>QYAK01000027.1:0-375513 GCA_003988795.1 Proliferodiscus dingleyae
CTCTAACCCTAACCCTAACCCTAACCCTAACCCTAACCCTAACCCTAACCCTAACCCTAACCCTAACCCTAACCCTAACCCTAACCCTAACCCTAAAATTTAATAAGTTCTTATTCTTCTTTAGGTCTAGCTAATAACTTAACTAATCTAATAACTAATAAGAATACTTATAGTTATTTGTTTAAGTATATATAAAAAATTATTTATTATATTTAGCAAAAATATAAAAGAAATTAGTTCTTAATAAATAATTAATAAAATATTTAACTATATTAAAAATATATTTATTAAGTAAATTATTTTTAGGAAAAGAAGAAATAGAATTAGCTAAGATAAATTCGTTATTATAATTATTAAGGTCTAAAGTAAGATTATTATTAAGATATTTAAAAGAAGTAAAAATACTTTATAATATTATTAGTATTTATTTATAAACGTAAATAAAATAATAAGGTTAATATCTTTAAAAATATTAAAAGTAAACTTATTATTATATAATATCTTTAAGTATAATTTAACTATAAGAGTCCTTTTACTAACTTAAACTAAGAATATTTATTAGTATAAGTTAATAAAAGCTTTAATAACTATTATAAATAATTATTATTAATTTAAGTTAACAAAAAGTATAATAACTTTTATAAGAAATACCTTATAGTTTAAGTTAATAAAATAAAGGATTTAAAATATTACCTTAAGATTTAAATAAAGCTCTTAACTAATACTTATTAATCCTTTTTTACTAATTAGCTTATATATATTATTTATAAGTTATAAAATAGAATTAAGGTTTATATTAAGAATTATATTACTTATTATATATTTTTAGGCTTATATAAAACTAATCTTATATGTTTTAATTATATTATTTTCTTATTTAATATTTAATAATATATCCTTTTAGTATTATTTCTTTAAGCTATTATTTAGTTTTAGCCCTAGCTTATATTTAAAGAATTTGTTATTATTATTAGTATTAATACTTAATTCTAAAGAAAAGGAAAGTCTAGAACTTATATTAAGTTTATATAAGTTATTAAAAGTAAGTATATTAAGTATCTTAATATTAGATATATTAATAATTAAATATAATAAATAATCTATTAAGCTTTATATAATAGAATTTAATATATTAAATAAAATTACAAGAGGTTTAATTAAATTAAATAAAGATATTAAGATAGTTTTAGATAATATTAGATTAATAAAAGGATTATTCTATTATATTATAAATATAATAATAATAAGAATAGCTAAGTTATTTCTTATAAGTTATTTATTATAACTTATTAAATAACTATTATTATACTTAAGCTTATAAATAAGTCCTTATTAAGCAAATTCTATTCTTATGTTAAATATACTAAATAAATATATAAGTATTAATATAATACTTTACTTATTTTTATATTATTATTTATAAGCCTTATAATTTATATTATTTAATTTATAAGTTAATTAATTCTAGTTAATACTTATAATTAGAAAAATAAATTTTATAAAAATAAATTAATAAAAAATATTAAATATAATTTTTGTATTAATTTAAAATATACTAAAAGAAAACAAATATTAATACTTAAGATATTTATTACTTAATCTTACTTATTAAGTAATATTATTATAAACATATATTAATAAACGAAATTAGATTCTCGTTTAAGTATCTAAGTGTTCCTTAAGTATCCAAGTACTTAAAAGGCACTTAGATACTTAGGGGACACTTAGATACTTAGATACTTAGACACTTAGACACTTGGACTACTCGGACACTTAGGGGACACTTGGACACTTAGACACTTGGACCACTTGGACACTTAGGAGACACTTAGATACTTGGATACTTAGACTACTTGGACACTTGGACCACTCGGACACTTAGGGGACACTTAGACACTTAGGGGACACTTGAACACTTAGACACTTGGATACTTAGACTACCTAGACACTTGGATACTTGGACCACTCGGACACTTGGGGGACACTTAGACACTTAGGGGACACTTAGACACTTAGACACTTAGACCACCTAGATACTTAGACACTTAAACACTTGGACTACTCGGATACTTAGACACCTAAGTATCTAAGTATCCAAGTATCCCTTAAGTATCCCCTAAGTATCTAAGTGTTTAAGTATCTAGGTATTTAAATGTCTAACTATCTAAGTATCTTAAGTATTTATAAGTATTTAAGTATTTATAAGTATCCTAAGTATTTAGAAGTTTTAATAAGGTATTTTCGCTTAACGTATGGACTATCCTATAATCCATATACCTAAGTGTCTAGCTAAATGTCTAAACCTAAACCCGATTTCTAGTAATCTAGTCCCTTCCTCTTAAGAGACCTATAGGTTTTAGGAGTCGCGTACCATAATCATAATAAGTATTAAATATAAAATAAAGTAAATTAAATATAATTCTAAATTAAAAAAGGAAGAAAAGAAACTAGAATATAGTATATAAAAGGAAGGGTATTGTGTGCATAGGTGCACGTGATTACGCTAACACACGTGACTGTCAGGCCCGTGACATATATAAGCAGGAATAATCACTTATTATATAAGAGCCTGGTGCTGAACTTATTTGCGCTTTCTAGTACTTTGTATTAGGAAACTATAACGGGACCATAATATATATCTTCATTATTACTACTATTCCAACCCAACGTCCCGTGTTATACCCACGTGACCGTGTGTATAGCAGAACAATTAAAGC
The DNA here is from genome assembly GCA_003988795.1 of Proliferodiscus dingleyae. Lineage (NCBI taxonomy): Eukaryota > Fungi > Ascomycota > Leotiomycetes > Helotiales > Lachnaceae > Proliferodiscus > Proliferodiscus dingleyae. The sequence goes on from QYAK01000027.1 coordinate 2,718, forward strand.
AAACTGCCGCGGTACCTGAAGCCAGCATCTAACACAAAGCTAGTCATGCGATAGGTAAATATGATTACGAATAAATATTTTCTAACATCTTATAATAAAAAGACTTATGTATGGTACCCTAACTAGAATACCAACTCGCAATACTACATAACGTAATTCGCGCTCCAAGAACTTCCTGTTAGAGAGATTTTTGGTCGTGCGTCTTCTATACTGCTTTCGGTATCTTGACGTATTACGTCGTAGATCTTAGCTAATCTTAGCTTCTCGCTTTCGGAGATTTAGGTCATAATCTGCTCATACGGCTATCCGATTCGCTAATCGTCATTCGCTGAAACATGACACGTATCAGCTTATAAATATAGCAAGAGCTTTACGAAATAATCATATGACTTTTTTTAGCTGTAATAATTAAGGTAAGGTCTGTTGTTCAGTAGTTATTCATGAAAGGAATTTAGATAAACAAATACTGAAAGTGAGCTCCTAGATAGGTCTTCGAATGATCCCATAGAAACCTTGAATAATAGCGAACTAGTAGCCTGTCAATCCTCGCATGGGCCTCCTCTCTGTCCTAAAACAGTTCCTTATTTACCGGACAGCCATTACATAATCTTATGTTTCGTCGGCAGAAGTGACTAGGACTTGGCTATTCAATGCGTAACAGGCTTAGCCTATATTTTGGTCAATTTCTCGATTTATCCATCACACATCCAGAGTGGTCATTTGCTGTACGTAAGGAGAGATTCTATCTATTAGCATAAGCTTGCTATAAATACATAGGCAAGCTAAGAATCACGATTGTATAATTGTCGTAAGAGAAGAGCCTAAAGTAGCAGATATGATCAAATTCATTGTGAGGACTACCTAAGCGCTAGATATAGCAGAAATAATAAGAATAATCTCTAGTCATTAAGGTAGGAGGCGGCCCTAGGTACAAGTTATCATATCCTCATTAAGTCTCTACCTGTTCTGTTGTGCGAGCTGGCTAGTGATAACCCCTCTGATTCATGAGATTAGTCGACCATGCTACTGGGAATCTTTTGCAGCAAAACCTTTGATGCAACATTGTACAAGAAGACTTTAGATAGATAGCATAATACAGCGACTTAGTTACTACTCTAGGAACGTACAATGCGACTCACTAATACCTAGGCTTAACTAACTTACTAAGCAACGTACCGTACCCAGCCTAAGAACGTGTTTAGACTTCTATTGGTTGATTGACGATTGTTTCCTGTACTTTTGCCGTATTTGTAATCTACCATAACCTCGGAAGCCTCTAATCATGATTGGTTGGTTCATCTTATGCCTGTACACGAACAATTTTGCGCCTCGCGTGGTTGGATAGATAATTCGACTGGTAGCATCGATAACATGGTCTTCAGTGGGTTTTCCTTTTGAATAATTTAATAAGTTCTTATCTTAGATTTTCATGACCTTCTTACGTCGCGCTGTCGTAAATATATTGATTTGGTGGTAATCTTAATTTCTGTAACCCTGGCGTCTTAGTAGGGATTATACGAGATGGATTGCCTGCACAGCCACTGCAAACCACATCAGACCCGAGAAATACATGCTTTTTGTCTACCTACCAAAAATCCATAACCAAACTCTTATCCTCTTCTCGTCATCTTGAATGGCTGTTTGATACAATCTTGTGAATCTTCTCTCCGTATATTCCGGTTGGCAGCGTCAAATGATGTGGTTTCGTCTGTCCCGCGCGCCCGCGATTTTAGTTCTATCTGTGAGTCACTCTACATCGCTCATCTGACACTCTGTATCCAAATGAGATTGTTTTGTCTACTTTATCCTATTGTGTATTCATATTGATACTGAAACGATAAAGTTATACGGGAATACTGCATGGGGAATTCAGCTCGATCTGTCCTCAACAGGCTCGTTTTCCCGTCCCTTTATGCTCTATATTTTCTTTTAACGTTATGTCTAGATTCAATCAAGTCAGTAGCTAGTACAATAGCCTTCGATATGATGAGTTATTATAAGGGAAATATGACGGGACAGACGCCCGGATTACTGCCAGGCCCTCCTCCAGACCCAACCATAACGAATGCAGGATACTTTTGGTGGGAAGCAGGAGCTATGTTCGGGAGTATGATTGATTACTGGTACTACACGGGAGATTCAACATACAACTCCATTGTGTCACAAGGAATGCTATTCCAGACGGGTGCAAATAACGATTATCTGCCAGAGAACCAAACATCAGGTATGGGCAACGACGATCAGTCATTCTGGGGGATGACGGCACTAAGTGCTGCCGAACTTGGGTTTCCTGATCCACCTGCAGATCAGCCGCAGTGGTTAGCACTTGCACAAGCCGTTTATAATACCCAATTAGCTAGATTTGACGATTTGTGTGGAGGTGGATTACATTGGCAGGCTTACCCATTCCTGAGGGGCTACAGCTATAAGAATGCGATTGCCAATGGATGTTTTTTCAATATCGCCTCGCGGCTTGCGCTATATACGAACAATGCTTCTTACGCCACTAATGCTGAATCAACATGGGATTGGATGTCGACCATTGGCCTCTTGGACAAAAATTATATGGTCTATGATGGTAGTGATAGTGGTGGTACACCAGGTAATTGCACCGTTATCAATCATCAGCAATTTTCCTACAATGCTGGTGTCTTTCTCCTTGGGGCCGCCACAATGTACAACTATGTGAGTCAGCATTTTCTAAATCTGTAATTACACATGCGCTTCTAATGCTGAGGCACATCAAAGCTGACAGGCCGCAGACCAACGGCAGCTCCATCTGGAAAGAGCGGGTGACAGGCATGCTCAATTCCACCATCAACGTTTTCTTCCCGAAAGGTATTGCATACGAGGTTGCTTGCGAATCCAATCTAGCCAAATGCACAATTGACATGCTGAGCTACAAAGCGTACCTTACGCGCTGGATGGCCGCATCTACAAAAGTCGCACCCTTCATCTACGACGATGTTATTAAAGTGCTCAAGTCCTCCGCTGAAGCCGCAGCCCTTCAGTGCTCTGGTTCTCCTACAGACAAGCCTAATGGCAGAATGTGTGGGCTTAGCTGGTCCCAAGGCGCGACTTGGGATGGAACATCAGGAGCGGGACAGCAGATGGCCGCTTTAGAGGTCATTCAAAGCAATCTCATACTACAGACTAAAGCCCCCTTAACAAACACAACGGGTGGCACCAGTCAGGGGAATATAAATGCCGGTATTGAAAAGTCGAAGGATCCAGAAGCAATAAAGCCACCTTCTCATAGTGACCGGGTTGGTGCGGGAATCTTGACGGCGTTAGTGCTTTGTGGAGTTCTGAGCGCGGTAACCTGGATGAACCTGCCATGAAAGTAACATGATAGGTTTAGTGACTACAATTCAAGCATTAGACGATTCAAATAAGTATCGTCAGTCTAAACCAACCCATAATGTTTCAGGCTCAGATTAAGCAAGCGCGAAGACGTTCTCTTGATTGTCAAGTCAGACTAATTGCAAGTTCATGTCTAATACACTATTCCGCTTGTGTCTAATAGTATTGAATTGATTAGTTCCACTGTCAGAGATAAAAAGTGAAGAGAGCTTCATCCGTTTGTTATTGGGCGGCACATTTAAGCTCTTGAAGGCAGTCTTTGAGATAGTCTATGAGATGCTGATAGAGGCTCTCACCACCTTTCAATCCTTTTGTGGTGCAGTATCTATGAACAGCACTAATATAATATTAGCGTGACGATCAGATCAATAGAAGACTTACCCACCCGACCGCTAACATATACGCTTTCATACTAGGGCTGTTGTACATCCCTTTCGAAATCAAAGCCCTTACAAGTTTCTAGGTTGGTTTATACGGTATACCTCAGACTCTCTGCTTGGTGGGTCAGCGGACGTCTCGCGGTAGGCATCTATATTATTCAACAGCTAATCTAAGGAACCCCGCTTATACGGTTTCGCTATATCCATTGGCATTCTTCTCAAAACGTCCTGAATATTGTTTTCAGCTCCGCTTTTCAAAAGCATTTCAACTATCTTCTCGCCCCTGGCCATAGCACCATTCCATTACCTGTACCGCATGGTTTAGAGCCGTCAACCCGAAGATGTCCTTAATATGGAGGCAGACCCCTCTTTGGTGAGCTCCTAGAAGCGACAGGACATCTTCCCGTTTTAGGTAGATGGCCAAGTGCAGCGCTGTCCGTTCCTCGTTATCCCGGGCCGTGCAGTCAACCTCCCCTCCAGCAGTTCCTCGATCACGGCCGGCATCTCGGGTTTGATAGCCCAGTGCAGCGCCTCCTATCCGGTTTTAATCTTCGGCTTGACGTCCAATTCCTCACCAAGCAAAATTGCACTACAATCTCAAATCCAAGTTAGGATGCTACTATCAAGCTGGTAAATTTCGGACAGCTCCTAGTAACTACCTTATTAGTAGCGCAATATATCGGGAACCATGTGCAGAATGTCTTGGAGTTCGTGAGGAAAAGATTAGAGGCAGTTTCTGGTAATTCGTCTTCATCGCCCGCTTGCTTGAAATGGGAAACCCAATTTCTTGCCAAGTAGCCGCAGAGCCGATAATCCTTTTTAAAATCGCGGTCCGTTTGACAAAATACTACATCACTTGGAGAACTTACTCTCTACTGAATGCTCATTTACCAATCAACCGCTAGACTCTAATCAACGGGCGGAAAAGGCAACATACTTTTAGAACAAGTAGTACGAATCATTGATGTTCAGGTCGAGGAACATTATTTCAACAACTACTAGGCCCTCACGAGAAAGAGTCTTACAATTATCTCGACTATATTTAGCGGTAATTACTGGACACTGGATAAGCAAGCATTAACGGCTCTTGATACAAGAAAATGTCCCCTCTACAGCTTCTCCCCCTATTAGACTAAATCTCAAGAGGGGTCCTCAGGGTCCCATTCTGTTACGTGACCCTTGCCTCGTGACTTTCCTCCGCCTGACTCTTGTCCCGAGTAGTACCTAGCTCGTTCTTCCGTAGTTCTAATTCGTAGCATGAACCCCTAAACCGATTGCAAGACTTTGCACTTCTCCGCAATCCTCTCACACAAGACACCCATCGGTACCGCCGACAAAATCTTAAACAGAGCAATATCGCTCTTAAGTTCCTTCACAATCCAGTTTCGCATTTCGATCGCGACCAGTAAGTCGACCCCATAGCTATATGACGGTCGAGTGGTATCAACTTCTGCGGTAGAAGTCTGCATCATTTTCGCAACTTTCTCGACCATAGCCTCAGTTATAATCTTGGGCACTTCTGCGAGTGAAGATGGGCTGGATATTTTGCTAATAATTATAGGCTGGTTGTTAGCAGAGGTGCCTTTCTTGGCTAGCTAAATATCGGTATGAGCCAGGATAGAGAAGCGTGGGTCCGAAAAGTAGAAGGGATCTTTAATATTAGCATCTTGGTATGCACCTGCAGCAGCATAATTGCTTTGTCCTATGTTGCCGAAGACGCCTGCAAAAGAGGAGAGGATAATGAAAAAGTCTAGCTCGCACGGGAGATGGCTGTGCAGATTCCAACTTCCTTGGACCTTAGGTCAAGTTGACTCAATCCATTGTTAGTACGTCATCTTCTCGAATAGCGTATCACGTAAAACCATAGCACACTAAATGCATCCCTTTATAGGTAGAAGAACTTTAGCGCAAGATTTCAATGTTTTTTCCACAGCCGAAGAAGAAGCAACATCGCATTTGTAAACACGGACATTGATGCCTTGAGATTCAAGGGCTTGAACTGTCTCGAGAGCTCTAGGGGATGTTGCGCCGGACCTGGAGATGAAGCAGAGGTTACGTGCACCATTGCTTACAAGCAGTTGGGAAAGAGAACGACCAAGACCGCCGAGGCCTCTAATAAGAACATAGGTCGCATTGCTGTCGAGGTGGATTGCATCTCCAGGATTGTGAAGTATAGGAACAGCGGCTTCTTTGTCGAAAGATAAAGCAATCTTCCCGAGATGTTTACCAGCTTGCACGATTCGAAATACATTCTCAACTTCTGAAATAGGATGCACACTCAGCGGTGCCACTGGCTTCAACCCCAAGCGCAGTGTCGGCAATCTATCCCATGGCTATCATGACATCTCGGAAACTACACAATGGTCATTAATTACTCTAGGCTAGTAATATCAGATACTTACTTCAACGCAGAAGCTTTCACGTCTATCTCAACTTCATCATTTTTAAGCTCTCCACTAGCGCGATGATCTGTCTTGAAGCATAGGGTATCCAAAATTCTAGGCTCTTGGATGGTGAGCTTCTAGGGCTTGGAAGACTGTGCTAAAGGCATCCGAACAACTTCTTCGCGAAGCAGACTGGTCACGGCACCGCTCACCTGTAAATCCTCAACCAGGCGGCTAGTTAACAAGACTCCGTTCTCTTCCTTGAATTCAGAATCTTCTATTTTTGCTAAGGAAGCCTTAGCAATTAATTTGGGAAGATCTTTGGAAGGATTTGTTAAGGTCAGTTGCAGAGTTCGAAACCGTGATCCGGCATTCTCATTTCTAAAAACTCTTGCAAGACCCGTGATCAGTGCATTAGCTGGACCGGCTACAGCAGTGACCCACAAGAAGTCAGAAGTCTGCGTGATAAGTTCTTTTGTGAGTTTGAAATCAGCCTCGCTAATATCTTCAAGTAAGGAGTTGTCGAGCTCGAGAAGGGATATATATTACATCCCTTCCTCGACCAGAAGATGGGCTCCCCACGTTGTTCGCTTGGTACTGATGGCTCGTTGTTGGAGTTCGTTGCTAATCTGGTCGGCTAGTAGTATTAAGCGTCTAGAGGGGTGAGCACTCTCTAAAATCATCACTTTTTTCTCTAATGAGCCATTGGTTCTTGGTGGTGCGGTTACTATGATTAGGGAATATTCATCGCGCTGCCCATATCTCTCGTACTCAAAGTTGTTTCTGTCTAAGGCTGCTTCGAAAATTTCGACATCTTTTAAAACGATAATGGCTAGTCTTCCGTCTGGATTAAGCATCAATTAGATGTTGGCTAATGCTCCATCAACGTCCTTAAAACTGTCTATCGGACGCGGCAAGATAATAAGATCGGATTTCCGAGTATCGCTTCCAGTGTCAATATCATGAGTCTCGACGACAACGCGTGACTTGACTTCCTTGGCCTTTTCCTCAACCTCCTTGGGATCGGAAGTCGTGGGAATAGATAATGTATAATCTACAGCCTCCACGAACGCGTTTTCGGCCATAGTAGGGAAGAGTATGGGAGCGATAGGATTGGTAGCTTCCCTAAGCTCATAGATTGACAAGCTTGGATTTCTGTGAATCAGGAGCTCGATGAACTTTATCAACCTCAAGCCACCTTGGAACCTAGAGTTCTCGATGATGGACTGCAATTTTTGAGCAGAGAGCAGCTCCAGAGCAGGTTGCCAGACGACCTTACTGCACACCTTCTTGTATGTTTTATCCATGGATTCTTCGGCGTCGGGTGACCATCCAACCTCAGTGCATGTGAATCCTGTGATTGAAACCATGGCTCCATCTAACCTCTCGTTCAGCATATGGATGTTGGCACTAATATCGCGGAACCCGACACTTTTCACGTTACAACATCCTCGGAAGCGGGACCCAGGCTCAAAGGGAATATCCGCAGACACCACCAGTTCCTCAATCGATGTTGGTACCATTGCAGCTCTGAGTTGGCCGTCTTTGCCCAGGGGTTAACTGAAACTATACATTTTAGCCTATGGATTAATATATAAATTACTTACTAAATTATATACTAAAGTATCTAGCGAAAAGTCTAAACCTAAACCCGATTTCTGGTAATCTAGTAAGGAGGCTTATAGGCTAACAGCTAGCGTAGGCCTCATGCGGTCCCTGCCCGTAACAGACGCCTTAAGACTATAGGCTTATAAGGGCCTTGCTCTAGTAAGTAAGCTTATAGGGGTAACTAGAATGTAGTATTTTGGCCTATAGAAGCTTATGGATTATAGGATATGCATGTAAATCTTTCTAGTTATACCTACTTATTTCCTTATCGTTTTGACTTAATGGCCTCGGACTTTCCCGTCGCACTACTCTCTAAGGTAACATCCTGCGTTGCAAAGAAATAGCCAAAGCCTGCCGCCTTAATGTTAAACACCCATTTCAAGCCGTGCTGTCTTTCATACCCCTTCGAATCGACCTGTGCCTCCATATAATCCCGCATCTCATGCACATTCACATTTATCGGACATACGTGATGAAAGAATGCCGTGCCACTAGGCCCTCCAGAATCACCACGAAGCAGCGGCCCGGAAAGAGCACTAGCGGTATCATCGCAAGGCATTAAATCAAAGCGACCATTCCAAACACCGAAATCGGGCATAGAGCGTAATTGTCTAGCTAGTCTAACAAACTCGTCGAGAGCACCTTGCTTCGCAGCGGAGGAAGGATTTAAGGCAGTGGTATATCGGTGGATTGTTACCGGAATTCCAAATTTCGAGGACGCTTTTTCGAAGATGACCTCGCTGGCCCATTTGGTGGCTACATAACCATTGGATCCATCTGCGGCAGGAGGACTACCCGCCGCGGAAATCCCAACTGGGCCAGGAGGAACATCGGCAGGGAGCACGCCTTGGGTTGATGGGTAATGAATGGGAATGCGGCGAGCGGCAGCGAACTTGATGATTTGCCCCGATGGGCCGACATTGCTAGCTTTTAGAGCGTGGTAATTGTCCCAGAAGGAACGGGCGGCACCCATATGTAAGACAACGTCTACTTCCCTCGAGAGCTCCCAGAACTTGTCTTTAGAGAGGCCAAGCCAAGTCTCAGAAAGATCACCGGGATAGGAGATGATCTTGGGCGAAGATACACTCAGGACTCGTGGATTATTAGATCCCTTAGGGCGCAGAGCTACACAATGAATTTCAAGAACTTGCGAGTCTGCAACAAGCTGCGCGAGGACGTACTTGGCGAGGAATCCTCCGGCTCCGGTGAAGAGAATCTTTCTAGGATTCTTCGTCACAGGCTTGAGGTCATGAGCAATGACAGGACTTAAGTCAGGAATCTCAGTCTCCATCTCCCAATCAATCGCCTCCACTGCGAGCGTGTCCTCAATTTTGCGCGCCATCTCACCGAGAGTGTTGTGGCCTAGCAAGTCAACGAGGCGAATGACCATCGAGAAAGTATCACGAATTCGAGATTGGAGTCGAACTATTAGTAACGAGTTTCCGCCGACAAGGAAAAAGCTCGACGAAGGGGTGATGCGAAAGCCAATCGATTTGTTGTTCAAGACGTCTTCCCAGAGAGCCTTAAGTTTGATCATAGTTCCGGTGAGCTCCACGTCTTCCTCGGCTGATTTAGTATCCTGCTCAATGGGCAAGGCTTTGATGGCCTTGCGATCCACTTTGGAATGATTGCTCAAAGGCAGATGGTCGAGGGGAATTGCTACAACGGGGATCATATACTGCGGCACAGGAAGGCGGGCAAGCAGCTGCTTCAAGAATGCCTCTGGTTCTGTCACCGAGTGTTGTGGCGCAAAGACAACATGCGCAACTAGAAACTCGGGTGGTCCCTCATGAAGGGTAACAACGGCTTCACGGAGAGCGTTATTGGAGGTGGCAACAATGTTGCTTTCAATGTCGCCAAGCTCGATGCGAAGCCCACGAATCTTGACTTGAGTATCTCCAGCTACCCGATGATGGAATACCAAGGCTCCATCGTTCCTCAGATGCCCAATATCGCCGGTTCGATACATATGGGTCCACCCATTCTCAGAGTATTTGGCATGGGCGTATGGATTTGGGATGAAGTTTTGGGAGGACAATTCATCATTATTTAGATAGCCTAATGAGACTCCGGCGCCTGCAAGGACAATCTCACCGGGCATACCAGCTGGCTGAGGCTTCAAGTGCTTGTCGAGAATGTATGCAGCGTAGTTAGGCAACGAGTAGCCGCAGGGAATTCGGTACTGTGACAAATCTTGGCGATAGGGTATCTGCATCTTCGTTGAAGAGATAGTGATCTCGGCCGGCCCATACGAATTAAAAAACTGCAGCTCCGGCAAGCTTAGCTTTTTGAATTCTTCCGTCACAGTAGTAGTGAGCTGTTCACCGCCTCCAAAGGCGAAGCGCCAGTTTGCTGCGGTCTTGAGATTTTCAAGTCCATACTCTAGCCAAAGTAAGTATTCGGAGGGAGTGGCTTTAGTGTATGTAATTTTGTGGTCGTTGATGAGTTTCGTGATCTGAAGAGGGTCGCCTCTCTTACTCCATGGGACGATGTAAACCAAGCCACCGTTGACGAGACCAGTGAACATTTGATCGGAAGAATGGTTGAATGTAAAAGCGCTCTGTTGAAGAACACGTTGTCTTCCAAGTCCCCATTTCTTAGTGTAACCTTCCATTTCATTGCGCAGACCTGAATGCTTGATAACGACTCCTTTTGGACGACCAGTAGAGCCACTAGTATAAAGTATAGCAGCAGGGATATCCTGAGAAGCAACGTTCTCAACCCGAGATTGAGTTGCGAGTTCTATAGTGGACACATTGATGACCTTAGCATTTGTCACATTTAGCGCAGGTGCATCAGCCATCGTGCTTCCATCGGCAAAGATAGCAGTCGGCTGGCAATCTTTTGCAATGCCGGCTAAACGTTCGACGGGGTTGCGAAGATCCAGTGGAATATACACCGCGCCAATTCGCATGATGGCCAGCATACTCGCAGGCCAGTCAGTTGTGGCTTGCTGAAATACAAGCACTCGCGACCCTCGGCCAACACCGTTATTGTGTAGAGACGCAGCGAGGGCGTGAATTCGGTGCTCCATATTTGCATAGGTGAGAACTCGACCAAGTCCGTCCATGAGGGCAATATCGTCTTGATGTTGATTAGCCATTTCATCAACACGATGAACGAGAGTTTCCGGCCAAGTGGATTCCATATCAAGACCTAAAACTTGTGAGCTAGATAGCTTCAAGAGAATTGTTGGGTCCTCATTCACCTCGTCCTATTTCTGTAGCCTGTGTCTGCTGCATGTCACTGAATAAGGGCGCATCTTTTATCGCGATGGCAGTATCACTTGAGAAGACCCCGAGTAAGTTGATGTAAGTATCCAAAAGCAATTGTGTAGCCGCAACATCATACAGCGACGACTGTGTTCTGATGAAAATGACAACTTCATCGGCAGTCTCTGTAAGATCCAGTGTCACATCATACGCTGTCCTTCCAGGATGGAAAGTTTCAACCTCAATTTCACAATTGCCAAAGGGCTGAACTGGTTTTGATCCTTGTCGGTAGTCGAAGAAAGCCTACTCGAGACCATCAAGTTAGCAATTTGCGAGTATCACGTCACTCTCAGCAAATGGCCAATATTGCAGACTGACCTGGAAGAATGGACTATGGGTTGAAGACCGAGGCACTTGAAGCTCTTGCAAAAGAACGTCAAAGGGGAGCCGTGAGTGTGCTAAGGCTGTAAAAGTCTTCTCTCTTGCTTCACCAATGGCTTCCGCGAAAGTTTGCTTAGAAGAATTGTGGAAACGCAGGGTAAGTAGGTTTAGAAACAGTCCGATAGTTCTGGCGGCATCTTCCTCTCCTCTGTTGGCATCGGCAATACCAATGGTTAAGTCTTCCACTTCCGTAAAGCGATATAGCATGGCTTTGTAAGCTGCCAAGTAGAAATGAAAGGTGGTCGACCGCCCTGTCTTTGCGACTTGTTTGATACGTGCGGCAAATGATGAGTTTAGTCTTGACTGCACCTGATTGACTTGGAAAGTCTTCATGGGCACTCTCAAGTTTGTAAGTGCCATGGGCAAGAGAGGAAGGACAGGTGGAGGCTCAGGAAATTCACTCCGCCAGAACTTCAATTCTTCGCCCATATCGCCATCTTCGAATGCTTTCCGTTGGGCTTTCGAAAAATCGGGGAATTGACGCGGAAGAAGGCCAAGAGATTGACGGTTGTAGGCTTTCTCGAGGTCCGACATTAAGATCTGGTAACTGACCCCGTCGGCGATGATGTGATGACTATGAAAAATCATGAAGTGGGATGTCGGTGACAAAGTAAGTAACATGATGCGCATAAGTGTGCCTTCCTCAAGATCGAAGACATATGATCTTAGCTTCTCATACTCGGCATCAAGCTCTTCCAGACTTTCAATTTCTTTATGCTCTAATCGCAGGTTTGAATCCTTAAGGACTCGTTGGTGGGCAAGATCCGCTTCAACTTCGTCTGCGACGAAGCAGGTTCGCAAGGATTCATGTCTCTGGCCAACGAGACGGACGGCTTTTTCAAAGTCCTTCACGCGGAGCTTCCCGGCTACTTTGTAGTAGAACGTTAGATTGAAAGTCGTTTGATCTTCAAGAAGTAGCGCAAGGAACCAGAATCGCGATTGGGCAAATGAAACTAGCTCCGTCTTTGCAATGGTAGGCTTAGCCCGCGGCTTTTTCTGTTCCCTGGAATTTGAATTCGTTTCGTTAGTGACACACTCTAATATAGACAAGTACAACCAAACAAGAGCGCTACTGAACAGCCCGGAACTTATTATATATTTAGAAGTTTTTAAAATTTCTAGATCTCAAGTCTGCTGAACAAAACAAAAAACTCCTGAGATACTGATGACTTACGCCACGGGAACATGAAAAGGCACCCCCAAAGGGTTTTGGTGTGCTTTGCCATTGGAATTAGCAGGTAGCGTGAGGGTTGAAAGTTCCACTGAGGAAGCTTTAGTTGACGCTGGGCTGTGGGAGCCGGATCCGCTTGGCCTTTCATTTTCTGATATAGAAGTAATGGACGCAGAGCTTCCAGCGCCTGAAAGCCCCGTTTCCGTCACGATAGCCTCCGGCTTAGCTTTCGACTTCTCTTTTTTTGGTCCAGAACCTCCGCCTTTTCCTAGATTCGGCAACAGTTTCTCTGGCACTTTCTCCAAGGCTATTTCACAAAGGTCAGCGAGAGTGCCGCCACTAAGAATTTTCAAGACAGGAATATCTATTTTCAGCTCTTTCAAAAACCAGGATCGAATTTCGACAGCGACAAGCGAATCAATGCCGAGCTCCACTAAATTGGAGTTGTCATTGACTTGATCTTCAGATAGCTGGAGGATAAGCTGCAATTTTGCAGCGAATGCATCTATCATGTTGTTAGCAGACAGTCAATTTTCCGAGTAGACTTCATACCCTTGATAATCTCGAGGGCTTCCTGCTTAGTATTCGCTGATTCAAGCTCAACGGCAACAGATATCGTTCCTGTCTTACCGTCCCCCTGCAGATCTTCCGTTTCGAGCTCGATGACGCGGTGCGACATGCGAGGATTCGAGAACCAGTTGACTCTATTGTCATCCTCATCCTTGACGGCGCTGATGCCGGTGGTAACCTCGCACGATGATGACATTTCGGATTTGCCGGCCACTATAGTCTCAGCGAACATTTGGTGGAGATCTGATTCGGAGATGGGCATATAGCCAAGCTTGATAAACTGGTTCTGAAAAGCTTCACCAGATCTCTCAACTACACCTACTCCAACAACCATACCAATGTCGAAGGACGAGGCAGCTAGGCCACGCTTTCGTCGTTGGCTGGCAAGCGCTGTCAAGTACGCGCACCCAGCCGCATAGTTACTCTGCCCGAAATTGCCCAGATATGACACGAGAGAAGAAAACATTACGAAGAAGTCCAAATCCACGTCGTGGAAAAGGTTGTCGAGGAGATTGGCACCTTCAATCTTGGGCTTCAATGTCCCCTCCATCTCCTCAAATGTCATTTCAGTGAAAAGTTGGTCGTTCAGCACCATAGCACCATGTGCAACGCCGGCAATGGGCGGCAGTGTCTTGGAAATTTCGTTGTATACACGCTCCAGGTCGTGGCTGTTTGAAACATCCCTAACAAGGTGTCAGCATTTCGGCGTATCCGAGAGAAAATACAAAATGCGAGATAATTCTTACATTGCGAATACTTTCACGGTCGTACCGGAGCCCTCGAAAGAGGCAAGCCATTCCAGGTCGACATTTGGGTGACGACTTGTCAGACAAATAGTGCCCGCACCGTTCAAGGCCATCCATTCGCAGAGCGAGCGGCCAAGATCTCCCGTGAGACCTACCAATAGATACGTCTTCTCGCTCGAGAAAAGCGTTCTTGCATCTAGAGGTAGTACTCGCACAGTCAAGCTCTCATCCGCCGTCCAGTCTAGCACAGTCAAAGGGGAATATGTGGTCCCATCGCTGACTTGGTCCAGAGGGACAGCCGTAGAGAAGCCCGCCTCAAACGGATGTGTACTGGCCGCATCCACAGCATCTCTCAAAATCTTGGCAAGCACATCAGCGTCGAAGTCCGACGATAATGCCGGCACATGTCCGAACAAAAGAGCTATATCAAGGGTTTTGCAGGTTCGAGGGAGCGACCGACGGATCTGCAAGCTGCTGTCTTTGGAACTTGAAGTATCTGAAAGATCGAGAAAATGCGAAAGCCTCGCAGGAAGCTTCTTTTTAAGGGCGCGCTCGGAGATCCCAGGAGGCGTTGTGAAGTCATTCTGAGCATCGGTCGTACTGGCACTGAATCGGATCTGAATGCCCTTTCCGGAAGTAGAAGCCCGTTGCCGCAACACAGAGGCAAAAACGCGATCGTCACTACGGAAAGGCTCGTGGACGAGGAGGCTGCTATTAACTGGAAGTGTCGCTAGAATCCGCGCTGCGCATAGCTCGGCGGCGACGGCAGACAACATCTTCGGCCGATTGAGCCAATTAGTATTTACGTGTACATGTACCACGGGTCTCACAACGGAAGAGCCTTTCTCGGAAAGCGACACCACCACACCAGCTGTCGATTTTGACTCTGCGCCAGTATCGACATACTCGCCAACGCTGAGGTGCAAATAGGTATCGGCAGCAACGCCGAGCGCCGCGAGGATGGAATGGCTGACACGCACCGAGTCCTTTGCCGCCACGCGCGACGCTTCATTGAGCACATATGCACCATTGGCATCTTGCGAGCTCGAGACCTCGACGACTGAAGAAGCCACTGTCGCAGGCTTAACAATCACGCGTCTTTTGGCGTTGAGCCTTGCGTTCTGTTCATGGTTGACAATGTTGCGCGGTATCAGGATCCGTCCATCTTCCACTAGCAATTCTGGCTCGCGGCTCCAAAGAAGGGCTGCTCCGGCATCATCTGCCTCCCCAGCCCACTCTTCCCTGGCGAATAGTCGCATAAGGCTCTCCGCAACAGTTCGTACCACACTCTCTTCCAAATCGGGGACGTCAAGGAACTGTAGGCTCATATGCGGCATCTCATGCGCCACCGTCCGTCCGAAGCCGGTAGAGGCCATGTGGTATGGCTCATCAGCCCGGGATCCTTTTGTTAGCCAAAGTACGTTTTTGGAGTACTCAAACATTCGCTTCAGTGCGTCCATCTTTTCTGGGGTCATGTTCTTGAAAATCGGTTCCTGAAGGTCAACCAGATTAAGGAAAGTGCTCATTGGCATAAGGTCATCGTCCTCTGTTGGTAAATCGTCCAGAATTGTCACTCGGCCGCAGTGGTTCGACAAAATATCCGCCACCTCTTCTGCAACTCGAGATGTTTCGAAAGAGCCATTGCCTAGGATTACAAGCTCCTCAATGGTGACCGAGAGCGAGTTAGGAGACAATGGCCTTTTCAAGAAGTTGACTTTGTCATCAACAGCTTGTGTGGCAATGACCGAATATGGAATTGCCACAATATCACGCTCCGGGGTAATGGTATCAATCCCAGAAAAGCCGGTTCTGCGCAGAAGGGAGTTCCATGTGGCAGGCGGCATGGTCGGGCCCATCTTGCGTCCCTCATGCACGCCTACCCACCAGCCAGAAAAGCCCGCCATTACGTTGGAGATGCGAATAGGAGTTTGGTTCGTCACCTCACCCATAATGAGCCAGCCTCCAGGCTTGAGCAAACGACGTGTGTGATCCATGGTTTTCGTCATTGTGGCTGTAGCATGAAGAACCTGGACATAACGTCAGCGGACCGTATGCGAGCGCACTCAGGACATCACTCACGTTCGAGGCAATTATCATATCATAAGTGCCCTCTTCAAAGCCTTGCGCGACTGGCGGCTTCTCCACGTCAAAGATCTTGAATATCATCCTGTTTGTAAAAGCGGCAAATTGCTCTCCGGCAGACTCGAAGAAGCCACTCGAAATATCCGTATACGTATAGGACAGGAAAGTCTCTCCAAGTGCTTCTAAAACACCCTTGGTTGCGCCTCCAGTCCCAGCACCTATGCTGTGCTTGAGCGAAAGGCAAGCTTTAGGGGCAATCACTGAGAAACTTACCAATTTCCAAAATCTTCATATGCGGGTATCGATGAGCAACCTGCTTGACCATTTTTGCTAGATAGGCGTTATATCTAGCAACGCCAATGCATGTCTTGTAGTAGTCTTCTAGCATATTGTCGACCATAATATGCTCTAAAATGGTTGTTTTCCCCCGCACAACATCCGGCATCACTTCTCCAACTGCGGAAATGATTTGGAGATCAATGCTTGTAGGAAATCTGTAGCTTTCGTCAGCAAGCGAAGGAAAACCTTTTGAAAGAAATCAAGCGACGAAAAGCGGGTCCTCATAGGGTTCTTTAGATTGCTTCGAGACTATGCACAAGCCAAGCATGGAAATTGGCGAGAGCTTTGCAATGCGAGATGGAGAGCGAAGTCTATAGTATTGTGGGCTCGACTCACTTGCTAATTAGCGTCTTAATCAGGTCGGGAGTATCAGCTCCCCACGCCTTCTTCACAGATCGGTGCTTGCCACCCTCGATTGTACTCGTCAGTTGGTAAACGTATTCTCTGAGTCGTTGGTGGTGTTCTTCGCCATTTGCCCACTCCTCTTCAGTGAGCTCGGTCTTCCACTTTCTCAGATAAAAGTACGACAGTCGCTCAGCCAGTTCGGCCAGCTCACATTCTTCTTTTGATGCCCGGTCATCACCCATGATTTCTGGCCCACTTGGTACAGCGAGACCCCATTTGGTGTAGGAGAACAGCCTGCGATCATCGACCACGGTCGCTGGGGAGAATGGAACCATCTGTAAGCCAGATACCTGTATAATGCATTGACGGCCATCTTGGCCATAGATATCTACATCGCCGCTGATGGAGGTGGACGATTGTGCTGGATGCAAAACAACGTCAATTGACAGTTTGGTTCCAGTTTCCGGGAGAGAAGCACGGCATAGTGGGTTCACCCGGATGCTCCGAATAGATGTTGGGACATGTAACGACCATAGAGCGTGGTCGCCGGGGGCCGAGAGAGCTAGTATTGAAGCCTGAAATGCCAAATCGAGCCACGTGGGATGCACCAATAATCTCTCGTCTGTATCTTCGTACTCAAAAGTGGAGAGGAGAGCGGAACCTTGGTGGATCTTCCGTTTCATAGAGCTCAGTCCACGGAAGGGCCCCGAATAACCGTAACCAAGCTCTCCAATCGATGAATAGAATCGATCTGTATCCACATCCATCATGTGAGATGTTGTTAACCGAATGGAAGAAAGTGCGTCTGGGGTTTCGGGTCCGAAAGATACGCTGATCTTTCCCACGGCCGTTACTTCTAAATCCCCTTCCGAGTTTGTATTTGGACAAGAATAGCTGGAAAAGTCGGCAGTTAAAGTCCTGTCCCCTGTCATCGTGACATCATTCATTGTGACTAATGTTTCAACTCCAAAATTAGGGTCTTCTTCGAAGGTGATCGCTTTGCTGATCGAAAGACCTTGGATCTCATATAGATAGACTTCCCTTCCTTGCACAATCTTCTGAGCGGCTTCCAAAGCCATAGCAACATATCCAGCAGCAGGAAACACCACTTGTCCTTGCAATTGGTGACCACTGAGCCAGCGAATCTCGCTCAGTTTTAGAACGTTGGTCCAGCGCCAGTCTTTGGCGGTGCTCTCGGGCGATTTCGTTCCAAGCAATTCATGGAAGGCCTCTGGACGGCTACCCAGTACTTTGGACTGCCGAGACTCATGCCAGTGAACCCTTTGTCGGTCCCAATTGTAAGTGGGAAGCCCCGTTACAAACTTCGGTTGTTGGCCGGGTGCGATATGTCTGTCAAACCTATCAAAATCTACTGCAGCTCTACCGAGCTGAGTCCAGACATAACCCAGGCCATCGGAGAATGCCTCAACATCGTTGATACCTCGACTGAGAACGCCGTAGTATGGTAGTGACGATCGGAACTCATTGATGTTCTCTGTAGCTGGCCCTTTGAGAGTAGGGTGTGGTCCAACTTCCAGGGCGAGATTAAGCTCACGCTTTGAAGCCTCACCAATGGCTTCCATGAACTTGACGGGCTTCAGCATGTTATCTACCCAATATGAATCGAGAAGTTCATCGACTGGTGCCATGACTTGGCCATTGTGGACACTTGAATACCATGTACAGCTGCTGGAAGGGCTGCGGTTGATTTGGATCTTACAAGCTCTGATTGATTCGGCATATGGTTGACTACAAGGTATCATGTGATGAGAATGATACGCCGTGTCGACCTTCAGCATGCGGGCGAATTTCTTTTCTTCGTCCAGGACGGCTTTGAGTTCAGACAGTGCATCTGCATCACCAGAGACGGTCACGCTAGCACCTGAGTTATGCGCGGCGATCTTGACTCGATCTTCGAATGCTGGAAGCTCTAGCAACTCCGAAGCATCGTCCCAAGATGTTCCGACTGCCATCATAGCGCCCTTTTCGCCCCCAGCACCACATGCAAGTTTAGAATGGAATCCTCGATAATACGCAATCCTAATCGCATCATGAGCAGAAATGAAATTTGCTGCATACGCTGCTGCGATTTCACCTGAAGAATGGCCTACTACTGCCTCGAACCCAATTCCTGCTCTCTCAAGAAGGTCAACAAGAACGATTTGGACGGCGGTGCATAGAGGCTGCGATATCTCGGCCTCATTGAGACGAGATTCGTTGGCTTCTTTGAGTAGCTCTTCCTCGATCTTCCAGGGGGGGCGGTCAGACTTAGGGAGAGTAGCTAGTGAGTTTTCAAGGTGTTCAATCCTTTCGCGAACAAAGGCGAAGCCTTTGATCAAGTGGCGAGCCATGGTTGCCCATTGAGCTCCTTGCCCTGTGAATATTCCAAGGATCTTCGGAGTCCCGGCAGTCGCTTTTGTCCCCACCGTTGAACCTGGTGAAGTCTTGATTTCCAACAATTTATTGTCGATTTTGGCAGCCAATTGTTCGGCGGTCTTGGCAGAAAAAGAAGTTTTGACGGACAAGGCGGACCGACGTGACTGAAGAGTCCAGGCGAGATCACGCATGTCAACGTTCGTCGAGCTCTTCAAATATTCCGAAAAACTTTGCAGAAGTGCAACCAAGGCACTTTCGGATGCCGCAGAAAATATGAACGGGGTACATGGAGATAAAATCTCTCGCTTGATAGCACCATATCTCTCCACAGGCGCATAGTTTTCAAGGATGGCATGTGCATTTGTTCCCCCAAATCCTGGGGTCGCGAGTTAGTCAGTGTAATGCCCAAGAAGTTAATGTTCCATTGACCGGCTAGTACAAATCATTGTTGCCGGGCCACTTCATCTCAAAGACGAATAAGACGGAGTTCACGGCGAAGATTGACTACAGGGGTTGTAATAACTCACCAAAGCTGTTCACACTGACACGACGGGGAATGTCATCCGGCAAGACTGGCCACAATGTGGGCTCGACTGGGATTTTGCGCCCTTTATAAAATGGTTTCAAATCCGGATTTAGGTTTTCAAACAGCAGATTGGGAGGAATTATTCCTTGTTGAATAGCCAAAGATGCTTTCAAGAGACCAGCAAGACCCGCTGTTCCCTCCGTATGACCTAAGATTGTCTTGATCGAACCAACATACAATGGATCTCTGGAAGCCACTTCGGCCGGGAAACACTCCTGGATGGCAGCGGCTTCACGAGGGTCCCCGACCTGTACGAATTAAGTCAGCTGAATCGAAGATGTTCGGAGGAGGGTTTACTGACTTTCGTTCCAGTCCCATGAGCCTCAAAGAACTGCGGCCAATTTGCAGGATCTTTGATGTCGAGGCCAGCTCGTGCGTACGTTTGGCGGATTAACTGAGCCTGAGCGTCCGAGCTGGGAACAGTTAAACCACCCGTACCACGACCATCTTGATTGACGCCTGTCTCGCGGATAATACATTCGATATGGTCTCCATCTGAAATAGCGTCGGATAGTTTTTTCATAGCAATGCTTGCTATGCCATCACCGCGAGCGTAACCATCGGCCCTGTCATCCCACATATGGCAGCGTCCCGAGGGCGATAGAAGATTGATCTTGCTTTCCAGGACATACACCTCTAAACTTATCATTAGTATTCCTCGCTAATAAACTGTAACATGACACTTCTTCTCACCTGGTACGAGCATCAATTCCGCACCGCAAGCGAACGCAACGCGTGATTCGCCCTAGACAGGTATAAGCAGTATGACCATATCAGGACTCCCACAAAAGGAGAATTAATACTCACAGATCGTAATGCTCGTACACCATTGTGGACGGCTACCATGCTGCTCGAGCACGCGGTATCCATTGTAACAGATGGACCGTGCCAATCGAAGAAATACGAGACACGGTTCGAAAGAATAGCCCTAGAGGCACCTGTAGCAGCGTACATCGGGATACTATTGATATCTCTCATGAGTACATGCTCGTAGTCGAGGCCCATGACGCCAACATAAACGCCTGCAATAGATCAGAGATTTAATCCTATTGAAGGGAAGGAGCATTGTACTAGTGTCGGAGCCTTTTAGGCTCTCTAGTGTCAAGCCTGCCGTCTCCATTGATTCGTAGACCGACTCAAGAAGGAGCCTTTGTTGAGGATCCATAGCATCTGCTTCATTGTTGCTCAAGTTGAAGAATTTAGCGTCGAAGAGTCGGATATCTTCATCAAGCATATATGAGTGTCTAACATTGGATGTTCCATGATGAGCGCCACTAGGGTGAAAGAATCCCGTGTTGTCGAACCGTTCCTTTGGAATTTCTTTGCGGATATCATAAGGTTTCTCCAGAAGTTTCCACAAGGTGGATGTAGAGGTAGCGCCTCCTGAGAAACGACAAGCACTGCCTATCACGGCAATTGGTTCAGGTGATTGAATCCCCATTTTTCTGTTCCAAGAAAAATGATACAGTTAGAGTACAGAGACATTAATTATCGCCAGACCACGTCCATATATATAATGATAAGCAGCCTGCCTTCTAGGTTCTTTGGATTGGAGCTAATGATTTTCTTTTCTTCCTAATATTTCCATTTTTTATTTTGCAGTGATTATTTGAAATATTTATTCTCGCAATGAGAACCATAAAGAGTAATTAGCTACAGATGCCAGTTTGAGGCGTAAGCTTTACAAAGACCAACAGAAAACAGTTGGTTAGTACTTTAGGCAGGCAAAGAGCAACCATTTACCGTTTTGGCCACTACTTCCCGCTGGTGAGTAAGAATATTTGCCCCCTTTCTTAAAAAATTCGGGCTACATGAGATAGGCTTTTGGTAAAATAACTCATGATTTCAAGATTACAACTATTTTCTAGGTTTCCGTTTGGATAGAGTTGGATTCGATTAAGATCATAGCATCATACTATCTATCCTTAATTGTACCAATTATGACAAGGCTGATAGTCAGTATTCCTTGTGATGGCAAAAATGTAAAGCTCGGAAAGCACATTACAACGGTGAAGATTACTTTTAACATCCAGGGCAGCTTTATCAATCTTAGTACGCATACGGAAGCAGGCAAGGAAATTTCGACGGCGTGGGGGTTCTCTTGTCGATTTGAAGGGATAATTACCACATGATTTAGCCCAGATCCATTTCCATAGCAAAATTCCTGCGCGACTTCCTTGAAAGGAAGTATTCCCCTTCCAAAACCTTCCCAAGTGCAAGATCAGATTATTTGGCATTTCTTGATCAGACCACTCTCAGGTCAGTTATTCGGTATTTCAGGCAATAAAGGCCCCACTAAAGTTGGTGCTAAGAATGGCTTACCGCGTCATGCGCAACTAAAGATATGTGAGACCAGGCTAGTCGGGCTCTGAGCGTGAAACACATAGTGATTTAGTAAAGTTCCGAGGCCCTAGAAGATTGACAGCCTAGCGATTAGGCAAGTGAGATCCGTGCCATTCATGCACATGAATAGTAATTAGGAACACTGCATATATTGCAGACAGAGTTGCACTCAGCGACGGAAATTACCGCGATGGAACATAGCTTACTTTCTTATCACGACCGAGTTCAGCCACATGTCTCTCTCTAGATACTATATGGATTTAGCCAAGCCACCAATCTGAATATTTTTGCTGGTTCGAATGATTTATTCTAGAAATTCGGTTTACTTTATTATATACCTGAGTAACTTTCGTAACTTTTAGTTATTTAATTATTTACTTTTAGACCCAACGGTATATACCGTAATTATTAGATCATTTAGATGTAAGTGTGCATTCGACCCCCGCCCCTGGAAATGGCCAGCAGAGCCACTAAATTCCATAAATGAAGGCTGAGACTTGTTCTAATTTTCTATTCCACATACCTGGAAATTCTCATGCCAACTAGTAATAATCCTACCAAAATGTGTTTGCTTTCAGCTCCTGATCTATCCAAGGGCCTGGCAGCTTGCCGAATCCTTTTATAATCTGTGATGTGGGTGCTATCAATGTATGAATTATCGTTATTTTAGTCCCAATGTAAATATACCGTACGCCATTCCGCCGTCCCTAGAGAACATCCATATCTACCAGCCGTGGTATAGAAACGATCTTCTAACCTGCCCTGCTCACAGAAGCCCAAAGCTTTATTACACAATGCTCGTGCCTGGTTCAGCGTCGCTCATTTCGATACCAGACGGGTGGTCATTCCTCCCCTTTTCCTCATCGGTTTTGTCCATGTTCGCAAGTCTATTCAGTTTTTCAGTATCTAGACCAGTCTTGTAGTCCTCGTGTGTCTTTGATAACTTCGTTGTACCAATTGCCCAGCTGAAGACGAAGCCCACAAAAAGAATGCAAGTATAAAAGATCCACATCTTGGAAATACTTTCAGCGATAGCATTGGTGACGATCTGTTTCTGTAGGCTAGTCAAGTTCCTCGTGAGACTTTCAGCGCCTCCGGCACCAGAAACTAAATGGGGGATAATGCTTGGAGGAATGTGTGCATCCTCGAATTCGGGGACGTGCTTTTTCATGCGATTCGAAACTATCACGCCACCAATAACGACGCTGATAGCAGAGCTAATGTTGCGCGTGACTGAAAATAGGGATGTCGCGACGGCATTATCAGCTGGTGTTACCTTTGATTGCATAGCAATGAGAGGGGCCTGGAAATTAGGCCCTAGTCCAATAGCTGTGACAATTTGGAAGAGAACAATCTTAGCCCAGTCCTTTTGGTTGTCAAAATCGATGAAGAGGCCATGCCCTAGAGTTGCAATAGCCATACCAACGATTATAAGTTCTAGGTAGCGGCCTGTCTTAGCGATGAAGATGCCGACGGCAATTGATACGAGTGGCAAAACCAGTGCTAGAGGTAAGACCCAGACTGCTGACTCGATCGGGCTCGCTCCAAGGGCATTTTGAAAGTAAAATGGTAAAAAGTATGTTACAGCAACCAGGGCGAAACCATGTGAGCTAGTAACAGCCAAAGTCGAGATTCTTTCGCGGTTGCCCAGTAACCTCAACGGGACCAGAGGGTACAGAGCAAGTTTCCATTCAACCAAGAAGAAGATTGCGTAGACAACGATAGCAAAGACTATCAAACACACAACAAGAGCTGAACTCCAAGGATGTGTGATGCCACCGTACTGTAGACCAAGAAGTAACATTAGAGTTGCTCCTAGGACGAGCAGCGTGCCAAGCCAATCAATGGCTTTGAGGCCATCGAAAAGTCTCGTACGAGGATTGTGAACACGGAGAAAGAGCAAGAGCGCGATAAAAGCCGCACCATCGCAAGGCAAGTTGATATAGAAACACCAGCGCCATGTTACCCGTTCAACGAGTACACCGCCGATGACAGGACCGATGGCGGATGCAGTTGCCCAGACCATGCCAATAATGCCTAGGAACTTGCCTCTTTGTCTTCGAAAGTTTTAGCTTGAGATATGAGGGTGATCAAAGTGTGTAGATACCTCATACTGACAAGGTCACCTATAGTTATTTGCACCAAAACCACCAGACCACCTCCACCAGCGCCTTGTATAGCGCGTCCAGCGAGCAACATTGCAATGCCGTTTGCGAGCCCACAAATTAGGCTGCCGATAAAAAAGACCGCGTTTGCGAGAAGCAATATAGATTTTCGGCCAAAGACGTCGCTAAGTTTACCCCAGAAAGGGGCAAGGGCTGAAAAAGTCAGAAGATAAGACGAGCCAATCCATGAATAGCCTGTCTGGGAGGCGTGGAGACTAGACGAAATGTTGGGAAGTGCTGTTGTGATTATGGTGACATCAAGGGCAGAGAGAAACGTAGCCATGGCTAATGCGAGAGTGATAATTGCCATTCGAGGTGGTAGAGGCGTTTCTTCTTCTTCCTCCCCATCTCTCCTTGCACCGTCTGAGATGGCTGCGGGTGGATCAGACTCGAGGGGAGGACCAGAAGTCGGATCTACATTTCCGTTGCTCTCTACTGGAGGAGTGTGTGGCATGCTTTCCATCATCTATCCGTGTGAACTGGGGGTATGCGTTGGGATTGGTCGCGTTCTTTTGCTCGATGCCTACTGTCGTGAAAATCGAAGCAATCTGAACGATCGAACGCTGTTGCTCCGGCTCAGTCGTCGGCATATGTAGTCAAATGACAAGACGAAAGTTGGAGATCATTAAGCCGAAATGACGATCCGATAAGACACGAAGTTTATTGACTCAATTCTAGCTTTCCTTCAGAAGTGTCAAGTCCAAGTGCATGGGCGAGAGAACGTAGCCGACGATTCTTGAAGTGAGGAATCGGCACAACCATGGCTCCGAGTTCTCGAACGGCAAAAAATTGTACCGATTTCTTGTGTGACATCCCTTCACTCGGCTCATGAAATGTGCAAGGTTACCTGCAGGAGCGAAGGGTAGCTGTTGGAACTCTATCTTTATCATAAGTGTTGGTACACCTAATTAGGCTTAGCGTAGTTCGGATGACAAAGGCTCGACGGCATACTCTAGAGCTCTACACAGAATCAATATTATATCAAGAGTATGGATACTGTCACTACTGAATGCTTTAGTGTATTCAAACAAACCGCAGTAAACCCACAATAAGATTCCCGAAATGCTAATAATTTCTTACTAGTGCTTACAAGCGTTTTTGAGTCAATACAAATGCCAAGGCTAAACAATGAATATTATAGCAACTTCTAGATCCTATATATAGACTGAGTTTCTATCTGCCTTCTACCTAACGTTTGATTTGCAGGTCGTAGTCTTGATTCATATTTCTCAATTTATCATGGCAGTCTCAATTGACCTTCCGTCCCACCAAACAGCAGTTGTTGCTTCTAAAGACAGCCCCACGAAAATGATAGTGAAGAGTGGAATTGCTCTACCGCCATTACTTCCCCGCACAGCATACGTCAAAACTGCTGCTGTAGCAATCAATCCCGCGGACGCAAAAATGCTTGACTACAGCGCTGCCGAGGGCGCGATTCTCGGATACGATTTCGCAGGCACCATTGCAGCTTTGGGACCAGATGCACCTACACATCTTTCAGTCGGTGATCGCGTTGCTGGCTGTGTGCACGGAATGAACTCGTTGGAGCCTCATGTAGGCGCGTTCTCCGAGTATGTACAGGCTTACGCCGACCTATTGTTGAAATTACCAAACAATATGAGCTTCGAAGACGGGGCCACATTTGGCACAGGTCTCAGCACAGCAGCCCTGGGCCTCTTTGGGGACCAGAATCTCAATATCAAAAGTAAGGATTTATTAGATGCCAATCGCGAGGTTTTAGACACAGCACCCAGAGCTCCATTTGTTTTGATAGCTGGTGGGGCAACAGCAACAGGGACCAGAGCTCTTTCTCTTGCGAAACTGTATGTCTAGCCCTCTAGTGGTACAACTGGATACTAACAGTAAGTGATAAGAGCCGGGTTACGACCCATTGCAACAAGTTCCCCGAGAAACTACAGTCTCTGCCGTCGATTTGGCGCTGAGCAAGTTTTTGATTACAACAGTCCTACCTGCGCAGAAGACATCAAAGCATATACCAAGAATACGCTCTCCTATGCGCTGGACTGCGTCACTGAGGCCTCCACTACGCAGCTCTGCTATGCTTCCATCGGAAGAGCTGGAGGTAGATATACGGCTATGGAACCATATCGCGAAGCTATCAGTGCTTCTCGACCCACAATCAAACCCTCTTGGCTGATGATCTTGACCATATTCGGGAAGCGAGTTGCTCTAGATGGTGTGTACGGGCGCGAAGCTCGAGATATGGATCGTGTCTTTGGAATTAAAATATTCAAAGCTATGCAGATCTACTTGAGTCGCGGCTTAGTAGAGACCCATCCAGTCAAAATTGGCAATAAAGGCTGGAACGCTGTTATAGAGGGAGTTGATATTATTAGAAGGGAGGCACAGTCTGGGCAGAAGCTTGTTTTTCCCATTTAGCTATATGCCCCCTTCGGGTAGAACATTTTCTTATAGAAGAGCTTCTTATATAGGAATATTGTCTAAATGGCCTAAATATTACCCCACTTGTTGTTGATATCACGATCTTTCCATTTATAATATATGTGGTTATCCATTTCTTAAAAGTGTCCAAAATACAATCACTCCATTATAGCGTCTCAAGCTCCCCCACTCGACAGGCAAAGGGGGTGGGGTTACGTGGATTATTAGTCTCTGGAATAAAGGGGCAAGAATTATGCAAAGCTTATCTAAAGCTTCAAAGCCTTCTACTGGCGTTTGAATCTGTTTTGCCGCTTGAAATGCAAGATTGTGACCCCTGTGTTCTTCGGAAAATCATACTTTACGAGAAATTATTGTTTGCATTGGGCTTTGTTGGCAGTAGCGTTGTTGGCGAGGGCAGGAGCTACCCACGCTAGTGTGCACATATAAACCCCTTTATAAGGCACTAGGCCTCGACCTCTCGTATAGCACCTTAATTTATAACCAACATTATCCAACACCTTTGCTGCAGCAACCAACAGGTTTTATCGTAAGCTTACGTGTGTCAATATTGCAACCTTTTGACTAATGACGTAGGTATATAAAAATGTAGATCAAATGTACTCCCCGACTGTACTGTCCAATGTATCACTATTACTTGCATGAAGTTTCACGTAAGCTTGCGTGTGTTTCATGTCGTAATTCTCGCATTTCAATGGACTAATGGCTTACGTGAATAAGGGACGGCTTTTGAAATAGCTTGGTTGTAATACGACTGTGTCCTCCAAAGACTTTCAGAAACCTGCTTTCGCAGAGATAGGTCTCGTAAAATCCGACATGGAGTACAGAAATACCAGATTACACTGATAATAATTTACTGTGATACAAACAAGTACTTTGAGTTGAAAAGTCACACCACTTCAAGGGCATGCAGGGAGGATTCTCATGTACAGGCGTTGGAGACAGGACAGGCATGCTTACGCTGCATCACCCTAAATAAGCACGTCTTATCATTACAGACCAAATTAAGGCGAGAATCGAGCAGCATTCAGGAAAGGTGTGGTTCGAGTCCTCGAAGGAAAGCTCACCGGACTTTATGCATGTCTGTTGGAACACAACGGTGATGGATGTTTCCATCAGGATTTAGGTGGGGTTCATAATTGCTTTTATTATTCTAGTATACAGTAGAGTGTATTATGGTGTTGAGGGGGATCACCAATACGCTAGTTCTAATTAGGAAACGGTAATTTGTAATATGCCTCGATTCACACGAATACCAACAATGTCAGACTGAACATTCCTAGCGTGCGGCTCATTAGATAGTCTTACTCTACGATCCAGTTACCTCGGAGCTCATCATTCCTGCTGATTTCACAGGAGGAATTGCACGCAATGAGAGTATGTCGTAGGGGTGATTATACTTTAGTCTAATCCCTCCACCCAGGGGAGCCACAAAAGCTTGGCATTGATCCGCAGAAAACACTCCCAAAACCTCTGCAATTATCTAAATTGGAATTGTATAACAATGCATCGGCAGATAAAACTGCTTAAGACATTGCTTAGAGTTCTTTCCTAGAATATTTTGTTCTATTTATTGTTAAAATTAATTGATTTAAAATCACGAAGTTTTTGACATTTCTACGAAATTTGGTACTAAGCGAGCCTACCCCTGGGTGGAGAGGATAGAGGTGCTTCAGAGTGGATCCTAGGCCACTGAGCCCGGACCGACGATCATTTATCAATATCTACATGATTTGGAATTTGACATGTAAATTTTTCGGAATATTACTGGCGGTGGACTGACATGGTCAATCTGCCAAGGAAAATATCTTCGCAACGGGAACGTGTACCCTGCCCAACAGTCTTACACTAAAGACTTGGAAAGTGTTCTACTATAGGAATGTTCGGGTAAGAGGCCTGAATACTTATGGCTCGTAAGCCAATTTCCATACATGACCTTGAACATTACCTGGCTCGGCAAAGAGCGGTTACCCTGTGATCGTAGCCGGAAAGGAAATTATTCTCTCTCCAAATTTCCGTTTGATGCCTTTCCCCTAAAACTTCTCGTAAGAAGTCTCTGGCACACATTAGCAAATTTGGCAAAAAAACAATCAACATTCGGAAACGTGGCTCAAAATTGCAATAGCTCAGCCTCCAAGCCCTTGCCATGTCGTTTCCCCTCGATCATGACGCGCCAAAGCTTTCTGGAAGAGTCATACTAATTACAGGAGGTATTAAATTAGACCAGGCCTTTACTCAAACTATAATTAAGTTGCTAACGACATTTCAGGCACCTCTGGCCTGGGCGCTGAGAGTATCATTCAACTAGCTCAGCACACACCGGCACACATCTATTTCACAGGTCGAAGCTCTAAGAACGCGCATGAAGTCGAACAGAGGGTAAAGGCCCTTGATCTAAAGACTTCAATCACGTACCTCGAAAATGATCTGGCATCCTTGCAAGATGTGAAACGAACCGCTGAACGGTTTTTGTCATTAGAACGGCGTCTCGATATCTTACTCTGTAATGCCGGTGTTAGCTGTAAAGTAGCTGCGCTCACAACCGATGGGTACGAGCTTCAGTTTGGAGTCAATCATCTCGGACACGCCTTACTTATCCGCGAGTTCCTTCCACTGATGCTCAAGACTGCCGAGACACCCGGTGCAGACGTCAGGATTGTCACAGTGGGGTCTCTGGCCCTGCGAAATCACCCAAATAACGGCATCGTCTTCCAAAACTTGAAGACCGTACAGGACTTGGGGATGTTCGGTGCCTACAAACGATATGCGCAGAGTAAACTGGCCAATACCCTCTACACACGCGAACTAGCTCGCCGCTTCCCCGGCATCACGTCCATCACCGCTCACCCCGGTGTTGTGGATACTGGAATCACTGGGGGTCCTTTTTCGGCCTATAAGCTCTTGACCTTTGTTCTAGCTGCTCTGAGCTTTTCAACCCCGGCACCAGCCAGCAGAGGTTGCTGGAATCAAGTATGGGCTTGTCTCATTGATAAAGCAAATGTCAAAAGCGGGGAAATGTATGGGCCTGTCGGTGTCTTGTGTGAGGGCCTCGTTGAGATTGCACGGGATGATGAGCTCGCTAGAGAATTGTGGCGTTGGACTGAGAGTGAGCTTGAGAAATTTTGACTAGATCAACCTAAAGCTTCAGGATGATATTCAAAGCTCAAAAGCGCGCGAAATGAATCATTAGCGTGAAAACCCTCTATTTCTATCCAGACGGGCCCCAAGAGAACTAAGTAAAACATCAGACAAATTAGTTCGAAAGAGGTATGCACTCAAGGAATTTTTACTGCGCCCTTCCTTTGAATGGCCAGTCTAATCGCTGAATCCGCCTTGAACTTATCTCTGTCCTGGACTGCTCTTTCCAGATGTTCTCTTTCCGTTCATCTTTCCTCCTGCGGCTGGACCTCCTCAACTGGTTCCCCCTGCAGAGAACTATAATAGCTTTAAAAAGATTTAGCCTTGAACACGAGAAAATTCAGGATATTTGCAACTAGTATCGAGCAAGGACGAGAAGTCGAGCAAGCAAGATTGGCAGAGCGTTAGTGTGGTGCTGGTAGTGTACAAGGAGTTGTTGTAAACTGGCAGTCGTAAGAAGACTGCGGGATACCATTTGGCGACTATACCTGGTAAGAGTTAGTTGCAGACTAGCGGCAACTTCCCTTCGCTTTGCCGCCAACACGCAGCCAAGAAAATGAGGCACAATTGGTGTTTCAAGCCTGTAGCTGTGATTTGCTGACCGCACGAGCCGTTGGCCGATCTTCTCACGGCATTAGTAGCCCGTGATAGAAAGAAGGTCCCTGCCAACTCCACCTACTGAGCTTTTTTATGGTATAGTATTGCGTCCGCGTCGGTCTTTGAGTCCGCTATGGAGTCCATTGCGTTCCATCGAGTTATCCCATGGTTCTATAGTTAAAACTCTTGACCTGTCCCTATCAAAAGGGGCTAATTTTAGCAACCTCATATGTGACCTAGGGCGCGGTGAGGGGGAGAAAATGATCCGAATCGCCTCGTTCCATTACTTCATCAAGAGTTGAACAATTGACCACTTCTGACACCGCAATCTGGCCTATGGACTTGAAATGGAAGCTGAGATTTTTTAAATCTTCACGAGTATCTTTCAACGTCACTTATCGAGAAATTATTTATTACTCCAACCAAGAAAGCTCGGAAAGCACGCGCGGGACACAAGACAGTTATTGTGCCTATCTTCGAATCGACTGAAGGACTCAATGACAACACTGATCTCGCAGAGTTTGTAGATATATGTCCCCTCTATATGAAAGGAATAACAGACCTTCTTTCTGGAGCGTCACGTGATGACTGATGATACATTTTGGTTGGCTGCGCACTGCTCCCTAACGTTGCTCGTACCCCATGATACAATAAGCGAACGGCGCAGCCCCTCAACATACAGGCAGATGGCTCCCTAGCTTTACAACCTTCTTACTCACTCCTGCTACCTAAGTATCTCTCTGCTTGAATATCTAGCTCATATCATCATTTACAATGGCTCGAACAAAACAAACTGCTCGCAAATCAACAGGTTGGGCGGCCGCTCGGAGACAGCTCGCTGGCAGCAGCAGTCACCCACCACTATATTATAACTATGGAAAACGTCCGTCACAACAACAAATTATCTCGGAAAACCCTATAATTCCTGATACAGTATCAATTCCTCGTGAAGCAATTTGTTCAGTGGCTCAAAAAACGGTATTATCCACTCCGGACCTCCTCATTATCATTCTATCTCAGCTTCCGCACTCCTCTCTACTCAAGGCCAAACGTGTCAATAAAACATGGGCAAGCCTCTTCAGACATGTGGAAATCCAAGCTGCGTTATTTCAGTATCCTAGGCCTAAAGGATCCGCTTCATATGCCGAAACATATTCAGATATATTGATGGATAAGTTCTCCACCATTTGGCCGATCAATGGAGAAGACAAAGCGGTGTTCTCTAGAAGTTCTACCGTGAAGACCTTTCATATCGAGGAGTGGAACGGAACATCTGTCGATCCATCAAATAGTCATGCTCCATCAGGAACACGTTTGCAAAACACAACGACTCTTCAACTGCAGCAGCAACGGGAACATAGAGACAAGTGCCCCTATTGGCAGCAGGTGCAACACCTTCTTATTTGCCAACCACCTATCGAAGCTCTGGAGCTTGTTCAAGAGGTCAGCCAACGTGGAGGCGGGACATTGGAATTCCGAACCGTCATTCCTCGTCCTAACGGTTTCCGGATGGGTTTTCTCTACGATGCTGTCAGGCATTGGCATGAAGTCGAGCGCAGCCCTGTTGAACTACTATGGAACAGGAGAACTGGGGACTTTGTCTACCATAACCAAATCTACGTAGACGGTCCTAGCTTCAAGACGGTTGAAGACAAGCCGTGCGTAACCATCTGGGGACGGACAAGTGTAGGATGTGGCCAGTACGGGGGCCTGACATATAGCAACTACCGGTCTGCGCAACGAGCCCAGTCTATAAAAAGTGGTGATGAAGAGGTAGAGTATTGTATGTCTAAACCTAAGCGTATCAGCTTTGATTTGAGCTTGGTTTATGCCCCTATTTGGCAAGATACAGAAGATCAAGAGGATCAAGAAAATGAGGACTAAGTTTTCGGATGAAAATCAGCTTAATTTACTTATGTTTAAACAGATGAAATATCGAAAGCCTAGAAATAGAAATTAAAATCATATAAGACGCTGCACAGTAGAAATGGTCTCCCAAGCTTTGTTTGAAAGATGAAATTTACTTACTTTAAATTACCAGCCACTTCTAGCAAATGCCTACCATATCCGTACTTTGAATTAACACAAAGAGGACACCGATTTCGCTCCTAGCTGGACTCCGGTTTCTGAGACGCCTGGACGGGCTTCTTGATCGCTTTATTAACCATGTTTCGCTACCTATCGGTATTCGATCGGATTCTGCTTCACAACTGAGGGAGATACGGGACATCGCCAACACAGTAAGAGATGCTTTCGTTTGGGATTAGGCGCTGTTAAAAAGCTTTTTAGAACCACTATTTCCAGGTGGAGTCAGCCCCATATTCCTCTCTCGCCAGCTTCCAGCCCGTTAGGTCGCTACCATCCAGCAAACCTTGCTCAATAAACTTGGATAGGCCGTTCAAATACTTTCTGAAACTCATGGTCCTCCTTGTGGCACTCTCCATAAGCTGAACATCCTCCATCCCTTGTGGTGCCACGCCAAAATGTTCAAATAAGGAACTGCGATCGTCGGCTTTGAGTGGAACAGAGGGCGAAGCACTCGATAGCCTAGACCGGCAACGCTGTGTCAAAGCCATAGGCAGCAAAAAGAGATGTGCTAGTCGCAGGGATCTCATAGCTATTTGTAGTGCTCGATTCAGAAATACACTGAACGATGAGTCATTAACTCTAACTTTTCGTATAACTATAGATGACGTGAAAGATCCTATCGAGGGAGTACAATACCAGATTTGGGTAGTTATTACCGACTATTCTGCCTCAAAATAGACGCTTAATTTGACCATGATTGAGCTCAAAAAACAACGTCTAGGCATTCTGTCTTATTGCGCTTGCCCTGGGCATTGCAAGACAGCATTCAATGGGTACCAGGGTATGAAAGATCCGCTGGACGGAGCGAGAGTAATTCTGTATTTGGCTACTCCGGAACATAACCACTACGCTAGTGGATATTGAGAGTATCAGGGTAGTATAAAGACGTCCCGTTTTAGTAGGCTTGAACAGTTTAGGCCTGAGCTTGTATTTATTGCGGAGCCACTGCAGCTTACAAGCGATAATTTTGAAATTCTTGATCATTTTCTGTCTGTTTTTGAGAATATGGTTTATTTTAAAAATACTAACAGAAACATCAATTCCTAACAAGCAAAATCAGAAACGGCTAAATAAGGTCCTTGTTCCTCGGGGCCCCTACTAGTTTAGATGGACTTTATTATCCCTAAGAACCTATCGCATGGCGTATGCGACTACGTCGCTTACCCCAATGTTGAATTCAACGACTATATCTAAGAAAATGGCCAAGAGCCTTGAGACCAACGCACGCTAGGAAAGATATACCGAGAGAAGGTATAATAGCGAAAAGCGCGAGCCCAAATGTACAGATGATGAGAGGCCAAAACAGGAGGTAGACCATAATATGGATTAAGAAGATGTTGGTAAGAGATAGCTTGCTGGCGATGAAAAATGCACCTAGCAAAATCAATAATACTGTTAGCATGATAATTGTTGCTTTAGAAATCTAGCTGAATTAGAATAAGGACGCGTTCAGTAAGTTCGTACGTGCTTCGTTGGCGTCTTTCTTTGTTGTGGTTTGTGGTGCGTGTCAGCGAGATAAGTTCAGTTGTACTTTGGAACGGTCTATATAGTTCAGATATAAATATTGTTCTCAAAGGTTTAGATTATGTTTTGGAGAACAAATACGAACAATCCGGGTTTGACTTTTGTTGATTGCTTTGAAGCCTCATTCATTGTTCTGAGTAGTTTGAGTCTTTGTTCTCTTTGTTTGATAGGGACCGCCCGTCATTTGAAACGTCATATTACTAAGAGAGCTTCTACATCTAAACCGGTATAGCTCGCTAGTAG
Source organism: Proliferodiscus dingleyae (assembly GCA_003988795.1). Classification (NCBI taxonomy): domain Eukaryota; kingdom Fungi; phylum Ascomycota; class Leotiomycetes; order Helotiales; family Lachnaceae; genus Proliferodiscus; species Proliferodiscus dingleyae. Next base: position 36,840 of record QYAK01000027.1, read on the forward strand.
CCCTCGAAGAGATCTTGGGCTGTACAGAATGTTAGCAAGTGGGTGAAGCCTCCACGCCAAAGTCGTGGCGCTGGCTGCGCCAATCAGCGGCCCAATGCCGAGCTGTCAACCTCAGCCAACACAACTGCAGAACGCCTCGCCATGAAGCTAGACTGGAGCACAGCCTACCAGCGTGATCATGCGCCGACCGATATCGATCGCCTTTATACTCTGCCCATTGACTTTCCATATTCAGACCTCCCTCTGCCTACCTCCTTTCTAAGCGTGAGTGAGCGTTGGACGTCATCTGAACGCCACTACCAGCCACAAGCAATGCAGGCTGTAGCCTCGTCTCTATTGCTTAAACATTTCCTATTTCTACCTATTTCAGTATGCTCAGTAGAGCAAGCTAGAAATTCTTTGCTATCCTTAGCAAACACTTCTCCCTAATTAATTTATCATGGAAACTAAAGAGGAAAAGCTGGCTATATGGGCCGATCCTTCGATCAACCAACAGCGAAGCATCAGGGTACTAAGTGGTTCACTTTCTTTCAACCAAAATAGTTCAGTAAAGTGCATACACAAATCAGAAGATAAAATTAACTTCGACGAAATTGAAGATCATCTCTTGAACACTCGTAGCGAGAATTCAAGTGACGACGACGAAATCACAGGCCCATGGCACTTCAAAGTAATTTCGTTTCCTCGACTCCAGCACGGAAGACTCGTACTTTCCATTCCTAAGCAAACTTTTCAGAAGATTCAAGACACGTGGAATCTCCACCCGCGTACAATCGAAGTATTTCTTTCCAACAATGGGGTCCTCACGAAATTTGACTCGTTCAGCAGCGGACGAACCTCCCTTATTCTGAAAGTAGCCAATTCAAGCACCACAGGCAACGACTGCGTATCCGTAACCCGAGATCCTTCTCGTCGCACGATTTACGCCCTGTATCACCACCTCAGGGACGAAGATTACGTCTTGGCCACCCTGCTGTCCGCGCCAGAGCGATGCATAGACCACCATTTTTTTGTTGCGACCCTCTATCGCTCGCACTATCAGCAGATTGAGATGCACCGTCATACTATTGACGAAACAGTCAAGGTCACTGAGCGACAGACGGGCTTCGGAAAGCCGGGTAGGCTTGGCCTTGGGCGTCAGCCCAGCCTGGACGAGTATCGCGCTCTTGAAGATCCAAAAAGAACGATTCAACAGCTTAGCTACTGCCAAACGGACCTCGCAATCATTGCACACGTCGCACGATGCTGTTCGGAGTGTGGAGAATGGCTTCACAAGATTCTCGGCGAGAAGCTTTTGAATGAGCATCCACCACATCACGGAGGAGGGGGGAGCAAAATTTCGGATCATTACCAGCAGGAGAAGAGACTCCAGGAGAGATTGAAGGCTACACGGTTAATGATACGGGAAGACGTGGAATACATACAGAAGCGAACGGTTATGCTATCATCGCAGGTGCAGCAATTAAAGGAGAGGACCGAGAGTCAGACCACATTTGTGAGTTACCCTTATCGGTAGCTCTATACTATGCGCCGGCTAACAAATCGAGCAAGATCTTGAGCATTATTACGCAAAGTGATGCCGAATATACTTCTGCGATAGCGGTAGACGCTAGGCGCGATAATATTGCCGTGAAAACAATCTCAATTCTCGGCATTGTTTATCTACCGGGCACATTCGTAGCTACGTTGTTTAGCATGGACATGTTTGATTGGGGCGGTTTCGATGGTAAAGAACCATCTTCACTAACAGCATCGCCAAGTATGTGGATATATTGGGCGATAACAGTACCGTTAACAGTTATAACATTGCTTGCGTGGATTGTTTGGTCCAATAAAGAGAGCCAAAAGAGCAGTAAGCGACTGACTCTTAATCGCATAAAGGCCTCTGAGTCTCAATATGCTAATTCTGCTGGGATGAATGGTAATGGTCTTGTACCTAGCGAGATGACAGTGTGAGGAACAACAGACGCGTTAGGAAATCTTGTTTCCTGATCAGAATCTTACAAATCTTCCCATTCTCTAGCCTACGCAATTACGCACCGCTTTTGCTCTGACTTGAGATCGAAGAATAATTCCAGTCGACATACCATCATGTATATGGAGCAATAGTCACATGGTCTAGAATATCTCTCGCATCAATCGGGATAAGTAGGTCATAAATTATATTGTTTTAACGCGCCGCTAAAGTGTGCTCAAGTTGTGGTTGTTATTCTTAGTATATTAGTATGCAATCTGTATGTCATCTTTAGACGGATTCAAATAGTAAAGATTGCCCGTCGTACTCTTGTTTTTCAGTTGAAGCTTCGTAAATGAAACCACCTAGCCAATCGGGTTAAAACTATTTTATTTCATTATTTCCTGCGTGGCTCGACCATGATATTTGCCGATGAACCTGCCTCCACGCACTCACAAATGCCACTCGGCAGCAGGCCAGATTAAGGCTTACGATCCGGTGGCGTTTGCGGCGCCCACGATTTCCACGGCGCCACCGTTTAGAGGATGGTGATGCCACAACAATGCTCTCCTCTCTACTTCTCACCTTCTCAAACTGAGGACAAGCCTCCTTCCTCTCCCATACTCGCTCGCGTAGCAGCCCTATCTCGTACATCGGAATAGCTCTACATACAATCACAGAAGCCATTAACCAAGCCAAAATCATTATATTATCCCTAACTAATATGAAGATACTACTAGAGAGAAGAAGAGTCCCAAATATCTGATGGCACGTAATGTATACACTAATGAACCACGGCAATAAGACAAACTAGTACGTCTCACAGACCTGGCCAATATATGTCTTCTCATGCCATGCCCGCGGAGTGAATTGAAGCTACAGCTATTTGGAGATGTTATCCTTGTTTGGAAAGGCTGAAGGGAATGTTCGTAGATTATCCGCCTATTGAAGTCAACTAGTTCCTTCTCATAAATATTTTACCGTACCTCTTCCAGCTGATGCTTCCACTTGATCCTCAAACGGAGAGCTATTGCGCCGAAAACGTGTGCGATAGCACCCATGGCTCTCCGAGGGGCGAAAGTGTAGATTATGCGGTTGCGTAGATCGATGCCAGTCGTCACAATGTTCGCGATGGCTGCGACGGCAAATAAATATTCCAACATCAGCATGATCCATTCCATGTGCTGCTTTTTCAGCGTTCGGGGAGTTGGGCTGCGGTCTTCGGGTCTATGAAGTATTTCGAGAGGGCACCAATACTCGAGAGTTTGCATCGGGTTCACCGATGGAGAAGCAAAAGATTGTCCTATATCGCTTGGCTGTTCTATAGGTAAACTAATTGAGTGTCTAGGCACTTGTTTGTGCCAGACTCATATTGCTATTCACAGTGATTGCCTGTACTATCTTCCAGCTTCGATGATATCATAACTGTTAGAGAGAGCTTGTTTGACGAAAAAATAGACAACACGCCAGATCAGATCCGAGGTTCCCAACCCCGGGCCCTCCTCCCTCTGCCCCGCTCTCGCATCCATAGTTACACAAGTGTCTCAAGGCTCCATCGGCTGCTGCAAGACAAAGAACGCTGCACCACACCCACGCTCACGCTTGTTATGACCCTATTTTTCGGGCGGGACTTGGGCCTCGGCATGTTGGTCTCAAGGTAGTTAGTCCTCCTGAATTCATTCCGTAGCAAAAGAGGAGCAAAGAGAAAAGGCAGAGAAAAAGTAGAAAAGATGGATTTACCTCATCATCATCAACATCTATGGAGACTCGTCTTGAGAAATTGAAGCCGCGCGTACAGGAGCTCTCTGAGCTCAGTAGCTCGTCCGGATTGTCCCTCGGCGTTCTACATCAAGGTGTACCATTGTTCACTGCTCATTTTGGACACCGCAGAGCTTCAAAAGCGATATCTCCCAACGATGGCACACTCTATAATGTCGCATCCATTATAAAATTGATGACAGCCGGGGTCGTCTCCAATCTTGTTGTGCAAGGCCTCTTGGACTTGGACGTTCCCATCCGCGAGTATCTTCCAGAGTTCGGTGAAAGAAAAGATGAAGTGGGACAGAAAGCAACAGTGGCGGACCTTTTGACGAATCGCAGTGGTCTCTCGGCACAAAATACTTTCTGGGAAACGATGAACGAAGACCAATTTCAAGATCGAGAACTGATCCCAAAGTTAGAATGCCACATCCCAGCTGTGGGCGATTTTTCGAAAATCCATGATCTACTCAAGCTGGGGCTATGGCCTTGTCACGTCTACAGTCGAGCGAGTGACAGGCAAACCCTTCAGTGTCTGCGTTGAAGAGTACATCTATCGACCATTGGGTATGGTCAACAGCACTACGAATATTCCACAAGTCGATAATGTCGTCTCTAAGCATTGGGTTAGCACTAACGGGGTAGCTCATGAGTTTCTATGGTCCACATATCGGGGCTGGTCAGACCAGACTGGTTTCGGTGGTGCTGTGGGAGCTCGAAGCTCCATCAGAGAGCTTCTGATCATGTACCAGTCTCTCTTGCACGCATACGACCACCAGACCAAGAACAACACCGATCATACTCCCGGTCACCGTTCAAATATGTCCGTCTGCTACTTTATCCACACATAGGCGTAGGGAACGCTTCACCCGACAAACAAGGCTACTGTTTGGGAACCTGCCGAACTCAGCTTCCCGGAAACCTTTCTGCTGCAAGTCAGGAATTCATACTTCTGCAGAAAATCAACAACCGACAGATTGGACTAACCCACGCTGGACGCATGATCTTTCACCAGGTAGCTACTTTTATAGGTTACAATGGGTTGATGCTTTTGGACCCTCAATCTCAAACAGCCATAATTGTTTTGGTCAATTCGTTGCCGCTTTTCGATATTACTGATCTTCTTGGACAATTGCTTCTTGAATCTATTTTAGAAGAGGATGATCAAGCAGACTACTTGGCATTAGCGAAGTCTATCAAGGAGGTAAATATGACTCTCTACGACGCCTATGCTGTAGGTCTCGACAAGATAAGGACGGACGCTTCCCCCTCGTTTCCTCTAAAGTACCACGAAGGCGACTACTGGAACAAAGACAGAATCCTCTGCTACTCTGTCCATATTCATGGAGAAAATCAGCTGCTAGTGAATGTCAAAGGCAGTTCCATGACTAATTACGTCTTACAATCATGGGGAGGAGATCTGTTCTGTTTGCTGCCTAAAAGGGACAAAGAGCTCTCGCAAAGCATGTGGCCGTTCGCTTCCCTTAAATCATGCATATTCAAGTTCAACTGTGGCAAAGACGGCATTCTAAGCTTCACTTGGCATCATGATATCACTCCCGGAAGTAAACCTGAGACGTTTGCCAAAGAAGATCAGAAAGTAACTGCGAACTTGTAGAGCGGAAATGCCCCGAAATGCTGCGAAGGAGGGCTCAGTTCGGTCAGTTACAGAATCGAGATATTAAATCCTTTTCAAAGTAAGAAGAGATATCGTAGACTTTTGATTGATTACCATGTCAAAATCTCAACAATTTCTGTGCGTTTGAGAATAGTATCAGAACCAAATGTTTCAACGGTTCAAGACTCGAAACCCCTTGCAGAATTTTCATTGTGCATAGCTCAATATCGGATGAGCTATTCCCGCAATGTCACGGTCGCACTGAAGGTCTTGACATAAGGTCTAATTAGTCCAAGTATGGGACATGCTCAAGGAATATAACGAGAGTTGTTGTAGGTCGCTGCGGCTGAAGTCACACAGTGTGGTACAAATGCAACTGCAACCCTAGGTTTTGGCCAACAAGAATCTCATAGCGTCGTGGATATATGCACAGTATGTATGAAGTCCTTAGAATCGATATGCCCGCACGAGAAATGCACAAGTAGCGAGAAAGGATAAACGAGGGCAGCTTACATCAATACGAAGGAGCCTGTAGGAGCAAAGACGAAAGAAACTGCAGATGTACTCGGCTATTGAACCAGACACCCGCCGTTCTAGATACTTGCTTATTCGTGATGGGTGTTATAAGTAAGCATTAGGACTGAGCTGAGGCACCACATGGGTATCTAAATTAATCCTTCATGCATGTAATACTTTGGCTTGCGGGTATCCTTGTCTTCTGAGCTCAAGTGACTTCCAAGATCCCTTTCTCCTACCTATACAGGAGGATTTCTCAGTGGTGCGGGTGGGCCGGGGGCAGCCTTTATTATTGTCAATGATACGGTATATTCCGGCGGAGCAACTGACGTGATCAATGGTGGTGGGTCTGGACTCGGTAATATACAAATTTCCGAGCTGACCTGACGTTTGAAACGCCGGAACCTCAAAACATAAAGGAAAACCCCGTCACTCCACCACGTCATCCCTTCTATGCCCTGATCGTCCATGCTATCGCAAGCTACAACAAATGCCCTTTCCGCTTCGATGAATAATTCTGTTTCTAGGCGCGAGTCACAGAGGGTGGGAGAAACCGGAAAACGTGCCTTCAAAGTCAACAAGGCATGTGTGCCCTGCTGTGCACGTAAGGTCAAGTGCGATGCCGCTGTGGTTGGGCTCCCCTGCAGCAGCTGTACCAGTAGACATTGTGCCGAGGACTGTGTACTGCCGGTCCGTAAGGGCCGGACCAGGTCAGTTAATTACTGATATGATGGTTCATGGTTCATTAGGTCCGTACTAACATTGATGGGGCTCAGGAAAGTTATACATGTGTTACCGACTCCTAGCAATGTATGTTTTAGATGATTGGCAATGTTCGAGCTGCTTCTATTCCTTACCTTTTATTCTCCTCTGATGATCCATCAGAATCCCCACTGACCGTTGACAGACCACAGGCATCCTGGCTATATCCAATAATAGCCAATTAGATGGTCTCAATCAATCTAATCAATCGAAACGATCTTCCACTTCCGATTCCCAAGACTATCAAAGCCCACGTCAGACCGAGCCAGATCTGCTTTATCTCAATATCCTAAAAGATGCCGTGAAAGAAACAACAGAATTTAGTCGACATCATAGCATTTCGAACACTCCCAACTATTCCAGACCGGAAGACGATTTTACTTCTCAGAACTGTCTATGGACCAAGTTACCCCAATTGGATGACATTGACAATGAATACCTTGTCAAGAAGGGTGTCTTTGATCTACCTCCTCCGCATCACTTGTGAGAAAATCTCCCGATTTCCATCATCTTAGGTCTTCATCTTCACTCTACTCACTTGCAAAATCTACAGAGATGCCCTCATTAAGACATACTTTGACCACGTCCACCCCTTTGCTCCTGTGATCAATAGAGTTGATTTCATTCGCGGCTATCAATCCGGCGACTGCTCTTTGTTCCTGCTCCACGTCATATTGACACCGGCTAGTCTCCATGCGCCAGTAGATGTGTTATCCGCCTGCGGCTTTGCCAGCCGCTCGGCCGCGCAAGAGTCGTTCTTCTCCAAGGCCAAGCTGCTCCACGACTTTGCCGCCGAGAATGACCCGCTGTTGGTGCTGCAGGGATGCATCATCTTGGGCATGGTGATTCTGGACCACCCCACCCACTGGGACTTTGGCTACTGGCTCCACAACGCGGTCCGTCTTGCCACCAAGCTTGACCTACGCGACATGTGCGTATCCTATCACTGGACTATGCGATCTATGACATGTATTGCGGGTGCTAACTACCTACGGACTCTCCAATAGATGTGTTCGAGAAGAAAAACCCCACAAAGTCTTAAACTTTTACAGAAGGATCTGGTGGGCTCTCTACGTACGTCCCTCTTCCGTCACCGTGTTCTGTTCTTCCTGCTTTATGCTAAATATAGCTATGTAGTCATTAGACATTTTCCACGTTTTTGTCAATACCAGACGCTCGCGACTACTCGAAAACACCCCCGCGATCAAGCTTAGGACGGAAGATGACTGGGAAGCGGAGGATGTCTCCGAAATATCATCTAGTTTGCTATCGGCGGCCACGCCTCAGCAAAAGGCCTCGCCTGTTCTTTACTGCGAGTTGTCTCAAATATGTGCGTGTTGGTTCCACTCCATTCTTTCTTCTTGATCCTTGTTCTTTTTATTTTTAATCTATAACTGTTACCACAAACACGACTAACTCTATTTAGTTGGACAGTGTTTGTCCATTGTGACAAACCAGCCACAGCAGGATCCTCGCCAAATAATGCACCCACTCGATGCATGGCGCAAATCTCTCGCTGCCAAGATGCACGTTGGTGGGAATACTGGAACTGACGTGTTCTATCTGAATCTACAATCCATGAGTTATAGGTTTGAGTGTATCTTGTGTCGTCTGATACGACGCCGTTGGCAGAAGTCCCGACATGCGGACTGGAGCCAATGGGCCAAACAGCGGCTTCAATCCGCTATTCTAGAGTTGGATACGATTGCCATGAGGGTGTTGGCGAGTGGTACCCTTCAGGACTTTCCCATATCTTTGTAGGTGCCGTCCATTTCTTCCCATTTTCCCATTCTTCAGACATGCTCGTTAGAACGCACCAGTGGAACTAATAATCGCCTTGTCAGTGTAACCACAATAACTGCGCTGCTCGCTCTACACATCGAATCCGCTCTTGATCCAGCCGAGACAGACCTTGTCCGTTCCATGGCTCGGATATCCATCAGCCAGACAATGCTTATTCTCACGCAGGGAAAAGAAATACCCGCCCTGAAAAGAGCCCTGCCGATATTTGAGGAGATTCTCGCCAAGCATAATCTATACTTAGGTCCGTCCAACGTTCTCGGTCAAGTACCTGCACGGTCGCAGTCACAAGACAACAGCATGGCAGATGCGTACGCTTCGCCGCACGCACAGGTCAGCGTAGTTTCGTCTCAATTGGAGCAGTATGACGATAATCCGTCGTTCGATGTAGATTTCCTAGGATTCGATTTCTTGGACGAGTGGCAGGTTGGGCAACTGGATTTAGCTGATCGATATTAACATGGATTTCCCATGAACGGGCGGCATCAAGGCGCATGCATTATTTAGAGCAATGTTAACCTTATGAGAATTTATTTGCACACGGAGCTTGTCCATTCATCCTTTACCCCCTGCGAGTTTCCCGTCGTTCGGTTGCAATAATACAACTTGGGCCACTACAGTAGCCATCTTGTTCGCTTCAGACTATGATAAGAAATATATGGCTAGGTAAGTCAAGCCCAATTGACCTGGGTCTTCTATCTATAAATAATTAAAAAGCTAACAAGAAAACAATAGTAAATAAAAAGCAACCTATCTGTACTATACTATTGAATCCACGCTCTACATACTATCCATCCATCTTTAAAGTCCCACGCCGGCGCCCCATTGCGCATTATAGAAGGCTAATAATACTGCCGGGACCATCCTCCACTAAACAACATATTTAGCCTCCGTCTTTGGCTCATTCGGCTCACCTTCAACCACAACGACGTGCCGACGTTGCATCATCTCCAGTACCTTTGCTGCTTCGGAAGCATACTTGCACCTGGAGCGTATCTGCGGACCGTACTTGTGGAATAGAAACGGAAAAGGCAGGCACCCAAGCACCAGGAACGCAGGAATAGAGCTCGCCCATTGATTTCCGAGATTCTCGTACATTCGGGTGGTGAACAGCGGAAACGCGGCACCGAACAAGGATCGAAGCACCGAGTTGGCCGCCAGCACAGAAGCAGCATAGACGACATCTATACACATGTGAGCATGTGTATAGATGTCAGAGAATCAGGAAGCAAGGATTATGACGTACAGGAGTCGATTAGATAGCTCATCAGCGAGATGAAGACCATGACAAGGCCACATGAGAAAAACATGGCGCCGATAATGGGCACGATCCAGTGCACCGAGGGATACGTCGTCCATGCAAACAGGAACAGACCAATTGGAAGGACAATAGAGCCTGCCATGGCCGTACCCAGTCTGGCTTCTGGCTCGACAGCGCGTCCCTCTGCCTCAGCCACCGCGCACACGCGCACGTAGCGCTTGTTGTCCACACCAGCCGCCAGCGTGGCAAGACAGACGCCAATAGCAACACCAACAAACGGAAGTCCAGCGGTGCCCTTGCTCCAGCCTCGAGTAACTTGGAAGACGATGGGAAACCCGGCGAAGAACATGTACAGTGTGCCGTAGACGATAGAGATGTACAGCGACGCCAGCAAGACAATAGGTTCGCGGAACAGAAGGATCCAGAGGCGCGTGAAAGAGACCAAGAGCCCCTGTGAGAGTGTTTTGGGCGGCTTTCCCGCATCGAGTCGGGACACATATACGCTTCCTGTCATCCGAGAGAGGGCCTTGGCTCGACATCGTAGAATGAATGGCGCGTATGTTTCGCGGATAGTTAGCATCGTGGCAATCCAGACCATACCGCCTAACATAGCGTTCAAACCGAGAATCCAGCGCCAGCCCTGGGTCTCACCAAGAAAACCACCGCAGATGGGCCCTGCAAATTGATAAGAATCAGCAAATGAACAAGGACAGCAATGGCAAAAATAGTAGCATAGAAGGACATCTACCACCTACCAAGTGCAGGCCCTAAAAAGGGAGCCATGGCAAACAATCCCGTTGCCAATCCGCGCTCCGCTTTGCTGAACATGTCTGCAATAACGCCCCCGGCGTTTGTCATCGACGAGGAACCAAACGCACTCGCAAAGAAGCGAAGAACTAGCAAGGCCGTGATGTTGGGCGCGCACGCGGCAGCTACGCTGAACGCCGTGTACCCCGTGTACGAAATCACAAAGATGGACTTACGTCCGTACACCTCCGACAGAGGCGCCCAGATCAGCGGTCCCAGAGCGAACCCCAATACGAAGAGAGACAAGCCCAGCGTAGCCACCTCCTCAGACACTTCAAAGCGCTGCATGACGCCTTCGATGCCGCTGGCATATACCGAGCTGGCAAAGGTCACCGCAAACGTGGACAGAGACTGGAGAATGGCAATGGCCCATTTTCGCCTCTTGGAGAAACCCATGGCGTCTTGGAGGTCATTGTGCAGGTAATCGACGATGTAGGGCTCATCATCTGTGCCGTTGCCAGGGTAATTCTGATTGCAGACATTGTCGCCCAGGCGCGTGCGGAGGAGAAGAGATCGGATCCAGAACCTGCGTAGGGAGCAGTCCTCGACTCGCTGGGGGACGTCGTTGTCGAAGCCAGTGGGCTTAGGAAGGATGGTCATGATGAGAATGATAGGAAGGGTAGGAAGACCTATGTCGAGATTCAAGATGCGGACAGAGGAGGAAAACCAACGAGTTTTTATGCTTGGCCATCTTGTCACGGTGAGTAGAAAATTTGTGCTCGCGAATATATAATTCACCTTGGAAGTTCGGATTCGGAGTTTCAGCCTAGTAATATTGGCGAGAAACAAAAATCCGCGGCATTATCTACGGAATTATAAACAACCCTTTTAAATACGAAATTTTTTTTGTGACAAAGCAAAGTCGAGTGATATTCGCGCATTACGACATTAAATGCGCCATACAATGAGATTCCACAATTTCGTAAGATTGTGTAAAACCACACTATCTCGTCTGTCACATTGCGCCGTGTTCACTGTAGATACGAATGTCTGACTGTGGCAACTCTTGCAGTGTGAGGGCTTCCTATGAACAACTAGACCTAATTAAGTTTAAATCCTATTTGAATTATGAGTAGAGTGGGCACCCCATACTGTATTCATTAGGAGCAATCTAATCAGTTGAACCTCAATAATCATCGATCCCATCAAGGACTAGATGATTGGACCCGTTGTAGACCAACAATACGAAAATACCGACCCGAGACTTACATCACAACCCGAAGCCGAATGGGCTACTTTGTGATGACATATTACTGACAGAAAAGAGGGTTATTTGGGCAAGCTAATGATTCTAGTCTCTTAATACAACCTGAACAAGAGTTAGTGTAGAAGCTTAGAGAGAATTTCAAGCAAATGCTAAGTGATATTGAAGAACAAGCAGGTATCTTCCAGGTTAGAAAGGTTTGCTTATCTTTGAACGACGAGATTTTCACTCTATATGGCCAAAATGAAGTACCAGAAGATCTGGGACTCGTATAAGCCACCACTAAAGGAAGAATTAGATTCCAATAGTCAGAATTATGCGTATCTTAACCCCGCCCAAATTCCAGCAATTGTCCTGAGACACGCATACTGGCTGTTTGGTGACACCTTGCCAGACCGAAAAATGCACTCAGTAGCGGGCTAATATTTTGAACGAATTTTATGCTAGGGCCTCAGGCAAGGCAGACAGGTTTCACTATATCAAAGACGCGTCAACCCTAAACACGTACTTCACAACATTGAAACAGCTACTAGTATACTACTACCGCGAATTTTGTTGTAAACACGGTCATTTGACCTAAATTGAGCCCTATGAAGTGTTGCCAAGAGATGTGATCAAGCTAATTATTTCCCAGATCAAAGATGTGGATGATATCATGGAAGCCGTAGCTCTTGAGGAAGAAGAGGCTCAGCTGGCTCTCAGGCATTTCATTCAGCAGCTCTACTTACCTACCTCCAACTCCCTTACCACACATATATGACTGCATGTCAAACTCGCTTAGATATGGTAGTTACGTGGCCGTGTTTGATAGTAACTACAATGTAGAACAATCATCACTAACTATCGGTTATCGATAACTCTGGCTTTTCTTGCTCTCGAACTCCTTGTGTTTTCTGAGTACTAGTGAGCCTGGTCTCGGGATCTAATTGCTCTTTGTCCCTTTCCACGAACCCGGGGTCTACTTTCCATCCCAGCACAGTTCTCAAAATATTCCTCACACGGCCACCGTTTAGCTCGCAGCTTTCATCTCTCGCGCCTTCTTTCCCTCCACGCCAAGCAACGTACCCATCAGGACGTACCAGGATGAGATCGTAGTCTTGCCAGATCTCCTTCACATGCTTCTCCGAAGGATCTATTGGAACATGAGATAGTGGTAAATTCATCTCTCTCGAGATAGCTTTGAAAGTCGAGACTGCAGCATCTGTTTCGACATGCCCTGAGTCATTCGCTACTTTGTGGCCGCTTTGAACTCGAGAAAAATCCATCAATGTCCACTCTCGACCATAGAGATCAACGACACTTCTATTGGAGTCTCTCAGAAAGACTTGAGGAGCCCTGTGTCCTGGCCTCGTTGATGGTACATACCTCAGGTTTTCAAATGTTGGCTCCATCGATCCGTCGGTGACAATGACTTCACTCTCCAAATATCTTAAATCTAACTCCACCCCGCGGTCAATGTTTTCTGGTCCAACAAAGTCTAACTGTGTGGAAATTGCCGACAAGGCTTCCTCCCCGTCAGCACCATCAGCGAGGAAGATATCTTTGTTGGGTGCCTTCATCGTAGTTACAACCATAGGTGCGAACTTTTCAAGGTGGGCATCGCAGCGTTTAAGGCGCAACATCATGCCTGGTCGTCGTTCATTCGTGTAAGATGTGATAAGCCTGCTCCCACCGAAGCCCTTGTGTAACGCCGAAAGCCGCCATGCGAGAGACATAGCGTCCTCCACACCACTATTCATGCCATAGCCTCCATGCGGTGGGTTCCGATGAGCTGAGTCGCCGCCCAGAAGCACTCGTCCCAAACCCCCACGACTAACGTAGGAATCAGCGAGTGCGAAATTAGGGCGCCACGGATTGGCAACCAAGATCTCATCAATCTCGAAGACGTATGGTTGGCCAAGCCCTCCGAGAATACGATATGGAACCTGCTCTGGGTGTGCTTCAAACGCTTTGATAGTCTCTACGTTGTCGGGATCGTAGGGTTCATGGCATGTGTACGTGTCGTCGTCATCCTGGTCGATGATAAAGCCGCCGTAGAGGTTGAACGCGTGCCACCATGATCCGAAGGGAAGAAGTTTTCTCAGTGCCTTAGATCTGAAGTGCACCATAAACATGGCGCTCGGTCTTGGAAGATGAAAAGCTTGTCAGCGAATGAATACCATCGGTTATAGGGGTTGGCAATCGTACAGTGGCCTTCCTTCAAGTTTGATTCCTACACTTTTTCTAACTCGGCTCTGACCTCCGTCCGCCCCTACAAGGTAGGCTGCTCTGATTTTTTTCTGCGCCCTATCTAGATCTAGGAATGCTGCAGTCACGCCTTTGTCATCTTCCTCGAGCGAGACATACTCGTAACCAAAGTGACATGTAATCAGCTGTTCAGCAAGACACTTCTTCTTTAGCCATGCTTCTAGCACGATCTGCGAGCAGCGTTGACCAGGCTCAGCAGGATGTGTGCCATTATTTTCTGACTGAATTTTTGCTCGATATGCCTGGTTGTTCGGGATATGCTAGGCGGAACTGTTAGCCTATCTTCATCTATACGCAAATTTAGCCCTGGAGCTATCAAGCAATGATCACTTCGCGAGCCAGCATACCCATCTTGAGATAAGCTTTCCATTTGGCCCGCAAGTGTTAAAGAATATGGTATCCCAGTCCGTTGACTGAGGTATAGCGCCATCTTGTGCACGATATTCTTCAGCGAGCCCCATTAAGCGCAGGATTTCCATAGTGTGGGGATTATTATTATCCATCTTTGGCCATCGTGTCGTCTCTGTGTTCATTTCGCACAACGTGCATGGCACTCCTAACTGTGCCAGCTTAAGGGCCGTCAACATACCCACAGGGCCACCACCAACTATGAGTGGCCCCGGAGACGAAGTTGTGTCTTCAACTTGTATAGAACCCATTGTGTCCGTGATGATATGCAGAAATATTTTGGAACCACTTCATGGACAGACCAAATTTCACTTAATGCCAGCTCAGTCTTGAAATTGTGAGGCAAGCTTTGAGTTAGGCACTATCGAGTTCGAAAAGCATCCAAAAGCTTTTGGGTCCTAATGAGACCTTTCTTCACAGACAGATCCATCAAACCCATCGCCCAATGGAGGTAGAACGCAAAAGGGTCCAGGAGAGGTATCTGCCCTAACGGGTTAGGTCAAATTTGACGAAAGGGGCAATGGAAGAAATAGGTAATCTGAGTGGCAAGCCCAAAAGGGAATAGTTAAGTAGCATTAACAGTCAGCAATGTATATCATTCGGATCTGAGCCCAAAGATCAATACCCAACGAGCAAATGAGCTAGCAGAAAGGGTACATTTCTGTTCGACATTTACTTGTGGTGATTAAAAGCGGGTGCGTTGGAGGGTTCGCCTGGGAAAGCCAGCATTGTCTATCAATATGAGATCTGATTATATAATAATGTTGCAATCGGCATTTGAAGAACATCAGGGCCAGCTAAGACGCCAGCCTTCCCCCCTTTCCAACTCGGCCACTTGACTCTTAAAAGTCACATACTCGAGACCTGCTACGAAAGCTTATAACAGAACCTCTGCGATAAGATCTAGATAGCCTACAGAATTACAAGACCCGAGTACTAAGGCTCTTCTTGATATCCAAAAGCATCGATACCGCGCTTACGCCTGAGATATCAGTAAGTTCTAGAACAAGACTGAGTTTGTGGTGTTCATTGTGCATGAAGATCTTGTTAATCTCTGGCAGCTCAAGCAGTACCATCTCTGACCTCTCTCTATGGTCGATATGACTCAAGAGAAGGGGCACACAAGAATATCTCAGAGCCCGTTTCCCGACCATGGGATATCGGGAGTCTGATAGTCTGTCGAGGGAAAATGGCAACTGTCCGAGTTACTATCCCATGAAATGAGACTGTCATCGACAAAAAGAGTATCTTCACCCATTTGCGCTATCTCATCTTCTCCAATAGATCGTACCACATCATCCGCCGAGTTTGGGGTGAGACTAAACGAGTCACAAGATTGTGGTATTGAGCTTGATGCGGTCCTGCTTAGCTGCGATTGGTCTGATCTTCCGTCCAAATTCACCATGATAATATCCAGCTTAGCAATCAGTGCCTGTATAATCTCTTTCGCCTGAGCGGCAAACGGTTCCGTGGCTGCAAAAGCTTCCAATACAGCCATAACTTTCTGGATCGATTGTCTTGCCCCGGGAGATATCCAACAATAAGGTCTCGCTATCACGAAGGCGAACATGGTCATCGCAGCATTCCACAATGGGTGCATAATTTTAGACCAGCCGAACAGAATATTCGAAACGGAACACACATCGTGGATAATGATTGTTATCGTAATGGCATGCTGCACGGCGCTGCGAGCATGTTCTTCCGTCTGCCACTGCTCAGCAGAAGAGCCCTCTGGACCTTGCCAAAAACAGATAAATGGTCGTTGAAGTAATATATATGTATTATGATAGTTAATTTCGAGCAATAGTCTTTGGTGATGGACCCAATTTGGTGCTCCAAGCTCCAACACTACCGAGCTCTCTTTGATTGACATGGAATCAACAAAACCGACGTCTTTCCTCGGACTGAGTAACTCTCTCGGCAGCTGCTTGCGCCATTCTTCGAGGGAGTCCAGTGACATAGCTAGCTCATTTGCTCGCTGTTCAATATCTGAGATGGTACTGCCTGTCTCACGTGATTTGGATGTCAGTGTGAGACTTTTTATCTCCCTGGAGGAGACTGCAAGTTTGACTGCGTGAACGAAGTAAGTCGACACATTTAAGCTCTTCCAAGATACCTGTGCGTTTCCTGGCATGGTGGCAAGATCTCCCTCTGATGGAATCTCACATGTTATCGTACATGACTGAATAGCAACAGGTTTCCCAAGCTGTCTAGAACATTTCATATCCAGGGTGTAAAGTAACCACCAAATCCGCCTCCGAGCTAGTTTATCGCGTAGTTGAAAATGGCTTAGCGGTTCTTGATGGAGACTGGCCCGATGACAATTGCGGATTGCCGTACCAAGTAAGCTGTATGCTTCTCCAAAATTGGCCGAATTCAAAAGATAGAGGGCCATCAAAGCGTAACACTGCATGGACACAAGCGTAAGCGGGTTCAAGGACTCGATTTGGTTCCGACAACGATGAAAATACTCGCATCCTATTCTCGAGAGACTGCTGGTGCGTCCCAAAGTCAATGTGCGTGGGGCAAGCCCTGCGCCATGTCCATACTGGATCCCGAGCGCCGTCATGCAATCTGATAGTGCCTTTGTTAATAGTTGCTGCTCAGAAGCACACTGCTGGTTCAGGTCAAGTAATGATCGAAATTCAACTTCATCAGAAGTCTGCACAAGTGGATGATAAGCCTCCCAAAACAGTCGAAGAAAATATTTCTGTTGATCCTCCACAAGAAACTCTATCGGGGTTCTTTGACCTTGCATTATTACGGTTGCATGAGGAAAATCAGGAAATATATCAGAACGTGATCCATCCAGCAATGCCCCGCCAGCGTCAGCGGTAACAGCCGATGGAGCTCTGGAATCGGCGAAGAAGGTGTCGATGTCTGCAATCGCATAATACGGGCAGTTAACCTTCATAAAATCTTCTGTCATTGATACCTCATCTCTTGTAGCTATAGTTGAGACCATGAGAGCTGGCCATGAATTACGGGCTGCGTTAGCAGAATCGCCGATTCGAGCCATGGACCTTTCAGATATTGGCCCATGGCTTATAGCTCCTTTTGAAGAGGGATTTTCCACAATAGTAGATTCTGTGCAGACTCTTTCTCAAGTATCAGTCACAGCTATCCTTCCCCTAATTGTAGTTCTATGAGGAGGGTTTCTAACCTAGTTAAGATGGGAGTTGTGGACTCTTGGTCCTCTGACGAGGGAGGACTTGGAAAGACGCATTTGACTTTGTCGTCTACACATGGGGGACAAGGTTTCTCCCCACACTTGATGCGAAAGGCACGACAGCGTTCGCAAGCTCTCCCAACCTTCTGTCGTCTCCTAGTCAGAACTTCCGAGGCTAGTTTTGGCCTGCCTGAAGTGCCACGAGGACGAGTTGGCTCCGCGAGGTTGAAGGTGTGAAACATTAGGCAAGACGCTCAAAGACCTCAATGTTTGTGACTAGACACGTTGAAGCATGTCAAAAGGGGGTGCCAATATCTGAGATTGGAACGACTGGGAGACAGCATCATAGGATGTGAATAGTTGCCTAACGAAAATTCATCGTAAGCCTCGACCCCTGCTTTTTCGACTATCTCCCTTTCGGCTACTTTTTTATACTACGGATGACACAATTAACCATTTCTCAAAACTTTCAAGGGGTCAACTCCAGTGTCTTACGAAGTTTTTACCTATTACAGCTTTTTTTGGCGAATTTTAAGTTTGTAGTTATAATTTATATTTTTTATCAAAGATTGAAGATTAGTATAATATCTATTGGTTAAAATTCCGGATTAAAAGGCTCAAATCGCATGCTTTGGTATAAATTAGTGACCGAACAGGGAGATGGACTTAGGGCTTTGCCTATGGTTACACCTTACTGTTGTATTGTACTAGCGTCGTACAAGGATAGTCCTTCAGTAGAACGTCCGTATACTTGCATGAAGTCTGAGTATAAGACCGAGCGTCTGAGCAGCGGTAAGACGGTCGTGGCGGACGATGCAGCAGCTAATTGCATTGTCTCAAGACGCCTAAGACATTGCGTGACACGGCACGGGACGGCACGGGACGGCATATGAGGTATTAGACTGTATCTCCAGAAGCTGGCCTTATCAGAAGGGCAAGTGAAGGAAGATCGTGGGGGTTCGTTTTATCTATGAGACGGCATCCTTGCAGACTCTGATATGAAGATTTCTGTTGGAACCATATAAGGTGTTGGATAATTAGTCTATGCGGGGCATCCTATTCCAAGAAGGATCCAGCTAATCACATGTGAATACGGTGAGACCTGTAAGCTGACAGTATGGTTGCAACATGTATGTAACATGGGCTAGCCAAGCCACTCGTATAAAGACTACTTTCGGTAGAACCCCTTCGTTCCACAGTAGACAAAATCTAAGTCCCTTGGGTGCTGAGGCTCCATAACCCGATTAGGGAAGTGGCTGCATCCGGTCCGCGGCAGGAAGTGGGATATGCGCGACATATCAATGACGCGGGTTCAATTGAAAGCCCACAATCTCACCACTGGCATGTAGTAGCACGACCCTTCCAATTAGATTACCAAGCTCTCCGGTGACAAAATAAGTGGCCGAAATTGGTACGTGCGCTACATAAAAAAATCAGCTTCCAAAAGACAAAAAGAAACCGGAGAATACCATTAGAATCCCCTAGAAAGTGTATTGTGATTATTTTACGCTTTTTTGGATTTAATGGCTCTTTTATTTCCGCGACTATTTGTGGGAGCGGTTAGTGATGAGTTTTTTTGGGCAAGATCCAGTTTCGGGTACTTGTTTTGTCACCGGTGAGCCTGGGCCCTGCCTTGTACCACTATGGGCGTGGTATCTGGGTTTCTCCGATCGTAGGGCGATGCTTATGTAACACGGCATATTGAAGGGGCTGACAGCGTCGTATCTTACCGCCTAAATCAGATATGGGAGGTACTTGTCCAGTCGATTAAAGCTAATCACTCCGGTAGTAGGACTGCATGGCGGTGAACCTTGGCATCTGCAGCCAACACCTGACGAGCGACTGGGGCTTGCGGCCAAAGCCGTTGTTGAGTCTTGTCGCGAAATAAAGCGCAATTTGTGAGTCAAATGTTCGATGAAAAGCCACCTTGACTTTCCCCTGCTTGGACATCGGCTCCATGTAGCAGTTGTGCTTAACATCACATGATACTGTCTTGCTCATCAACATGTATGAGAAGATACGACACTGCACATAAATGACATATCAAAACAACGATTAGGGAAGATTAAGAAGCTAGGCAACAGTAGCATGGTGGTCAGAAGTGGTTCCTAATGCCTTTGAGAGCTATCTGAGCCCCTCGTACGGCCATCAAGCGACATTAGTAGATAGAGCAAGCAATTGGAAGCAAGATACATGAAGTTGGGCTTGAAAAATATAATAGTGGGAGGGCACTCCGAAAACTTGCAGCGGGGGACTAGAACGAGTCGACGCCGCTTACTTAGGGGGATAGCGCTTCAGCTCTCGGAAGCACTAACTCGCTGGAGGATTGATTTTGTTCTGGGTCCAACTTTTGATAGAAAGTCACAAGACCGCAGAAAAGCGGATAGTAAAGAAATGTCTCACGGGCATCAAGAACAGAAATTGAAAAAGCCAGAGGCCGAGGCGAAATATCTCCGCCGTAAAAAAAATTCGGCGGCGCCTGCAGTGCCATTCAGGCGTGGGCGAACATGCTATTGCACCTGTGGCGTCTTTCTTAGAAATATGGAAAGGCTTCTAGCGAAGTAGCCTTTGTGTACTTATATATCGATGAGCAAGGATAATATCTGGTAGCACTAGTGCTGGATAATAAACGTACTTGCACACCCCTGCCTTGATAACGGTGTCCATAGTTCCCTCCAAGTTCTAATCGATCGACAGATATCAAACCTATTATGAGGACTTCCCAACTCGGCAATATTCAAAATTAGGCCAATCGAACCTAATTGGGAAGGAGTAATTCTCCATCTATGTATATCGATGTATTCTGTCTACCGTTTGGGGTTTCAGGGTAGACGCAGTGTTCGACGCCAGTGCATCTGAGGGGTTATCAGCTTTGTCTGCGAAAAGAAGATTCAACTCTTACTCGAGATTTTGAGCTTCCGCGTTTGCTTAATGACCATGCCTAACATTGGCGATATGAGCCGTGTTCTCGTTTTTGCTGGTTTGGGTTCGAATTCGCTGTTCTCAGAGCAGGCTCTTGACACAGCCTCGGAAGATTCGAGGACTCTAGAAGCTCAAATCTTGCTGGAAGCTTGCCACGATATCTTCATAACGGCAATCAGCTCCGCCAACCGGCCAGAGACTTTCTTTGTGGATATTGACCTCGAGGACTTCAAGCAGCCTGAAAGCCTCATAAAGCCGCCTGTCCACTATCAGAAGAACAGCATCATTCAGCACGTCCATCTATATATAATTCAACTGTTAAGATATATACAATTCTCAAAGGATAGCCAAGGTAGCAAACTTGGTGTAGCGGGCTTTTGTGCCGGACTACTACCTTCTGCAGTGATTGCTACGTCTCGTACCACAACGGATCTGCTCTCTCGAGGTCACGATTTCTTCTATATCGCTTTATATTTAGGCATTAGAACCGAAATATATAAGCAATCAACGATTCAGAATGAAGCTTGTTCACCAAACTTGCCCTGGAGTATTGTTGTGGACGGGGTATCAGTTCAGCAGACACAAGAGCTTTTGCAAGAACATACCAAAAAAGTAACTTCCTCCGCCACATCAGAGAGCCGAATGCTAATTTCCATGGATAGTTTCCGGAGTGTGATATTTATCTGAGTGCAATCAACTCGAATACCTGTGTAACTCTTAGCGGAAGAGGCGACCATCTTGATCAATTGAGCAAGCACAGCTTGCCTTCACGGTGCAGAATACGAACAACCAATATCTTTTCCTTATACCACAATCGACGTAGCCTTTCAGAAGTTCGAGAAGCAGTACTTGAGGACCTCCGACATAATGAAAGCCTATTTTCATCTACCTTACGACTGATCATTCCTCTCTTCTCTAATATTGACGGCAAGCCCATGCAGACTGGGCAAATGGTCAGCTTTGGAGATCTTTGTGCAGTGATCCTCGAGATGATCCTTTTGGAGCCAGTAAATTGGGCTGCTGTGGAGGAGAACATCTTGACAGTCGTCACACAACCGGTCATTACCAAGGGTTTGTCTCACGAGATTGTGAATTTTGGTCCCGGATATGGCATGTCGAGAAAGAGACATATCTTACCTGATCGCGTCAAAGTCGTAGATGCCTCGATAACCAAGACACGACCCTCGTTACAAGCAAGTCCAGAGTTAAAATCCTCCGATGCAATAGCAATAACAGGCATGGGCTTGGAACTTCCGTCAGCATCTGATGCTGAAACTCTGTGGAAAAATTTGATGGAAGGTTTGAATAGTTGCACAGAAGTAAGTTACTTGATGGTGTGTGATAATCATATCCTTGACTGACTCAAATACCCAAGATCCCTGCGTCTAGATTCCACGTAGAAGATTTCTATCATAAAGAAAATGGGCGTACACTAAAGACAAAGTATGGCAACTTTATAGAGGATCCGTTTCTTTTCGATAATGAGCTCTTTAAAATCTCCCCTCGCGAAGCGCAATCTATCGACCCTCAACAAAGGGTTATGCTACAGACTGCTTATCGCGCCCTCGAAAATGCTGGATATGTGCCGGACTCGACGCCTTCGTTCTCAAAGAAGACTTTCGGCTGCTTCATTGGAAATGCCACTCTCGATTATACTGACAATCTGAGGGACGATATTGATGTTTATTACAGCCCAGGTAAATAAATTACTCAATTCTCTTTACACCACTGACCGGTCTACTCAAAGGGACATTGCGGGCTTTCCAGAGTGGAAGGATCTCATACGCTTTTAGATGGAGCGGTCCTTCGATAACTTTGGATACTGCTTGTTCTTCATCGATAGTCGCAATACATCAAGCATCGCGAGCCTTGTTGTCTGGTGACTGCCGAGCGGCCCTAGTTGGGGGCGTGAACATCATTACCAGCCCCGACGTAAGTCACATATTCCTATCAGTTCTAAATCATACAAAAGGTGTGTGATTGATTGTGGAAAGCAGAAAATGGACGAGTCATGTGAACCGAAACATCTATTATGCTACAGTGACTGATCAAGAACAGATGTATCTTGGGCTCGATCGTGCTCATTTCTTAAGTCCGACTGGACAATGCAGGCCATTCGATAGCTCAGCCGACGGATACTGTCGTTCAGAAGGCTGCGTTGCGTTTGTATTGAAAAGGCTCGACGATGCGATAGCTGAAGGCGATCAGATATTGGGCGTCATCAGGGGCGTTGAGATCAACCAAAGCGGCAATGCGCACTCAATAACGCATCCCCACGCACCAACCCAAGAGCAACTTTTCGACAGACTATTGAGTAAAAGCAAGACACATCCACATCAGGTCAGTAAATGCCTAGGTCTCAAGGCGTGGCTTCAGCCGGCTTTTCTCATCAGAATTGCCACATTTTAAACATCTTAGCCCGGGATCTTACCCCTGACATCGGTGATAGGTCACAGTTGCGGAGACCCATGGCACCGGTACTCAAGCTGGAGATCCCAACGAGTTAATCAGTATTCGAAAAGCGTTTTGCACCGGTCGAGAGTCTTCGAATCCTCTATCTTTGACCTCTATCAAAGCCAATATTGGTCACAGCGAAGCTGCATCAGGAGGTGCCTCACTAGCGAAATTGTTGTTAGCGATGAGACACCGAAGAATACCTCCGCAAATATCTCTGAAGACTCTAAACCCCAACATCCAAAATCTAGGAACGGACGGGGCCATGGTCAGCCGAGAGGGTCATGACTGGCCTCGTCCTTCCACACATCCACGGCTGGCGCTACTCAACAACTTCGGAGCAGCAGGCTCCAATGGTGCATTAATTTTGCAGGAGTATGAGATCCCTCACGCCGAAAGTGACAGTGAAGATCAGCAACAGAATCATAGCTACATGCTTGGGCTCTCGGCCAGGAGCGAATCCGCTCTGCTCCAATACCGCGACGCTTTGATATCTCAATTACAACAAACTCGAGAATCAGTGTCCCTCCTTGATGTAGCCTATAGTTCTACAGCACGTCGCCATATTTATGATTATCGCATCGCCGTTGTCGGTACAAGCGCTGCAGATCTCATCGACAACTTGAAGACAGCGGCATTTCACAACGTCCGGGAGTCACCAGACCAGAGACCTGGAGCAGCATTCGCGTTCTCAGGGCAAGGATCACAGGTAAGTTACTCAGAAAGGCCTCAAATGAAACACCAGTTGATGTCACAATCAGTACCTCGGCATGGGTCGCGAGATGTTGAAAGCATATCCCGAATTCAAGAAAACGGTCTTAAGATGTGAACAGTGGTTAATAGGAAATGGATATCCTGGATGCCTTGAAATAATAGCATCGACTAGTGATCATCCAGAGACACCCCAAGCACTGGGTTCCTTTCAAACGGCACTTTTCGTGTTAGAGGTCTCACTTGCCCGTCTTTTAATCTCGATTGGGATAACACCGATGCTAGTTGTTGGTCATAGGTACGCTCAGAGCTCCCAAAAATAGCCTCTTTACTGATTGTTGATTCCAGCCTTGGAGAATATGCTGCATTAGTGATTGCTGGCGTGTTGGATCTTCGAAGTGGCTTGAGTCTAGTGGCATTTCGAGCCAAGCTCATGAGTGAATTATGTCAACTGGAAGAGACGTCAATGCTCGCCGTGAACTTGAGTGCAGATGCTACGAAAGACCAGATATCCCTCGATCCAGAACTCCACGACTTGTCCATAGCTTGTGACAACGGCCCATCAGATTGCGTGGTTGGCGGCTCAATTACCCAACTTCAAATTCTCAAAGATACATTAAGAAAAGGAAGCACGAGGTCGAAGCTTCTTGATGTACCAATGGCATATCATACGAAGGCTATGGATCCCATTCTAGATCGACTGACAGCTTTTGCTAAAACAGTCGAAGTCTCATGCCCGAAACTTCCTGTGCTGTCCAACGTATTTGGTCGTCTAGTTCTCCCCGGGGAAGAATGCTTCACATACAGCTATTTTGTAACACATGTTCGTCAGACAGTTGCCTTCAACTCAGGGATGCGCGATCTGCATCGCCATGGGATGTCTTCCGAAATCTCGAAATGGGTTGAAATTGGGCCTCATCCAACCTTGCTTCCTATGGTCGCTGCGAACCTTGATCGAAGTGCTACAGCTTTCCTCCCTGCTTTGCGCAAGGAGAGTTCAGATTGCGCAACCTTTGCGGGACTATTGTCTAATTTCTATTCCACTAGTACAGGTATAAACTGGAGAAAAGCTTTCGATGAGCGAGCGGTTTTGACAGCCCTTCCAATCATCCCATTCAGACAACAGCGATTCGGTATCCATTACCCTCATGAACAGTCTAAAAGCAATACCACGTTGCTTGATAAAGAGTTCAATCTTGGAACGTCATACACATTTTTGTCAAGAATCGTCCAGTCTTTATCTGACACTAGCAACCATGCTATTTTTGAGACACCAATTGATGTTTTCAAGGAATACATACTGGGTCATGCCGTATGTGGATATGCTCTATGCCCCGCATCGATATATCATGAGATCGCTCTATCTGCTGCTAAGCAGCTCAAGCTCTATGACTCGCAGATCGATCAAGTCTGGTCATTAGTGAAAGTTGCATACATATCACCCCTGATCTATTTTGAGGGATCTCCTACAGTTGTAAGAGTCAGTATCAAACCAATAAGTCAGACCAGAGGCTCGTTCTCATTTGAGATATCTTCCAGAACCGCCAGCCCAGATTCCCAAAGAGAAACAATTCATTGTCAAGGGCAGGTGAAAGTACGAACACCACCAAGTCAAAAGCATGCAAAGATTCTAGCCAGGGCAAATGTTCAAAAAGCACAATTCTCAAAATCGAAAAATTCGGAAACACAGGAACTTTTCCTCAAGAAAGCAATGTACGAAAAGGTTTTCACACGAGTAGTCACATATTCAGAGCTGTATCAACTTGTCCAGTCGATTCGTATTGATCAAAGCGAAGCATTAGCAATTTGTCGATATCCTAACACTTTTAAGGATTCCTCAAGGCTTAACACCATTTTTATGGATGTTTTGCTTCATGTAGCTGGCTTTGTAGCCAATCTACGCGTCGAGAACGGAGAGGTTTGCATTTGTAAAGAGGTTAGCAATGCAACCTTGCACCGAGATTCTTTCCCGTCTGATGGGATATTTGAGATTTACTGTAGTAACTATGAGGTGGAGAGTGATTGTTTGGTGATTGCGGATGCATACGCTATAGACTCCAGGGGGGTGGTCGCTGTCTTCAAAGGCATGTCATTCCAACGATTGAAACTAGCCAGAATGACACAGGCTATGCAATTGGCATACAAGAAATCCGGCGATCGATACAAATCCAGCCTAAATCAAGGCTCTGAGTTACCAGTTCCAAACCTACCAGCCCCTCACTCACAGTCCACAAAGACTCCAGAACAGAATCGGTTGACAGTTAGAGAAATCATTGCGAAAACTTGCAACTTAACTTCATCGAAGATCAATGTGACCACTACTCTCCAGGCGATTGGATTCGACTCTTTGTTGATGACTGAGCTCTTGTCTACTTTATCCGAACACAAGTATTGCTCGATTGATGCCATCGAAGTAACGGAGGATACCACAGTGGGAGACATCGAACAGCTATGTTCCACTGCTAGCGAGACATCAGTATCACTCGGTGAGGCAGCTTCCAGTAGTCCGGTGGTATCACCAGGGCCATCCACCCCAAAAACCCCAGCGACACCTCATGTTGTGTCTATCATTGCCGAAACTTGTGGTGCTGAGGTCGACGCTGTGAAGTCAAGTCTAGAGCTCGAGGCTCTCGGAATCGATTCATTGTTGATAGTTGAGTTGGAGGCACGATTGCAAAGCCTGGGCATTAGCGGGAATATTGTAGATCTTTCAGACTGTAGAACAGTAGGAGACGTGGAGAGAGTGGTATGTTGCTCGTAAAACGAGCAAGTATCTATCACGGAGCCAGTGTCAGTGTTGACGTATTGTAGGCAAATATAGACAGTTCGAAGCAAGATAGTTCTCGACTTGAAGACGATGCACATCAAGCTTTCAATCCTAGTGATGCCGTGGGGCTATCGAGGTCAGCAGGTACAAGAGAGCATATCTCTTCAGATCTGAGGGAAAAAATCTCAACCGTACTGAAGTTGGCCAACCCACTCGAAACAATCCATGTCGCGGAAGAATCCAAGCAAGGAGCGCCGTTGTTTCTAATCCATGATGGCAGCGGAATTTGTCTGCCATATCACAGAATTAGACCATTTGGTCGGACAATCTATGCAATCCACGATCCCAAGTTCCAGGAACCAGATTCCTGGTCTGGAATTCCTGCTATGGCACGAGCATATGCGAAGTTGATAGCAGAGAAAAGCTCAGTCGCTGACCCTGTTCTCATTGGGGGTTGGTCATTTGGAGGTGTTGTTGCTTTCGAGGTTGCTAGAGTACTACAAGAAAGCGGTCATACTGTCGCTGGTATAGTTCTCATCGATTCACCCCCGCCTCTCAATCATAAACCTCTATCAGGGACCATCATAGATGCTGTTGCGACAGGTGGAGGAAATGGTGGATTGGTCGGTGAAACTATACGCTCTCTTGTCAAGGATAGTTTCTTCTCCTGTGCGAGTATGCTTGGTGCTTTCAAACCAGAACCCAGGATAAAATCTCGTCGACCGGAGGCAAAGGTCTTCTTACTACGTTCCACAGATGGATTCTCCCTGGATATAGGAATTGGTAATGATAGAGAGATCGATTACCCTTGGCTTCAAGATCGTTCTGACCCAAGAAGTTCTACTGAGGGTTGGGAGATTATCACGAAGGTAAAGGTGCACTACAAAGATATTCCAGGCAATCACTTTCAGGCCTTCGACAATGCAAATGTAAGTTTTGCTATTTTCCATGATGTATGTCGTTAAAAGCGCTTATCGTTTACGTGTGGACAGATACAAGCCGTATCAAAAGCTCTGGCTCAAGCATGCTACGAACTGGAAGGAGATTTTCGTGAATGAACAGCTTTAAACCTATACAACGAAGATATCTAGGCAGCGTCTGTCATATAGGCAAGATATAACAAGAATTTGGCTTTGCCTACAAAAGTTATATTGCAATGCCCATGAGCGTAGTCCTAATGCTCATAGAGGATTATTCGAGAAGAGCTACAAGAGAGTGTGCGTGAGTTGATGGACTACAACTCGCCAGACGTGACCTGAATAGTAGGGCAAATAGAATGCCAAAAATAGGCGTTAGAAAGAAATTGATATGCATTGATGTAGAAGTAGAGAAAGCAAAGAACAATCGATCATGAAGCGGAGTTTGGTCTAGTCTCTTATTTGGGTATTCAATACATGATCTCTTTGCTGCTCTAGATAGACGGCGATCTTTGAGAGTTGTTTTAGAGGAGTCTGGGTAAATTTGTATTCCATGTTCTGCTTATGTGTATGAGCTTGTCCAAACTACGCAAGAGAACACGCAATAATGCCTAGATTAAAGCTTTTCGCATATATCACCACCTTGTTGATCTTGAGTCCAGCAGCCTCTGCAAGCTTTGCCCACTGTTCTTCAGACCGCTCCATTGAGCAATGAACCGCCATCATATCCAGATCTGCCTGCATTGATACCTCATCTACGTGCTCTGGGGGCAGAACCATTTCGTCAAGCAAGATGGTCGAATGTTCTCCCATGGCTAGTGCCAGGTGCTTTAGGATTTTAATGCTGTTCTCGTCTGTATGGTCATGCAGTATCATGCGTAAATAATAATATTTTGCATCTACTATTGAGTCAGTCTCCAAAGCGCAGGACCTAAGTCCAGGGGATGATTACCTCTAATAGGCTGTGGTTCGAAGAAATTATATGCCATTCGTTGGACGTCTTTGGGCACAACTAACTTTGCATCTTCAACGGGTTCTGGCAAGTCTTGCAAAATGACAAGACCTGGCAGGTTTGGATACTGCTTTTTGAAGGCAGCAGTTTGATAACCTGCACCGCCGCCAACGTCCACAAACAACGGCTTATCTGCCTGCCAGCCTTTAGATTCCACTTCAAATGGGTAAAAGCCAAAACACTTGGTCTGGGATCCTCGTTGTGCTCTCATAAAGAGGTTGAAGCGTGCACTCATGATTGGATCATTATGAACGAATGCAAACGTGTGTAAGTCAGTTTTGTGGCCTCTCTGAAAAATTCCATCGGTGAAGCTGGATGGGTTGTTGTAGCCAGTATCTGCGAGATATTTGGGCATCGCTTGAAATGCGGGGTTGCACATGTCAAAGTAGAGGAATACCCCCGCCTGTACGTCGGGCTCCACAAGATTGGAGGTGTATTTGTTTGAAGTGTAGGTGTCTTTGCCAACTTCTGTCAACACGCCTAGTGATGCAAGATAATGTAGAATACGACCTATCCTACTATTAGAGTCTTTACTGCATGAGAAATCCATTTATATATTTATCAATACTTGCCGAGAAGTATAGGGTCTACAGAAAGTTTGGTTGCTAAGCCATTGAGCGTTGATGGCTTCTTGCTTTCATGAATAGCATTCAAAAGGTTCAAATCGAGCGCAATACGGATCGCAGCAAATTGCAGCTCCTGAGCCAGAAAAAAATTAGTTGCTATTCAAAGATATACGAACTCAACTAAATAAAAGTCGTCATAGTCAAAAAATAATTCCTAGACTTGAGTAACATACCAAGTGCACCACTCTCTGCATAGTATCCTCAGGAGTTTCGATGCTGTATTGTAAGTCTCGCAAGAGATTCTGAAACTTCTTGCGCTCTAGATACGAAGCTGAAGCAGCCTCCTGCTGGACCTTTGCGATCAAGCTCTCCATAGTAGGCCGTTGCTATAAATTTCGAAGCGCTGTTAAAGTTTTGGGAGGGAACGTAGAATTCCTCAGGAATTTCTTGTCTTCTAACGATCCCAGTATATCTTACGCTTAAGTGGCAGCTTGAGGAGGAGAGGGGCAGTAAGCTAGCAATCTTTACGAGAACTTAAAAATAATACGCTTAGCAGAGAGGGGTATTTGCTCAATCTGCTCTGTAGATAGATAGGTGTGGAAGGGAAAAGTCCCCAAGGAGCTTTTCCGAAAGGGGTATTTCCCAAAGGGGTAAGGAGAAAGAGCCAACTAGAAATATGGGGCACGTGGTGGTGGAGACTCTCCACCGGAGAGAAGGCGACGAATCACAGCGTTGAAATATGAGACCCTTAAAGACTATAACGCCTTTGAAAAAACGACGACAAAAGCTTCAAGCTCCCCGTGCTGGGCTTGACGGCCATTTGCTTTTGTATTGTTCATCTAATAGTTTGTTAACAAGCGTTCAACATTGAGATTTCATCGATATGGAGAAGATCACAACGTTCCAATTTGATCCAATCAAAACCCCGGGCATAATCCATGCCGAGAAGCTTACATTGGAAAGTGCCCAAAGCGTCGCGGAAACACTAGAAGCCAACAACTCCGACAATCACATTTTCCAAACTACGGAAGATGAGATGGGAGTGAGTTTCCCCGATGATTCCCCAAGAAGATTATCGTCTCAAAATCTGCGTTCAGGTATACTTGCATAACCATATTGCGCACCATCAGATCACTCTGTGGGCCCTTGGTGCTAAGCCAGAAACGATTCGATATCACTATAGCCGTAATGCTATAGTTCAAAGAGGAGCCTTAGCCATCCAGGACTCACTTGTCATTGACTTGGCGGATCCTAAAGTCTTCAAGAGATGTCTTGGCAAAGAAGAGAATTATAGGAACTACGAAAAGTTCTTTATGGGATTGATAAATGATATTGGGTATGAGGAGGTGCTGCAGAAGTACCTTTTGAACGGAAGCAAAGTTGCAAATGATATCATGTTGCGAATGTTCATGGGTGAGTATTCCCAAGCTCTCCGTGGATATCATTCTCAATGATTGTTCTAAATCGCGCAGGATACGTCCATAGCCTGATACATCTTAACTTCGCACTTGAATTCAGACAGCCCCTTCTTCTGGCCGAGACATTTGCCCAAGCTTGTGTTCACAACGATCCGTGGTACATGGAGTACCTAACAGCAGCAGAGGCTGCAGCAGCAGCTTCTACCGAACCTCCTCTACCACTCAGCGCATGTATAGATTTGGTATCTGCTGATCCGGTTATCAAAAAGAGCTCAGACTATCATTTCTTTTATCAGCATGACCGCCCCTCCGGTAGATGGGCCGCTGATGTTGAACAGTCGAGGGATGGGGTGCTGACGAATGCGAAATCGGAGCTTTGCCGCATTGCAGCAAGATATCGTGTTGATCCAAATGATATAGAACGCGCCACGGCAGAACTTATAAATAGCGCACGTAAGAGTTCTCTTCTCAAAAATGTGATCGAGGACAGACATTGCTAACCTGAGTCACATAAAAGTTTACTCCTGTGCTGGTGGTAGGTCCAATTCTCCCGCCGCGTCTCGCTATTCCAAGGGTATTCCCGACTGTCAGCTGGCGGCATCAAGGGCAAAGCGGTAAATTCTTTCGGTACAATCAGCTGCTGCTCAGCCCATGGGAAACCGCATAAATCTGCCCCTTTTCCTTAATAGATACAGATGCTGATTCTCGCTGAAGCCCAGCGACCTCCAAAGGAATGCAGATTCGAGTTCTATCTTCTTCATAGTGTCACATCAAGTATCGGACACAGTATATTTCTCAACGAGAAATCAATCAGTCGGGCCCAGAAGGCAAGATTCTTAGAACACACTGGCAGGGTGTACATGTTGACCTATGCGGGAAATGGGTGTCCGGAACTCAATCTCGACTGGGTTCTCTCTCATCCACCGTTGCTCCATAATCAAGACTGGCCGGAGATTTTTGAACGCGCGTGTTACCATGAGGATGATGGTCATTTCGCCAAATTGATTCGTTGCACGGCGCACGCACAACGAGTATCTGAGCCTTATGATCACTTGCCCGAATTCCGAGTCAAGCAACACATGTTCCTACCCATTGGGAATGCAATGGTAGATTCTGGACTGAAGCCGGATCCGAGAGGAACGAAACAATTTAACTGGGCCATTAGAGGCTCCGGTTTTGCGGAGGCATGGGAGTCGGTCCCACTCAGAAGCGAACGGGTTGCAGTTTAAAAATCCAAGACCAACACGCATCCAACAGAGAATCGAGCAAAGACTTTTTTCGACCCGGTGGCACTTTGCAACCTGAGATTCGGTGACCGGATAGGCTGCACTGGGAACATTAAGTATCCAAGTGGGAAATTGAGGATTTTGGAATCGAGTAGCAGATCGTGTAAAATCTTGACGGCAGACAACGTATTTCTCATGAAAAAAACTGCGTGTTTACCTAACAATGTGAGCTCTTCTTAAATTAGAATAGGAGCAAGCTTTCTGCGCTTTAACTTACTGCAGCTTGTAACAGCTCAGACTCCGGGCTAGGAACTTGTAATAATATGGCTTCACCTCCAAACATCGACCAGTCTACGTTTGGCCGTAGTTGAAGAGGGTGACAAACAAGCGTTTATTGGAAGAGCGCTAAAGAGTGCCAGAAAGCCCACCATTGTTGAATGCCCCGATAAATGCGTTCAGATCCTTGAGCAGCG
Organism: Proliferodiscus dingleyae; assembly: GCA_003988795.1. Classification (NCBI taxonomy): domain Eukaryota; kingdom Fungi; phylum Ascomycota; class Leotiomycetes; order Helotiales; family Lachnaceae; genus Proliferodiscus; species Proliferodiscus dingleyae. Next base: position 68,810 of record QYAK01000027.1, read on the forward strand.
CACTATCGTATTCCAAAGAGCAGGCTATCGGATCAGATCAATTTGAGTGAATGCCTCTATTATGTGTGACCAAGAGACTTTTCCAACTTCGAGTACTGTAGGAATTGAAGCGAACCTAGCTCCGCGGGACTTACCCTAAAGTTTGGGTTTATAATACAGAAGCTGCTTTTTACATTCGTATAGGATACTTCAGAAAGCAAGAGAGAATTAGAAAAGCTTTGCCATACTTGTGATTCCAACAACACGTGTTGTTCACGACGGGCTTATGGTACCCAGCCCACTACTAGCAAAGGCAAAGACCGCTCTTCCCGAAGTTCCATACTGTAAATGTGAGGTTGAAGAGAGACATTTTCGTGCAATAATCTCGGCTGCAAGGTCTCGACTCGGGAGGCTCTGTATCTGTGGGACCTGAAGCCACGAAGCTATTTCCCCTCAGATCTTGGAGGTCGTAGCAGTTTTGCCAAGAATAGCTCGAGATACACCCATAGACCCAGCACCTAAAAGAATCGATATGATGGAGAATATTTCCATACCTCTGAAACCGCCATTAGTGTTTAGTATGGCGCCCATAATTGGAAGACCGGTGAGGGATCTATGCTGAGGCTTTAGTTGAAATTTTGCAGGTGGGAGTCGAACAATGAACAATCAAGCACTTACGCGACTCCAATGACACTCTGAAAAGTGCCAAAGCGCTGACCCAAGTTTTCCAGACTGCCAGATTTGGCTGCGCATGGCATCAACAAACTGACATAAGCCCCGCTCACAAACCCATACACGACTCCGAAAACCATCAGACCAGCATGGGAAGGGTGAGTATCGAAAGGTAGCCAGAGACAGAGGATTGAAATCCCGGTGAGAGCTGAGACCAAGATCATCATGTTGAAGAACCCAAATGTATCGGCGAAATGAGCTGGAATAATACGTCCGAAGAGTGAACCCGCACTTTATGAAGTATATTAGTGAATCTAAATTTGAACTGTAGGATAATATGACTAACTTGATGATTGATATCAGATATAAAGCGAGCGAGGCAGAGAACTGTGATGATTGCATGTCAGTATGTGAATTGATGCAGTGTCTCTACAATTACTTACGCCTTGAGTGATTGCCATGGATGGTAGGTAATCAAAAGGAGCCCATAGTCCCCACCTGGAAACTAGTCAGCTTTGACTACCACTCAATACGAAAAGAAAAACCCGGCAACAGACATGACTAGGTAAGCACCGATTGTGTAGCTGGCAAAAGCTGGTTCTTTGAATAATGTAAGATCGATCCAGTTCAACTTGGAGTTCCACGGCTTCTTTGGAAGGCGAGCAGTGACAAGGACACAAGATATCACAAGGAGGATTCCAACAAACAGAGCACAATATCGAACCATGCCAGCGAACCCCACTTCCCCCAAGATCTTGTTAAGGAAAAAGGGGAAGATGACACCGCCTAGTGCAATAGTTAGGGATCCCCAAGTCGTGCTAGGAATGAGTATGGAACCTCACCAAAACTACTGCCAGAAGCAACTACTCCAATAGCAAGACCTCGGCGGCGTTGGAACCACTGACCCGTGCACACAAAGGTCTGCGAGAGCCCAGAGTTAGTATTTTCATGGAGCAGCGGCTCCAGAGCTGATCATACCGACGTAAAAATACCACCAGCTCCGATACCAAAGAGCAGTCCCTGAGCCAGGAATATCTGGTAGTACTTTGTGCTGAGACTTGTCATACACAAAGCAAAAACACAAACAATGCTAGATGGGATGAGAACGATTCGTGGTCCATACGAATCAGTGATCCGTCCAAAAAGAGGGCCAGGAAACCACATCATAGCTAATTGAACAGCAAAAATCCAGGAAATATCTGAAGGGGTGTAGGATTTCAGAAGTGTCTGTTCATAGTATGTCTGGAAAACACCCACGCTGCCCCATACGTATGTTAGGTTACATCTTCAACTCTTACGTGGGAGCGATATGAAATGAGAGACACATACGCGTTGAGGAAGCCAAAACTAGCTATCATGCCCGAAAAAGCGCCAATGACACAAAGCCAGCCAGCGACTCCTTCTTCGGGTGCGATCTCTGGTTTTGCCTCTGCTTCCTGCTGCTGCGGCGTGCCAGATTCCTTCGATATGACCCCATTATCTGATGGGGTAGTAGAACCACCGGCTTCCAGATCGTTGGGAATCCCGTGGTCCGTGTCAGACATCTTTTCGTTGGACATTTCCTCTCTCTCTCGCTCCGAGTTGCAACAAGGCTACCGTGCTGACTGTTAACTGTGCGGATCTGTCTAGAGACAATTGTGAAATCTGGGAGCCGAGATGTTCAAATAGCAGTGACTGCGTCGAGTCTGTCTACAAGAAAAGAAACAGCAAGGAATGAAAGCATGCAGAGGAGCAAACAAACAAAACTCTCTTTCCCTCAAGCTAAGGCGTAAGATTACTAACGCGGGACATGATTCACATCCAGGATGCTTGCAAGGGACGGCGGCCGCCGTCGCAGCCTTAAGTAGCGGCGGCCGTAGATCTACAGCCAGGGTCCCTTTACCCAGTCTACTTATGCTCAGCGAATCATGCAAATGCACATGCGGTAGTCAAACGGTAACGGTGTGGAGTGGAGTGGGAGTGGCGCGAGCTCGACTACTGTAATCTAGTAGGGATTCAGGGAATAGTAGTCAAGCTGATGGCGTCCGACGGCGGCCGCCACCCCAGCATCCAACCTGCAGCCTGCGCTGCTCATGCTACACTGCAATGACGGCTGAGAAGGAGACGCTGACAAACTCCTGCCTCCGCCCTCCCCCACGCCGAGTCCATTCAGTCTGTAGTCTCCAGTCCCACAGTCTCCCAGTCCTAGCTCTATCATGCCGTCATACACGCTTGCACACCACATACAACACATGCAATACACAACACACCCATGAGCTGTGCCCCAACCCACCAGCCTGAATACTCCGTAACATCATTCTGTTGTCCTGTCCGCCTCCAGGGGACTTGCACTTGCAATGGCGGCGAGGAGAACACCTCCAGCAACCCCACCCGTAGCAACACCAGACTCAATCGCTGCAACTACATCAGACTCGACAGCCTCGCCGCCGCGGCCGCCGTCACGAGCACCGCACGTCTGTAGTACCTGTAAATCCCGTAAGAAAGCATGCGACAAGCACTTGCCCTCATGTGGATATTGCTCGCGGTAAGGGAGATCAATTCATCGCCGCACTGTTGCACATTCCTCCACATTCCTTGCGTCGTTTCTGAACAGATATGAGCGAGTGAGGCTGACATGCATCGCCAGGCGATCGCTTTCCTGTCAGTATCTCTCATTGACATCGGATCGCAAGGAGGTATCAGCTTCTGCTTCCCCTGCTCAGCCAGATAAGATCTTGGCCCTTCCCCATGTCCATCACCATGCTGGGACAGCCACAAGCCAGGCATCGAGAGTCACAAGTCTCCAAGCTAGCCTTCGGCCATCATTGTTGTTTGTTGACTCCACTTTGGATACATTCTCGTTGCCTCTTTCAAGTCTCAATGGGCTATCAGAGTTCACAAGCATCGATCATATCCTACACTCACAGGTCCAACGCCTCATCCGAGCCCGAGGCTGCTTTCTCGATGACATAACATCAAGATACTTTCAAGGAGTGCATAGATGGCTACCCGTCATCTCCAGAAATAAATTCCACGCCGATCTCGTTAATAGTCGGACCCCATGGCCTGCAGATTTTTCTGCCCTGCTTCTGGCCATGTTCTTGGTCGTTTGGCAGCCTCCACCCGATGTCGATGATGACCGAGGGACGCTCCATGCTATCACCAAAATGCTGTTTGCACAAGTGCAGGCGCTTCTTCCGCTCAGCACACGAATTATCCAAACAGGTCTGCTGATTTCCATTTTTGAATATACCCACGAACTTGGGGATGCTGCCTTTATATCGATAGGTACATGCGCAAAGATAGGCAACAGGACCGGACTCGATACCCGCGCTCGTGGCAAGTTCGAATATAGAACTGAGGAAGAACGAAACTTGTGGTGGGGAATTGTGGTATATGAAAGGTAATCGACGTGCAGACTAGATGCCGTACAATTTTAGGAATGCTGACATGTCTCATTAGAATTATTGCCAGTAATTTGGGAGCCTTTTCCCAGACTTTTCTGACCGAGATTCCGAGCATAGAGGATGACTTACCCTGTGAATCTGAGTCCCTCGATCGAGTACCTGTTGCCATTGAATCGGAACATCAAGCACTTGCCAATTGGAATAAGGAGGGCGCTGGAAGCTTCGGCCGATCGGCTCAGGCCATTTCTCTGCTTTCACATATAATTGAAAGCATGAAAATCGCCGATCCAGCAGCTAAACATCAAACATTATCGGCCACTGATGCCCAGCTACAGCAGTTACTCAGCGTTGCTATGGAGGAAGGTAGAGGTATATGGGGCCCTTACTGTGGAGCCGTTGCTATCATCATCATGTAATTAATTGCTTCGTTCATCTAACTTTGATATATGTTGACTCATTTCAGTGCTCTATCTATCTTACATCAATGCATGCTGGGTCAGGCTAGTTCTAACGGCGACACTGGAATTTCCAAAGATAGTTCTTCAATAAGTCTCCGCTCAATTACAAGGATGGTCATTGACATTGCGTATTCTTTCAATCACAATTTGGCCGTTATAAACACTGATGTATACCCGCCATCTTGTGTACATCTGGTGCGTTCGGTAATACGTGATTTCCATACCATCAACAGACCAGCAGACGAAGTGTGGGAATCTGATTTGGAAGAATTGTTGAAGATGCTACGATATTTCGATAGGAGATCTTACAAGAACAGATGACTGAAGCAGGAGTAATATCGAATATGTACCAGTATCAGATGAGCACTTAGCGCTCGAGTTCCTTCATCCTCCAAGCAGTCACTCAGGTATCGTCCTAGGTACTCACAAAGCTAGCTATGACGCCGGCTTGGCTCAATCGTATGTATGCGCACTCCAATTCAAATCCGGTTGAGACTATTTGGAGGGGGCTCCATCTGGGAAAGAGGAGCAACTTCCCGAAATTGATTCAGTGCCTTTCCACGCACTAGCTAGCTCACTAGACTAGATTCTTCTTATCAGTGCTTCATCTCTCCTAAACCTAATAGCAACCCCGATGGGTATGCAAGGTTGCCTACCATGAGTAGATAAACCCCGTTATAGGTCGTTGGTGCAGTCTAGATAGAGACCAATGCGAATGCGGATGTCGGGAATGGCACTAATTAGACTTTGCGTCCTGGGATGCCCCAGCTATATTAGGATACAATTCTTCTATGCTGCCAAATTCAGTATCCGCATTTGGTATTCCGGGGCAGCCGCTAAATAGGAAAGCATTTGTCCCTAAGCGGTCTCTGAAACCCCGCGATGCCGGGTCCTCAGAACGCCCACATCCGCCCTAGGTCCTAAGCCTTTTCACATTCTACCCCAGCGCACATTTACTATCCCTGCATTGTCTAAATGGGTAATTTAATCTTATATTCAGATTTTAGCGTTTCTTCTGTCTATGTCTTTTAACTATGTCGGTTTTGGCTAGCTCTTTCATTTCTCGTACGGCGAAAGCTAGAACAAATAGCCGCTTGCAATTAACCCCACCAAGCCACATTCGTTGTTGCAGTTGTAGTTCCGCAGTTTCAATCCAAATGACTATAGCTCGAAACTTCATTATTGCTTTACAGACAACATGTCATTCCATCTGATAATCATTGGTGCTGGCCTAGCCGGTCTATCGGCCGGCATCTCTACGAAGATCGCAAACCTAGACCACAAAGTCACAATCCTCGAGTCTGTAAAAGAGCTAGCAGAGATTGGCGTAAGCTTCGTCTTCTCTGCTGTAAATAATGACCTGTTGACATTAGTATAGGCCGGGCTTCAGCTGACCCCTAACGCAACTCGCCTTTTCAGACCCTGGGGTGTCTATGACCGCTTACTCCCTTGCGCGACATCTCCTACGCAACTCAATGTCCGCCGCTACGATGGGACGAAAATCCTCTCAAGCACTCCAAATTTCCAGGACCAAATATCACAACGATATCCTGGACCCTTTTGGGACATGCATCGCGTTGACTTACAGCGTGCTTTGGTAGCCCGCTGCGCCGAGCTCGGCGTCGTTGTCCAGCTTGGCTCAAAAGTAACAGCCGTTGATTTCCAGAAGGCAAAAGTTACTATCGAGTCTGGCGACATTGTGCAAGGAGACGTGGTGCTGTGCACTGACGGCCTATGGTCGTCTACGCGCAGCCAATTCTTAGGCCGGCCTAGCCAAGCGGTCTTAACGGGCGATTTAGCATACAGAATTGTGATTGATATAAATGATTTGACGGGCCCTAATGCGCCGGAACTACAGGAATTTATAAGAGCTGCACATGTGAATTTCTGGGTTGGGCCAGAGACGCATGTTGTTTCCTATACCATGCGCGCAGGTTCCGTTTTTAATCTCGTGTTGCTGTGCCCGGACACCCTGCCCGAAAGCGTAACAAAATGTGAGGGTGATCTAGATGAAATGATAGCCCTATTCGAGGGTTGGGACCCGTTGCTACAGAAGTTCTTAAAGCAGGTGAAAGGAGTCGCGAAGTGGAAGCTTATGTGGCTGGATACACTCCCCGAGTGGACAAACAAGCAGGGTACGTTTCTAATGGCAGGCGATTGCTGCCATCCAATGCTGCCATATCTGGCCCAAGGCGCGAACTCATCACTTGAGGACGGGGCAGTACTTGGATATCTGTTGGGGAAAGTTAAGCAAGAGACAAAAGGGGAACAATTGCCAAAAGCAGCGAGTATCTATCAGGCGTTAAGAAAAGAGAGGGGAGAAAATATTAGGAAAGAGACATTCAAGCAGAGAGATGACTTTCACATGCCAGATGGAGAGAGACAGAAGGCACGAGACAGAATATTTGAGCTAGCCCAGGGGAAAGAGCCAGGCGGGGATTATCCAAGTCGGTGGACTTGTCCGAGGGTGCAGAGGTGGATATATGGGTATGATGCATATAAGGAAGTGGAGGAAGCATTTACGAAGGATCCTTTCTAAGTATCAGAAATAGATCCAACGATAATATTTGGTAAAATCCTTGAAGAGGTCAAGCAGACCTTGACAACAGGTCAGAGGGCTCCTTGAGCATCGCCCCAATCTCACGGAAACCCCTATATCTATTTTCATTGAAAGATAGACCAAATTGATGTCAACTGTAGACATCGATGGGCGTCTGAACGTCTTGTCCACTGGTGTCAATTTCTTTCTGTCCCTGGAGCTACTATCGCGTGAGCCTGCTCGGATAATTCTAGGTAAAGGCAGAACTTGGCCCCGCGGCAGAGAATCTAAATGAGTTCACATAACAGAGGAGGAAAAGTCTTTAGCATAGTATGAGATTCCTGAAGCTTGATGTTATTTTCGGGGAATCGGCGTACTACGAAGATAGTGACCTTCTTTCTGGGAAGCACTGGACATGTAATCTAATATTCATTTTATAAGAACCTCCAAGATAACCATTGTCTTGAAAACTTCATGATGAAGTTTATATCTTGCCTCGCAGATCTAAGCAGACATCCATAGTAATTTAAGAGGTGCTAAGCAAAGGCGTCCTCGTATCTATTCATTTTGAGTTGGAAGTGATTCATTCCATAAACTACTAAAGCAACACAAGCAGTACGCTCAAAGCTTATTTAATTCTCCATTTCTTGGTTTTCCTCAGGCGGGGCACGCCACATGGTACTGTACAGTGTGTTTTGAAGACACTAATTGTCAGTCGACTCCGCTGTCACCAAAGTCCACATTGTGTACCACAGTGCTTCTTGTGTCCGATTATGATCCAGATAAAACCAGATTAGTCGTCGACGCAGGCTAAAAAATAAGATGAAATTTCGAATTGTATCAAAGATGATCACTGTAAAGCGTCAGATAATTAAGTCACGCTAGATGCATGGGCAAACAAATGACATCACAAAAAAAGAATCGAATTTTCTCTAACCTTATTCTGCAGATAGCCGCCCACCTTGTACCGGGAATTATTGGGGATTTGCACACTCATGCCGATCTGCTTGCACCAGACTTGATGTGTGAAACTCGCTTGGTTCCTTGGAAACAAGCCCACAAATTGGTTCATGATTTCCACTTTCCGGCTAGTAAGGCTGGAACCAAATGCAGGATTTATCCAAGCACTCGCCTTGATAGAATTGTTACTATTCGCTGACGCAGCTGATTCCAACTTGTTGTTCGGTATGGGTCTGATAACCGTTGATGATTGTGAACGTTGACGGGAGAGAAATCCCGAGGAACGCCAGTCCAGATTGAACTTATAGGACCTGAATTCTTTAGAGATACTGAATGTAAGGTCTGTAATATAATTTGTTGTTGCTGCACTCGGATTATCCAGCACAGCAGCCTTCTCCCGGTCAGCTGACATGTATGTCAGCCATCTGGTAATACAGAAGATTTGAATCTGATAGGTCCTCAACGTATCTGTGCTAGCTAGCGATGACCACCTACCTAAGCGTGTCTGTAATGCCTTAAGATATCCATGTTTCATGCTTCTCGACCGTCGTGCAGGCGGAATAACACTAGTCTCCATAGAAGCTTTGCCCATACCACATTGCGGTCTGCCTCGATTGCAACGTAGTTCACGCCGGCAGCATTCTTTGCGGCTATTTCAATTTGTCCATTTAATTTCCACAGGCGAAACTACGACGGGGATTGTTACTCACGCGGTTCTGGATTTCTGAGTTTCCTGCGACCGGGTCGCCCCAGAAGACCGATTCTCCAGCACTTGTAACTCGAACATATTTGGTTATTACTTCATTTTGGATTGAAACGGCTCGATTCTAACTACCTGAACTATCTGGACAACAACTGATTATGTTACCTGCCCTTTCACATATCATTCGAACACTACTATCCACAACTCGCCGATCTATTTCCTCGGTGAGAATAATGGACGAAGATAGTCTCCGACTATTGACCGCACTTAATCACAGATCTTATATAATTTGAAGCAATTTGCAGTGAATGCGCCGACAGTCCTGAATGAGCATCTCGCACTGGCCCTGACGACAGCCGCAGCTGCAATTTTTCCAACATCGTACTAATCATTCGATATTTCGAGCGGGAGCCGGCTACTACTGGGCTCTGTGAGTGTTAACTGTAACTTTAAGTCGCGATAAGGATTTAAACTTGTCAACTGTGCCGTATAGGCGGGTAAAATATCGTATTTAGAGAAGAGCCTGTTGGAGGCGTTACTGGCAATCTTGGGAGAAGGTGGCTCTTCGCCAATATTATTCAAAACTGGTAAGCCGATCTTTTTCCTTTTACGATAGGGGCTGTTTCGGCGTAAATTCCTCTAAAAAATAAAGATCACACATCATCTAAAAGTTTAAAAAGTATGTGAAGCCAAATTTATAACGTAATTAGCATAGCTAGCCGTCGTGAATTTCGTTGTATAGACTCATTACGAGTTGAATGAAAAGGCAGTGCGCAACTGAGATGCTCAGCACCTTATTATTATGGTTTCATCACCGCGCAAAAAAATGGCGATATTGTCGCCCGATTTAGATCCCACACTCCGAGTTTTCCGTATGGATCCTCGCCCAACCATACACGTATTTCGTTCTCACTGTCCGCCCTCCACACCATGACGCTGCCCGTAGGGCTCCATGGATCGTCAGGACCCCTCGGGTGAGATGCGAGGAGAGGCCCTGACATGATAACATGACCAGCTTCGATATGTGTTTTATTGTGAGCGGCGTGTGCTGCCAGATTTTCCCGCCGTGTTTGCAGGACATGACCATTAGACTTGTCTGGGATCTGTACCAACCAGTCAACCATTGTGAATAAATGAAGGCTTTAGGTGTGTGGTAAATTGGAAATTAATAATGCAGTTGTCACAATATGAAATTTCAGGCTGCGGCGTCGAACGGCGGACAACGAACCGAGCTGTGGGAACTATGAATTGCCCTAAGTGTCTTGGACATGAGATAGCTTGTCGAGACTGACTAGGCTTCCATATATACCATTTAGTTTCGTTAAATTGGTAAAATTCTCGGCGATATTTCACAAATCTCCGTGCTGTTCAAAATATTGCCCGACACGCAGCTCTTGGCTGTCGACTCTGAACCGAACCGAGTCATAGATGACATGCATGGAGTGCAATGAGTGAGAACATGAGGTAGTAGCTCATTGCTGGTGACTTGGAAAATTTTGCTGAACCCGACGTTCTGGCACCTTTACATGACTTGAAGGCACCAGACTCCCTTTCACTAAGACGTCAAGTGAAGATTGGCAAAGTTATTACTATTTGTGTCGTTCAACTCACTGTGTTGAAAATGTCGCCTTCCCGTACATCTGGAGTTATCGTGCTCATCACAGGTGCCAATACTGGCCTAGGCAAGGCACCATCATACAATGTGCTGAGATATTTCAGCTGACGTGCCTTCTTCTCACCTCAGGATTTGAAGTGTCAAAAGCTCTCTTTTCTCGTCCAGAACACTACCACATCCTCATCGGATGCCGCGGTGATATTTCTCGTGCGGAAGCCTCCATATCAAAGCTAAAGCAGCTCTTTCCCAATAGCGCTTCCACAGCAGAACCGCTCTCTATCGATATCTCCTCTGATGATTCCATCGCCGCGGCCTATGAGGAAATATCCGGAAAATTTGGCTTTGTAGATATTCTGGTAAATAACGCAGGCATGACCCCTTTCTATCGTTATCTTAATATTTTCCCCAGGCTTAAATTTAAATAGGTGGAGACTTTGACACTGCTATTGCAAGTGGTAGAATTACCAAGCGCGAGGGCTGGAATCAGTCATGGGATGTCAATGTTGCAGGCACGCATATCTTTACGGAGGCATTCGCACCACTCTTGTTAGCCTCCAAACATTCTAACCCCCGCCTACTCTTTATAACAAGTGGACTGTCCTCAATCACCGAAAACGCCAAAGGTGTTAGTCCAAAATATACCCTTCCACCCGCTGGATGGCCAAAGCCACCCCAATCTTTTATGTGGCTTGCGTATCGATCCAGCAAAACTGGACTTAATATGGTAGCAGCAGAATGGGCGCGACTGTTGCACCATGACGGCGTTAAGGTATTTAGTATTTCGCCGGGCTTCTTAGACACTGGTCTGGGCCACGATCGTTTGACGGGAGCAGCTAAAAATTTGCCTTCGATGGGGGCAATCGATCCCGCAATTGGAGGTGGGTTCTGCGCGGATGTGATTCAGGGAAAATTAGATGAGCAGGCTTGGCCGCCGAAAGCGCTGAGGAAAAATATGGAGCAGCCGTGGTAGATGAAGTTACGGCATGGATCATGTAGATGAACTGGGTCGATATTCAACAGTTTGGCAGTAGAGTCGCAAATAGGAATGGCGTGCCGATCATCCCTACACCGGCTTCTATCATGATCTTGCGGAGGAATTATCTAAATTTAGCAATCTACGGTATAGTGCAGTTTTAACCTTCTTCAAACATATGAAAGGTTGAGATTCCTCTCTCCTAGCTTCTAAATACCGATAGTACATTTGTCAAATCTAAACACTTGCATTCTATAGAAGGTCTTCAGCACGCTTTACCTCTTCACACTCCTCCAGTTAGCCATCCTAGACAGCACTGTTTGTCTTCTGTCATATGACAGTCCGACATGTCTCGACTCTCGGCCAATTATTCTTATGGAGGGGTTGCATATATACGGCACGATAAAATCATACCATTATATTGTCACGAATCAGAGGTTCTAAAAGCGTAGGTGGCATCTCCCATTTAGTCTCCGAGGGCCCTTCGGAAATGGTAATCATACATGACCGTTTAGTGCGACGGTCTATTTTCCTTGAATAATGAAAGGCGACCACTTGCTCCTACGCATTGCAAAGTTATATTTCCAACCGTAAATTCTACTGTGTTCGATATCGCAAAGGCAGCCCACTACCATATAGAACTGGACAAGAAACAACGCATGAGCATCATGGGTGTCGACAAAGACCATGCCGCAATTCCAACTATTGACATTGGACCATTCTTGTCGCCGACAGCCTCAGGGAAGGAACGCCGAGCCGTCATTCAAGGCGTGAGCGATGCCTGTCACACATTTGGTTTCTTTAACCTCGTCGGCCACGGTATCCCCCAGACCGCTCTGAGCCAGGCATTTGAATGCAATAAGATGTTTTTTAACCTTCCCGAGGACAAGAAGATGGATGTTTGGATTGGTAAATCAATCGGCCGCTCATTCAGAGGATATGAGCCTTCCGGTATTCAGACCCATCATAAAGGTCTACTACCTGATATCAAAGAAGTAAGAAAATACCAGTATCTAGCTATATATACTCATAATAGCAAATTTTGCTCATTGGGAGTTATTAATGACTGGATTTTAGACATTTATGGTCGGGAGAGAGGTTTCGATAGATGACCCTGACTGCGGCTCTTTCTCTACTGGACCAAATCTATGGCCTTCTAGCTTACCCACGGAGGATTTCAAGGATCGTATCATGGAATATCAAAGAACAATGTTAGCTTTAGTCAAAGTCATTCTTGATATTCTGGCTCTTGGTCTCCCCAGCGACTGGAGATGCCCTCCCAATGTTTTTGACACGTTGCTTGAGAAGCCATCGATTCCAATGCGATTCTTGCACTATCGTCCTATGCAATCCCAGGACCCTCGTCAATTTGGAGGTATGTTATTTTCATTTCTGATTTAGACAGCGTTCTCATGTGCCAAACTAACCACGTCTTCCAGTTGCCGACCATACTGATTTTGGATGTGTGTCTATCCTGCAGCAGGAAGCCGGTACGGAAGGCCTCGAGGTTTTTTATCCACCTTCTGGGGCTTGGGTTCCTGTGCCTGTGGTCCCAGATGGTTTCGTGATCAACATGGGCGACATGATGCAAAAATATACAGGCGGCTACTACCGCAGTGCTCGTCACCGCGTTTTAACCAACAAGGAGAACCACCGACACAGTATTGCCTTTTTCCTCAACGGTAATCTGAAACTGAATGCTAAGGCTTTAGATGGCTCTGGTGCCGAGACAGTCGTAGGTGAACATATCCGGCAGAGACTGGTTGAGACGATGGGCGATACAGGCAAACTACTCCAGCGAGAGGTGGTCGCTTAGTTATATGTTAAATTGTCTGGAACTGAGCGACTAAGACTTGGAATGTAGTCTGATCTGATCATGTTAGAAGGTGATCTTGCATCTAACACCGATGCATAACTCTGTCAAGACATGCGTCTGTAATTTCCCTTATGACGTGGGCAAAACAATCATTAGTTTTTATTTGACCTGAGAATATGAAGCAATTTCTCACTCATTCATTTAAACACGACACGGTCTCATATAGCTTAGATCGTAGTTTGTCATTCTTTACCGGCTTTGCCACATAAAATACTCCAGATTTAGCAATTTAGACCTTGGTGGACATGACATGCCTCTACACTATTCCTATAGCGAAAGTCTTATATAGGTAGCTAATCATTGCCCAGAGCCAGCAAGAGTAATGGGCTTCAGAGAAATCACACTATTCCTAACATTTCTCCATTTGAACAACGGTTTTCTAGAATGTACACGTTATTTTCGATCGGAAATTGTGAATTATTGAAACGGAGAGTAACCTGTGCTTAAGCAAACTTATACGGTAGGCACAAAACGCCTCGAAATTTATGTAGCCACGATTTTAAGTACAATAGTATTGAACTTCATGATAGAATTATTCTCAAGACCAGAATCGGAGTAGATCATGTGGGTCCAAAGCATCAACCAATCAGACCATTCAATGTATCTATTATCTCTAGAATAACAGAGTATTTTTACAAAAAGTTCCCGAGGTTTTTCTCTGCGACAGTAATTTTTCTGCATGGTGAAGTAGGTAATCCTGCACGCTTGTTCATCATAAGCGTTTGGATGAAAAGTTCCCACGGAGTAAGGCTAAAATCTCCACATTGCTCCGAGGAAACTATTCGGCGAGAAAACCTCTGAGGTGCATACAAGTAGTGGGGCCCAATGAACCAATTATTTTGTTGACATGAAGATCCTATACGAAAGAAGGTAAGTGCAAAACTTACTATATGCAAAGCAGGCGGTTGTACCAATGAGCAATATGAAAACTAGTGTCTCGAAGGGAAACACAACGGAGCCTATAAGAGTTGTTAGCCAGACTCACAACATTCTTCTTTTCCATGAAATCTATAGATCTTCCATTTCAATAGTTACTCATTGTGCAATCTTATCTTTGAAAATGGTCGCCATCCGAGACACCACCGCTCTTACCGCCTCCACGATCGCCAGGTTCATCGCTTACATCTCTGCTCGGCAATATGACCAGCTTCCGGATTTCCTAGCTACCAACGCGACGTGGTGGACTGCTGGAAACCCTACTCTCCCCGGCGATGGTGGGGGGTTTAAGGATGGACATGACTATTTGAACACTCTCAGTTATGCTCGAAACTACACCAATTATTCCGCAATTATCAAGAACCAGGTCTCGGAGGACAGGACCTCTTCAATCGAGTTGCAAGTCATTGGCCAGGGACCTTGTCAGTTAAACTATCTGAATAACATAACCATGTTCTTCACGATGGACGAGCAAAACAAAATCACACTGGTCCATGAATATGACGACTTTATTGAGATTGGTTACTTGCGCAACTATCTCGCGACTCATAATGCGGTGAGTCTTTTGCTGCTTTCTGTTCAAAGACAGATTATTTTACTAAACTATCTATGTAGTCACATTGTTGATAGCGTTGAAACTTATCTGCTCTCGGGTAGTGGTATTGCTCGTAAAAGGCTTAGGCAAAATGGGTGGAAAGAAGGAGGGGGAAGGCGAGCAAGAGTAAATAGTCGCATTAAGGCTAATAAATATTTACACGTATTGCCCAACACTAAAAACCGTAGCTATAAGTCGAGTCGCAAGTATCCTACAACATATTATCATTAAATGGCAAGCTAAAGGCCTAATGTCATGACTTATTTGGTAGGAAAAGGGTTTCCGATAGGACCAATTTGAATATGAATTTTAAATGAACAATAAAATTGAACAAATATTCTGATCTGGGTAATTCAGTTAGAATGTGGCTAGGTGTATTTGACTAGATTAAACTAAACGTGATGTTCATAGAGAAAGAGTGCGGGGTGGCCGTTGGAGAGTTTACAGGATCGTGCTTCCTAGTCACCTTTTACCTCTGCTCTACAAGACACTACTCTTTCCAGAGTACATGTTTATCCAAATCTCTCGCTCTTATAATGTTAGCTTAGCTTAGTTGTCAAGTGTAACTAATAAGTTCTATTACGTATAATTTAATAGACATGATTTAGAACAAGACAATAGAATATAATTGAGAACCTAGAAATTATTAAGAATTAAGAAAAGTGTGATTATTTGGCCAACTAGAGCAAGTCAAGTGCCTTAGATATTACTATATCTAGGGAATTTTGCTCAAAAGGCTTTGATTCTTTTTTGATGAATTGACCGTACTAGTCTCGCGCTATCCGCGCATATATATCAGCGGTAATGTAATTCCTATCCTGAATAGGAACTATCAAGCTTCTTATTAGTCCCAGCAAAGCTCTCTGATGTGCAGCCTCAATCTGTTAAGTCAGAGCACTTGCCAGATGATGGCAGAGATGATGCTCCACGGTCAATAAAAGGCCCATTGGCAGGAATAACTAAGCCACGGTGTCCGGCCTCTACCACCGTGTCGTAAAAGTTGTGTGCCATGATGCGAAATCCATTCTCATTTGGATGCGTACCGTCCAGAAGATCGGCCGTCGTCACGCCACGCATCGATGATAGGACAACCTTCTTTCCCGTCTGGGACTGCGCGGCTACCACTGCGGGAAGAACCTCGTTGAACCTATCGATGCGAGTGTTTACTGTCGAATTAGCATTTGGGATCAGCTCTGCCACTACGACCAACGCCATCGGGTTGTGGCTAGTGATGAAATCGATGAAATAAGTAAGCCGGGCGGGAGCATTAGTCACGTTTTCGCCCACCACAAAGTTGTATGTGCCAACGTGAAGAAGAATTACGTTTGGCTGACCCTGAGTAATAGTGCGAGTAAGTTCTGGCTCTGATGCTTCCAGAATCTCGTCAATGGTGTACGCAACGAAGGAGTCGCTCTCATTATTGTCCCAGTCACCGTGTTCAACGGATCCGATCATGTCCACTGGGTTTCCGCCCGTATAAAACAGACATTCAATATCTCGACGATAGCCATTACCGCTCAGCTCATTATAAGCCCAATTAATAGAGTCCCCAACGCTTAAAACGCGGAGAGGAGCACCCCAACTAACAGAACTCGGTATGACACTGGGTGGGGCATTGAGTGTGGTATCACTCGGTAGACCGTGTTCTACCGGTAGTGCTGATGTTTCTTGCTTGCGTGAGTAAGTAAGTACGCTTAAGAGGAGGGATCAGTCGTACTTGTGGTAAAGATGCTAGTGAGGAATATGCTCTCCCAAGTGATCTTATCCAAAAACATCTTGATTTGCCGTATCGCTAAGTCTTGAACCCATCTTGTATGGGGACCGTGTTTCCATTTGTACATCTATGTAGATACGTAATTGGAGATAATCTTTACTTTACGGTGTCTTGTTTTGTTCCCGGTCATTACTTCTGATCGTTAGGGCTGCTAGTAAAAAAGCCTGGAGATTATTCGGGGTATCCAAAGTCGGTGGGCCCGTAAGATACCCACACCGCCTACTGTTTGCGAAAAAGCCAAAGATTATCAATCCCTACACCGGAGAACTAGGGACACAAACAAAAGATGTCTTTAGCTCCGCAAATCCATTGTCGCTTCAGAACAGCTTTCGCTCTCCATGACAGTGGCACAAACTAGGATCATTGTGCGGTCCGAACCCCAAACAGAGCAGCTGACTGCTACCACCGTGACCTTTAATTTGGATACGAGGTCCATCACATTCCATCGAGGGTAAAGTCTCTGGGGCACATTCAAAAGCATGGAAAACGTGGGTGACTGGACAATATGGAGCAGCATTTAGGAACGTAGCCGATAGTCCAAGTTAAGATAGAGGAAGACATATTGTATTGGGGTCACAAAATCGCCGCCATGAGTCAGCAGAGCTGTAGGAGTCCACTGTGGTCAATCTCAATGCTAGATTTCATGACGTCGGATGTAAAGCAGTTCGGTCGAGCTTATCGACTGGCTGCTTGTTTGCACCACTAGATTGTTCAGTAGAAAGGCGGTATGTAACCGCACAAATCTCAATACCTTTAGTCTGCTTCTAGGCCACTAACTCTGTAGGGATTTCTCCATACATATCCGAAATTGGATTCTAGAGAAAGAATTAGACTGATTCCGGTTTCAGTATTGAAATCACAGGTCAGGCGTAGTGTGCAACCATCTTCCGTAGAAATGTCGGTCTAGCTGACATCTGCGAAGCCCGACGGATTTGAACTTCTTCGCTAGCGAGAACATGCCGGCGATATGAAGGCTCTGGACAAAATCCAAGCGGAAAACATTCTGAAATCGAAGCGGATCTCAAAAATTTGTAGACCAGTGGCTAAGCTCTCATCTCGGTTATATAGACTTTAAATCTAGCCAAGACACAGTTTGAGAACCTATCGAATCGGTCTTCTAGCCTAGTTTTTGTCTCAGACTCAGGATTGAGCAATCCAAGTACCCTGTGGAGATCAAGTTCTCACCAAGCAGGGCAAATGTCGAAAATCTTTTCTCATCATCGTTAGCCTACTCGACGCAGTGTAAGAGGTCTAAGCCAATTTCGACAAGATTTGCATTTAAAATAAGTGACGATTTGCTATTGTTGTAAGCCGGCGAGTTTAATAGTAGTTACCTCCGGAACGGCTCTTTGGTGGGGGTAGAAGGTGGCGAAATAGTGCCAGCTGGTGTCGAGGATGATTCCATGCCAGACGGATCGTCACTGGAAACTATGAGGTCTTTGAACCATGTGCAAGATTCCAAAGATTAAGCGAGCGTTTGATGAGCGAGGACCTCTCTTGGTTAGGTAGATTAGCAACGTAGTCTCGGTGCACAGAACTTTCAGGCCTTCATACATCGCGTAAAGGGAAAGTCTTAGCTGAGTAGACATAGGCGCAGCTTCTCCACTAGCTTTTCTGAATCAGCGATAACCAAATGCATCGATATTTCGCATTGACTTATATCAGAGGTCTTTTGTACTGTTGACTGAGGTCAATGCCGCAGATCGCCATTCCTATGGTGGCACTCCTAGCATAGATGTACCGTCTGAATGTAATTGCCAAACTTCAACCGAGTCTGCCACAGGGAGCTTACAGGATATGCTAGCTACGGCTATTGCGTGTTTCGGATACGGAACTCCAACCGATTTGATGACGACAGCTAGTCTAATGACCCTTATGTGGCATATAAAAAGAGAAACTGCATCGGCTCCGCTAGATGGAACTACACTACTCCTCTCCTCGCTCGAAACAACTATTGTAACGATGACTCTCATCACCATTTCATCAAGCTTCGACTACTTTAACGATTCGGGATAGGTTGTTATTGCCTACCTGATTTCCTATACGGGTTTCCTCACAGTAAATGCAACTAGTCCGGAGTTATACATTAGAACTTCTCCAGCAGTTGGTCTTGGAGGAGTTACCAGATGACTGTAGCCTGCAAACGCTGCGTCATGAATAAGTACTACTAACAAGGCCTTCTATTCGTACAATTCTTGACATGTTCCATTTGGAGGTCTCTCTTTGGTTGTTTTTATTTTCCCTTGCCCACTGGAATACCCCTCATTCTCTCTAATAATTCTCTGGTACTCAACAATAGATTGCCGCATCATATCCTCGACATCAAAATTCCAGATCTTGTACGACCGATCTCGAAGCTCTTCGAAGCATGTCTCAGCCTTCACCCACCGCTTGGGATCTGCCCACTCGGGCTGGTGGTACAAGTCGCACACTCGTCTGCTGCTGTTAACGAGCCATTGAGTGCGAGTACGGCGGACTTTATCGAAAGTTTGAAAGGCTGCCTCGAGGGCATGGCCTTTGGCAATGCTTGCATTATACATAACCTCTCGAGCCTGATCTAGAAGTGTGGTGAGACACAGCGCGTCTTCGACCTAGTATATTGACGAACATTAATCACCATTGTTAATTGTCTAAGAAGAGCCGTAGGATTTAGATAGATAGAACAGATCGATTAACTCACACCGAGGCAAGCGCTTGCTCCGTGATGGGGGCTACTTGCGTGGGCAGCGTCACCCGCCACGCACACGGTGCCAGCGTTGTATTGCGGCATTGGAAATTCTGCTAAATCAAATAATGCCCACTTGGTCAGCTCTGACGGGAGTAGCTGAACTAATCCCAGTACGGTAGGATGCCATCCCTCTAGAGCGTCCAATACTTCGGCGCGGGTGCCCTCAGCTACCAAGTCGGTATGATCCGGCCAAGGATTTGGGTCTGAAAGGAAGACAGTCACGTTGACCGCAGCATGGCCCGCCACTGGATAGTGTGTTATGTGTGCACCGGGACCAATGTGGTGGTGAAAATTATGCGCTTTCCACTGCCCCAGCACCTCCACACTTTTGTCCATAGGAACGAGGCCCCGATAAGCTACCTTGTGGGTGTATTGAGGCCATGAGGCGGGATGCTCTGCTTCAAGAAGGCATTGGCGAACCTTTGACTTGATGCCGTCACAGCCAATAACTATGTCGCCAGCGAAGAGCAGCCTTCTCAGCCCAGTCTCACAAAAGATGAGATATAAAGTAGAATGGGAATTTACCAGCGTCAGCATTCGTTGTTGTGCCATCAACAAAGTTGAGAACTAGTGTCCCATCTTCCCTCCTCTCGAGTGTCTTTAAGCGTTTGCGAAATTCGATCACTCCGCTGGGGATTTGTAGGGCAAGCTCCTCAAGGAACTGGTCCCTTCGACAGCCCTGGAAGCCGTTCCCACCGATCTGCCCTAGCGGCCTTTGATAATTGGCATCATCACCACATTGCTGATTATAGCCATCGATCCACCGCAGGTAGTCATCGTCGCTCGCATCGTTTGAGACGGAAACAGCTCCAGCGCGCCCCAAGGCTTCTGTAATAGCAGGATTCATCAGTGTCACTGCTCGCGGTCCGTTAGCTTACTCTGCTCCTCTCCTCTGCGCACGTGATATCTAAAGAAATTCTTGGACGCACTGCAGCGTCTCGCACAAGACGTGAATGCCATGCCAGCACCGATCTCCCGAAATCCGTTTGCTTGCTCATACACGCGTACAGAGATTTTTTGGCGTAGCAACCCAAGTGTGAGAATAATTCCCACGATACCACCTCCTACAATAGCAATCTGTGGCTCAGTCGTTTCTGTCATTCTGTTGCCCACGGAAATGGTCTACGTGTCTGCTAGATAAAGCCAAATATGTTACTAGTTGATGCAAATAAGATGGCGGGCGCTGCGTAGAAATTACGAGTATAATGATAATAGCTCCTCAATACAACGTCATGTATAATGGCCCTTTATCCTGACAATAATTGTCCCCGCCGGTACGAACGGGTGGACCTCTCACAAAGTCTGTTTTTCCTTATATAACCTTTTTTTAAACCTTAATTCAAAAACATCAATCAGAAGAAGTTCGGCTATCAAGTGCTATTTGTTATCTGAATTGACTTGCGTTGTGGTAGATTTTGGCGAGTAAGAATGGAAAAAGTATCCGCTTGTTAATAGAAGAAATAGAATGGCATTTCTCGGCGCGAAGTCGTGTTGCTCTAAGTAATGTGCGGCCCATTATGGACTACGGTATAATCCAGAATATGCCGCGGCTCATATGTTTAAGATCGCCCAAAATTGAAAACGACTAGTGTCCGATGGCGAATATTTTTATAGGTACAAGAAGCGATCTGTGGAAAGAAAATGCCGGTGTATATTATAGTAGTGTTGCACGAAATATCATAAGGATATTAACACTGGTCCCAAAAAGAACAAAACCACAGACTAACATACCAGAGAAGGGGCTCACGACTAAATGCATCTACAGGCAAGGCTGGATACCTTGAACTGTCTTCTTCCCGAAAGTTGATACGACATTTCAACCTGATCGCATCCTAGAGGTATCTTAGGATGTTAAACATGACGGACAAGCACGCTGGCCCAAGCGACACTCCGTCGAATCGCAGTATTCTCCTCTTCGGATCTCTGGCTCTGTCCTTCGATGCCTCGACACTTAGGCGAGTACGTAGGGCAGTAGTAGAAGACGATGAAGCCGCCTGGCTTACCGACGTAGTCACGGCGCTGCCAGAAGACTGCGAAATTGCGCTCTCGAGACTACCCACTCTTCAGAAGACGATGGGAAGTCTGGCCCGCAAACAGCTTGTCGATCTCCGTGACGCGTTCATCATGAACCGTCCTCTTGACACAGCTTTCCCACTACCCAATACTCTGCTAATTCCTCTGGTAATCATCTTCCAGTTGGCGCAATATGCGGTCTTTCTCCGGAAATCAATACCGGAGCATAATGAAATAGTCGACGCATGGACCTCAAACGTGTCTGATAGAGAAACTATGGGTATGTGTACGGGACTCCTGAGCGCCTTTGCTGTGTCCAGTGCGAGAAATGGCGAGGACTTCCGGAGATATGGTGCTGCTGCCGTGCGTCTCGGCATGCTTATAGGCCTTGCCGTCGATAGTAGAGACATAACGGCGGGCAAGGGAAGATCTCAATCCCTAAGTGTAGCATGGACCTCAATTGGAGCACGTGAAGAGATGATGCAGATCTTGGAAGACTTTGATCAGGTACTGTTCAAATCTTTTCTACCTTATTGCTGCCTGAGCTAGTCTTTACGAACTTAATCTAATCCATCGGTATATGCTTGTAGACATATATTTCGGTCCATTACGATGAGAACCGAGCCACCATCACGTCGTCTAGTAGCCAGATATCTAATCTCACCCAAAGGCTCAAGGCTACAGGGCTCAGTACGACTGAACTTGGTTTATATGGATGCTTTCATTCAGAAGGTAATAAAGCTATCGTAGACCAGCTCATCACTTTCTGTGACGCACATGATGCATTTCAACTCCCCGATGCCGCAGTGTTAAGACTACCCACTCGAGCTAATGATAGCACTGGAAGCCAGCTGAGTAGTGGCGCGCTGCACGCCCACGCTCTGCAGTCCATCTTGCTCGAACCTCCTTACTGGATCAACGCCTTCTCGAGTACAATACAAGAAAATGGTGAGAACACACAAATCCTGTCGTTCGGGCTCGAAAGAAGTGTTCCCCCTTCGCTTGTATCAAGAGGCAGCCTTCGGATATCTCATCCTGCTGCCGAGCTCGATCCCAAACTAGGAGCAGCGACAGGATCCGATCGCCAGTGGCAGCAAAGCGACATCGCTGTTGTTGGTATGGCGTGCAAAGTTGCGGGAGCTGAAAATCTCGACGAGTTCTGGGACTTGCTTGTGGAGGGCAAATCACAGCATCGCGAGATCGGCAGCGATTCATCGCGTTTCAGCTTTGACGACACACCATTTAGAACAGTGGAAGATGCTGGTATGCAACGGAAATGGTTCGCGAACCTTATTGATGGCCATGACCAGTTCGATCATCGCTTCTTTAAGAAGAGTGCGCGCGAGAGTGCCACTATGGATCCGCAACAGCGGCATATGCTTCAGGTGGCATATCAAGCCGTCGAGCAGAGCGGCTACTTACGAGCCTCTGAGGCGGAGCGCGAAGCAAAAGTCGGTTGCTTCGTAGGCGTGTGCCTGAGCGACTACGGAGATAACGTTGCGTGTCACCCCTCCAACGCTTTTACAGCTACGGGGAACTTACAAGGCTTTATCGCTGGCAGAGTGTCGCACTACTTCGGCTGGACGGGGCCGGGGATGACAATTGACTCGGCTTGCAGCTCATCGCTTCTAGCCGTACATCAGGCCTGCGGCTCCATCTTATCTGGGGAGTGTGATGCGGCACTCGCAGGTGGATCCCATGTTATGACATCTGCAGCGTGGTTCCAAAATTTGGCAGCAGGGTCCTTTTTAAGCCCCACAGGCCAGTGTAAGCCGTTCGATGCGCAGGCAGACGGTTACTGCCGGGGTGAAGGCGTCGGGGCAGTATTTTTGAAAAAGTTCAGTAAGGCGGTTGAAGATGGGGACCAAATTCTTGGTGTCATTGCCGCTACAGCTGTAAATCAAAGCCAAAGTTGCACACCCATCTTTGTCCCAAACAAGCCCTCACTGGTGGATCTTTTTAAGACAGTGACTACAAAAGCGCAAGTGAAGCCGTCTCAGATCTCTGTTGTTGAGGCCCATGGTACTGGAACTCCTGTGGGAGATCCCGTCGAGTACGGAAGCATTCGTCAGGTGCTTGGGGGCGAAAACCGTCCTTCTGGGAAGCCACTTATGCTGAGCTCGGTGAAAGGGCTGGTGGGGCATATGGAGTGCACTTCAGGCATCATTAGCCTGATTAAGGTCCTCCTGATGCTCAACAAAGGGATGGTACCTCCGCAGGCCAGCTTCGATACCATGAATCCGGCTCTTGAGGCGCACCCTACTGACCGTATGGTAATACCCACTCGTGTACTGCCTTGGGATGCTGAGTTTCGAATCGCTCTTTTAAATAACTATGGCGCTTCGGGATCGAACGCTTCCATGGTTGTTACGCAAGCGCCTTCTGTTCTCATCAGTAAAGACCAGAGTGCGCAGTTGGTCACTAATAAGTCGGCTAAGCTCAACTACCCCTTTTGCTTTGCCGCCTCCGATGACAAGAGCTTGTATCGTTATGTCAAAGCTTTCCGCAAATTTCTAGCTCGATCAGCTAGTAGGACATCTCTCGCCAATATCTCATTCAACTTGGGCTATCAGATAGATCGTACGTTGAGTCAATGCTCGATACTCACCGCCCGCTCTTTCGAAGATTTAGAGCAAAAGTTGGCTTCGTTTGATAAAAGCGGTCCAGTTTCGAGTAACGTGCGACCTTCTACGAAACCGAAATTGATGCTCTGCTTCGGAGGACAAGTCTCCCAGTCCGTTGGACTGGATCGCCAAGTCTATGATAATGTAGCCCTTCTCCGGAAGCACCTTGCCGATGTTGATACCGTCGTCCAATCGCTAGCTGGGACAAGCATCTTTCCAGGCATCTTCCAAAGAACCGCCATCTTCGACATTGCCCAGCTGCAGATAATGCTCTTTGCTGTACAATATGCTTGTGCCCGCAGTTGGATCGACTCTGGCGCCCGGCCGGATGCTTTGGTGGGCCACAGTTTCGGTGAGCTGACGGCGCTCTGCATAAGTGAGACGCTATCACTTGAGGATACTTTACAGTTGATCTTGAACCGGGCCAAGTTGATACAGGAAGCGTGGGGATCTGACAAAGGCTCAATGATAGCTGTGGAGGGCGATTTGAGCGATGTCGAGACGATTCTCGTCGATGCCAATAGTAAACATTCGGACAAGCCAGCTAGTATAGCTTGCTTCAATGGACCAAGAAGCTTTACCCTCGCGGGATCGACCAAAGCCATCGATGTTCTAGCCGAAACACTTGACAGCTTCCCTAACAAGGCTCTGAAAAGTAAGAGGTTGGATGTGACAAATGCCTTTCACTCTACGCTCGTGGACCCCTTGCTCGATCGTCTTGAGCTTGGTGCCCGGGGCTTAACCTTCCGCGAGCCAGTCATTCCACTTGAGCATGCCACAGAAAGTAGCACAACCTCCTCCAAGCTCACTCCCAGGTATGTAGCAGACCATATGCGCAACCCGGTATACTTCCACCATGCTTTGAAGAGGCTTACTCGACAATATTCCTCGTCCCCTTGCATTTTCCTTGAGGCCGGTAGCAGTTCAACCGTCACCTTAATGGCTGCTCGTGCCGTGACAGGCTCTAAACTCAGCGGTACATACCACTTTCAAAGCGTCAATGTGTCTCAGTGTGAAGATGGTTGGAATAATTTAACCGACAGTACCATATCTCTATGGAAAGCCGGTCTGGACGTCCATCATTGGGCACACCATGCATTGCAAAGACGTAGCCAAGTGGACATGAAACCACTGCTCCTGCCGCCGTACCAGTTCGATCCTGATGCGCGACATTGGTTGGAATTAAAAGCACTTCCAAAACACCAACCATTAGAAGGGGAAGCGGCCCCTTTAGCTGAGTCGAGCAAGCCACCACAGAGTATTATAACGTTCTGTGGCTTCCAAGATAGACTGGCACAAAAGCTAGCGCGTTTCAGTATCAACACATCAACCGAGAAATATAAGAAGTTGTTATCAGGACACATGACTGCACAGACAGCACCCATCTGTCCCGCGACAGTGCAGATGAGTTTTGTGATCGATGCTATCTCCAGTATTCGTCCTGAGTATCGGGCGAACTGCGAGCCACAGGTTCAGGAAGTGGTTTATCAATCGCCAATCTGCCCAAACTCGGCGCGTACAACATGGATTGAGGTCGAACTCGAGGTCGAACAAAACGCTGAGTGGACTTTTGAGGTATACAGCACCGAGGATCAAAATTCTCAAGGAACAAGTGCAGGGACACAGACACGAATGGTGCATACAACAGGTAAAGTAACATTTAGCAATGCCGATGATGCATCATTGAAACGAGAGCTGGTACGTTTTGAAAGACTGTTCGGCCATCATCGAGCTGTGGAGCTGCTGCAAAGCGCCGACGTTGATGAGGTACTCGCCAACCGCAGCATCTACCGCATATTTGCTGAGATAGTCGACTACGGTGAGGAGTTTCGTGGGGTACAAAAGCTGGTTGGCCGTGGGAATGATTCAGCAGGCCACGTCGTACGCAAGAGTTTAGCACACAACGACAAAAACTCAGATAGCCCTTGGTTTGATGCCCATCTCGGCGACACCTTCTGTCAGCTTGGCGGCATCTGGATTAACTGCATGACCGATCGAGATCCAAGTGATCTCTATCTCGCAAATGGCATCGACAAGTGGATCCGGGCGCCTTCAAAAGCTGATTCTCCGTCGAACGAATTCGACGTCTTCGCCACGCACCATCGTCCGACAGACAGACTGTCTCTCACAGATGTCTTTGTGTTTGACGCCGCAAACGGAAATCTAGTCGAAGTCATCCTCGGTATTGCCTACGTCAAGGTTCCAAAGCTTTCTATGACTAGGTTGCTCGCACGCTTGACCGAGCCCGCATGGCTGGCCAAGACATCCCAAGCAGCGTCGGCTGCCCCTAAGGTCAATTCTTCCCAGTCAATCAGCAAGACAGACATTATTCCGCTATCTGTAGAGCCACGCGCTCAGGTATCAACTATACCGGCCGCAGCTACGGCCACTGTGGAACGTAAAGCCCCCAATTCCAACAAACAAACACTACAGAATGAAGTAAGCTTGCGAGTGAAAGTTGTTATTGCAGAATTGACAGGCGTGGAACTCACGGAGGTTCATGACAATAGTGAGCTCGCAGATCTCGGCATTGACTCCTTGACCGGCATGGAATTGGTACAAGACATAGAGACTGCTTTCAAAGTGAAACTTCCAGAAGATGAGATTATAATGATTAGTGACGTGCCGGGCATGATTAGATGCGTATTTGGTACTATGGGTATTGATGAGGAGGCTGAAAAGTCACACGAGGACCTGGAGAGCGAAAAACCAAGCACTTCGTCGTCAGATGGTATGGGTACATCTCCTCTGACTACACCAGCTCCAGGTTCAGACATAGACAAGGAGGAACATACTATGGCAGCAGCTGCTAAAGAGTTTAATCTGTCTTTTCAAACGGTCATGGATGCCTTCAAAGAGACCAAGAAGCTGACAGATCGACGCGTGGCTGAGTTCAGGCAAACAGATTATGTGGCCGAGTCACTGCCGTTGCAGAATGAGCTGACCGTGGCACTAACACTTGAAGCTTTCGAGAAGCTGGGCGCTGGGATCCGTGATGCCCGATCAGGCCAACAACTGTTGCGTATTCCGCACAAACAGGAGCATGTTCACTTTGTAAAATATCTGTACGATATGCTGGAATTAGAGACACAGATTCTGAAAGTGGATGCAGAGTCGATCACTCGAACGGCAGTATCACTCCCACAGAGGAACAGCAAGGAGATACTCGAGGACCTGACTCTCCGCTTTCCCGACCAGCAGGTGGCCAACGAACTGACTTATTACGCGGGCACCAACCTGGACCGCGTACTCTCGGGCGCCACGGACGGTGTTAAGTTGATTTTTGGAAATGCCGACGGTCGTGAGCTCGTAAGCGCTTTCTATGCCGAATGGCCATTGAATCGGGTACTCTATGCGCAGATGGAGGACTTTCTCACGCGACTGATGGCGAAGCTTCAGGCTAGCCAGGAGATCAGTCAGAGCACGCCGTTACGTATTTTGGAGATGGGCGCGGGCACCGGTGGCACGACAAAACGGATCGTGCCGTTGCTGGCTCGACTCGGGGTGCCAGTTGAATACACTTTCACCGATCTCGCACCCTCTTTTGTCATGGGGGCGCGGAAAACATATGGCCAGCAATACCCTTGGATGAAATTTCGAGCCCACGACATTGAGAAGATGCCAGATCAAGATCTAGTCGGGACGCAGCACTTTGTCATAGCGAGCAATGCAGTCCACGCGACTCGCTCACTGTGTGGTAGTACACGAAATGTGCGGAAGGTCTTACGCCCTGATGGCTTTCTCTTGATGTTGGAGATGACTCGTACGCCTTACTGGGTTGACCTAGTCTTTGGCCTTTTCGAAGGCTGGTGGATGTTCGACGATGGGCGCAAGCATGCGCTCACACACGAATCGAGGTGGAAGACAGATCTTCAGGCCGTCGGCTACGGTCATGTAGACTGGACAGATGGCGAGAGGCCGGAGAGTGATATTGAAAAGCTGATACTGGCTTCTGCTGACTCGACAAACCAGTAAGTGGGATTGCGGCTCTGGATCTCGGAGGCTGCCTGGATAGCTGCGGTATTCTGACATTGCAGCTAGCTGTGATAATCCACAAAGCCTAGCCAATCTTCCCTGCCTAGCAAAGAAGAGTACCTCAACCAGCTGTGAGGCGCGCGAACAAGTTGTCTCCAGCTATGTCCATAGCTTGACCGAGGGCTTCTCAGAGAACCTAGATAGCAGCGTGCGACCCTCATCATCATCGTCTATTTCACCCACAAACATTCCTCAGTCTAGATGTATCTTGATAACAGGAGCTACTGGGGGCTTGGGAGCACATCTGGTTTCCAGGGCTGCGCGTCGGGAAGACGTGACACGGATTATCTGCCTCAATCGTCGGAGTAGGCAGAACGCACGAGATAGACAGGAACAAGCGCTGCTCAAGAAGGGTATTCAGCTATCCCAAGAGGCGTTGGCCAAGATCGATGTCTTCGAAACAGACCTGTCACAGCCAGAACTTGGCCTGCCACCAGATACCTACCGTTCAATCGTGACAACCGTGACGCACATTGTGCACAACGCCTGGCTGATGCACTCCAAGTGGCCAGTCAAGCGCTTCGAGCCACAGCTGCGCATCATGGCGCACATGCTTGAGCTGGCGCGCGATATCTCGGTCCAGCGTGGCAGGGGAAGCCCCGTTACCTTTGAGTTTGTGTCTTCCATCGCCACCGTCGGCCACCATCCACTCTGGACGCGCAGTCCCGTCGTGCTAGAGGATCGTGTGCCCATCGAGAGTGTTCTGCCCACTGGGTACGGCGATGCAAAGTACATCTGCGAGCGCATGCTCGACGCAACGCTGCACCAGCACCCAGACCTGTTTCGTGCGGCAGCCGTGCGCCTTGGCCAGATTGCTGGGAGCCGCATCAACGGTCACTGGAATCCAACTGAGCACGTGCCGTTCTTGTTCAAGTCATCGCAGACGCTGCGCACGCTTCCAGCTTTCGAGGGCACGATGGGCTGGACACCGACGGACGACGTGGCAGGGACCCTGATCGACATCTTGATGCAGCCAGATAACGTTGCCTTGCATCCCATCTACCACATCGAGAATCCCGTCCGCCAGCCCTGGTCTCACACCATGGACATCCTGGCGCGCGAGCTCGGGATCCCAAGAGACGCAACTGGCATCATCCCGCTCGAGGACTGGATCTTACGTGTGCGGAACTGGCCGAGAAGCGAGGACAATGGTCCTGAGGGAGCCAACCCTGCTTACTTACTGGTGGACTTCTTGGAGGAGAACTTCATTCGCATGAGCTGCGGGGGCCTCTTGCTTGGAACAGCAAAGGCGAGAGAACATTCGCCGACCCTGGCGAACCTGGGACCTGTGAGCGAGACGCTGATCAAGTCGTTCATTCAAAGTTGGAAGGATTCGGGTTTCTTAAAGTAGACGGCATATTCTCTACCGTAGTGTAGCCTCATCAGTTTTTGTATCATCCCAATCTATAGACGTATCACATCATGATTTCCCACATGTTCCGGATACTTAAGCTTTCCTCTACTAATTTGGCTGGTGCCCTGACACTCAGCTGCATGTAGAAAGGCAAGACATCCAGGTGATCAAAAACTACCGAGTGGCTTTCGCCGCAAGAATGTGTGGCTTGCGGCTGAGCATCTTTAATTGAGCACAGCCCGATACAACTGGAAAAACTATAAGCAGCAAATCTTCATGCACCAAATCATTTCTCCTCGGACAACCTGTCTTCCCTGCCCCAACTTGCAGCCTCGGTTTTGTCTGTAACATTTGTCGACACTTTCCATGCTACCGATCAGAGACTCAAATTGCACCTGACCATTGGAGCTTACACCATCGTGCAAACAATTTGTTCTAGCTTGCGAGGCCAGACCAAGGAAATATGGCGGCGAGGCACGGCTTGCAGTTGTTGCACGAAGGAGATCAACCTATAGCTGAGTGAACCCCCCCGGCAGGAATCCCAGCTGCGGAGCTAGACACTAATGCTTTTCAGCATTGTCTTCGTTCATGGTCTCTTTGGAGACCCACAAGGAACGTGGACAGGGTCTAATTCTACCAATAAATCAGCATATGCACCGTCCGGGAACCATGGCCGGCTAGGTGACATCAAAACGGCGAGGGCAACGCCAACCCACAGAAGAATGTGGTTCCGCTTTTGGCGCCAGGCTAATGACAGTGAAAAGGCCATCGGGATAGTAGGCCAGCAGAGTTCTGGAGTATTTTGGCCTAAGGAGTTACTCCCGAGAGCGGTTCCGCAAACACGCATATACGTTTACTGATTTAAAGTCGCTTGAACTCGAAGTATCCCACGTTTTGTCTCGTTATCTCGTTATAGGGTGCATCTCGGCACGTAGGAATAGACGTTACATGCTCTTGATCCTCTCCTTTCTACGACTCCTCACTTTCTCACGACAAGTCATAGAATATTCAACAAGTAGACAATGAGTGGTGAAAGTGAGTCGGAGTACGCCTCAAAAGATATAATACAAGCTCAAAGTTTATCTTTGCTCCTTCCACCAACAACATCACTTGTGATGTTTGAAGCTTCTTACTAGTAAATAGCATCGATGCTACTGCTGGCCCCACACTCTCTCCTCCCTCATAAGAGTACACAGGGTATATATTCCGACGGAATGCGTCCTGTATCCATTAATGTGTCATTCGTTTCCCTTTTCACACCTCAAGCGATAAGTTTGTCTTTGGCAAAAGAGTATCTTGCGAAGGTGAAAATAACGGCACCTGCCATCATAACAGTGGCACTGAAAATTATGCCCTGAGTATATGTGTGGTAATGGTTGATAAGTGCGCCTGTAATTGGGGTGCCAGTCAAACCCGCGAAACCAACAATAAAGGTTGATTGTCCGATATATGCACCAATCTATGCTCCTTTTAGAATACGAACAGAAAAGACGGAGTATGATGCAATAATCGAGAACTTGAACATACCTTGCTGGGATGTGGTGCACAATGGGCGACAGTGGACATCATCAACGCAATAATAGTACCACTCGTCGCTCCAAAGAAAAGGGAAAGGACGATGAGACCGGCAGAGGAAAAGATCTTGAGCCAGCAGTACAACAAAAGTGACGAGCTGAAACACGCAAAGGTAACGACATTGAATTGGCCAACATGCTGGGCAAAGGTCCCACTCAGCACACGCCCTATGAAAGACCCCGCGTTGATAATGGCGAAAAGGTAGAAAGCGAGGTTGGATGACATTCCATGAGCCCGACCATACTCCGCAAGGTAGAAGTAAGGAGTCCAGAAGCCGAGAACTACCATAAAAAGTCCAGCGACCTGAAGGGTGTAGGCGGGCATCTTGAAAGCTTCGAACAGAATCAAAGCACCCTTTCTCTTCATCGCGGTGGGGCGAATAGTGACCGAAGCAATTGCAAGCAAGAAGAGACTGATAAAACCGCACACTCGCTGCGCCCAGGGGAACCCTACGCTTGGGTTGTTGATCAATTTGGTCAGGACGAAGGGAAATATTATACCGCCGATTGGAGAACCTGTCGATGCGTAGGCCATGGCCATAGCTCGCTTCTTGAAAAAGTAGTGACCGATAATAGAGAGAGCCGGGGCGAAAATTAGACCACAGGACATTCCAAGAAGAATTCCTTGGCAAAGAATGAACTGGTAGTATTTGGTGCAAAGGCTAGTGAGCATCATGGCAACCACGAGCAGAAGTGAACACGACCAAATAATAATCTAGAGAACAACAATTTGTCAGCTTCATTTCACCATCGCCAATGCATACAAGGAAAATGTCCATCGTACCCTCGGCCCAAAGCGATCCGTAATTGGACCACTGATTAAGGTTGCTGAGAATTGCGCGAAGGCTTGAATGGAGCCGATCCAGGCGATGGTAGAGGGAGAGTATGTTGAAAGGAAAGTCTCTTGATAGTGCGTCTCGTAAATTCTATATATTGGAGCAAATTCGTTAGAAATTCCTGAAGAGGGGTCTTTTCCATGCATCGTCTGCTGCTCACCCGAAAGAATTGACAATCCCAAAGGAGGCGAAAGAAGTACACCAGCATCCAAGAACTACCAACCAAGCCTGCGTGCCACCTTCAGGAAAGTCAGGCATGGCCGGCGGTTGAGGCTTTTCTGGGATAACTTCCTCTTGCTTGGCAGACTCCGGGTCAAGCGTGGGCGCCGAAGCGTCAGAACGATCTGCGTCAGACATGGTGATAATGGTACTGTTCAGACAGACTTGTGCGCAGATGTGATCAGGTCTGTGAAAAGGTGTCTAGTTGGAGAACAATTGCAATGACAGTCGCAAAATCACTGAAGTACTCCAGGTGTACATGTAGGAGGAAGTTATTTAGAGCAGATAACATAAGCTTCACCGCATCACGGAGTTTAAATATAAGGAACGAGGAAATGATAACAGCGCGCGGAGGTAGTCGCAGGTGGTCGGATATGGTCGGACATGGCTGCATAAATCTCCGACTATGTGCACACAGGCGGCCAATCGACAGAGACAATTAATATAACTGCATGCAGACTTTGAGCACCTCCATGAGCCGAAAAGTCTAATGATTAATCTGACGTAGTATTATTCAGAACGTGCAGAAGAATAATGGCCGCCGAAAGGTCAATGTCCATCACGGATGTGGTTGGGTCGGAGATGCTCGGATATGTCGATCGCGTATCAAGGCATACCAGGGGGATCAATAAACTCCGATAAATCCAGAACGTCCTTTGTCCGCTGGAATGTGAGGCAGCACACACACGGTACCAGCACACCAGCACACCAGCAAGACTTGCGCCTCAACGCCACTCCTGATAGCACCGCCGCTGGACTATTCACGATAACTGCGTAGGGACCACCAGCGTGATATGAGAGTCGCCACCCCCCTTCTCCCTCTGTTCTCTCTTCTCCCTCTCATTCTGTATTGCACGACCAAGAGAAGCACCCAGGACACGATTCGCAGCCAGGTAGCATCCGCGATCAGCCCGGTTCATCATGTCCGCAGCTGCAGATGGAAATGGCAAGACCTTGTCGTCCGGTTCTGATTCCACCGCCAAGAGCAACTCCCGACAACCTGCTCCAACTGCGAGCTCCATTACCCCTGGCGGAACGAGGGAAAAGCGCAACCGAGAGAAGCGTCTTCAACTGAGCTGTGGAAGATGTCGAAACAAAAAGGCAAGCCTGTGGTTCCCTTGGGAACATTGATCCATGGTATACTTTTACTGACGAAGAATCCGTGTCGTTAGATGTCATGTGACCGTGCCTTACCTTGCCAGAGATGTGTGAGGGCTGGCAGGCCAGAACAATGCTCGTTTGAGACGCGAACGCGGCCATTGCCCGCGTCAAATGACTTCAATAACGGCAATAGTCAAGCACAGAATAATCCCATTCTGCTCCGAGAGCTTCAAGCCGAAGTGTCTCAGTTGAAAGCACTACTTTCGAAGGCAGCTACTGGTTCACCGCGTGATGAGAGTCTGGGTGCATCTGGTCGCGAGACTTCGCATGACAAGACTACCTTCGAGCCTGGCCAGGCAGAGCTTGCATTTCCTGCTGGCAGAGTTGATGTTCTTCCTGAGGAAGCTCCCTCTTTGTTGGGCCACGTTGATAAATCCAACCTGTTACATCCGAACGAACGGGCTCCGGGAGGTTACTACCACAAGCATAGTCTATTCCAGTTCTTTTATGAGGTATTGCATCGCATACTTCGCTTCACCACTATTTCCGCTCACTAGTATGATAGATTCCACAACTGTTCCCCTTCATTAATGAAACTATGGATGAGTGGTGCAAACCTCGTGGCGTCACTCTTAGCAAGTCCAAGCCTTTCAAGATCACTTCTTTAGAAGACAACCTCGAGGAGAATATGCTTCCTCCAAAAGATGATACGGATGCTCTGGTTCGATTTTATCTCGATAATTTTGAACAAATTCATCGTATTGTTCATATACCAACATTTAGGAAGGAATATGCCAGTTATTGGGTACCAGAGCGCGCTCGCTACCCAGCAATGACAGTGTTACTGCTAGCGATTATCTCTATATCAGCTTGTGCCTTTGTTCATTCGTCGGCCTCACATCGAAAGATGGCGCCAATTTGGATTTCTGCTTGCGATGAATGGCTTCGTCGGCAGAGCTTAAAAGGTCGCAAGATTGTCTATTATCAAATATCTTGCTTGGTCTATCTCGCAAAACGTATGAACTCTATCAAAAAGAAGAGGTTCTGGAACGAGACTGGTTCTTTGATCCAAGATGCAATGATGGACAAGTTACATTGTGATCCTCCAGCAAATGCCGGCAGTCCTTACATGAGAGAGATGAGATTGCGCATCTGGGCTACTTTGCGCGAATTAGACCTTCAAAACGCTCTAGAATATGGACTTCCCACCCACCTCTACAACATCGAACCCATTGCGCCCGCTCCTTCAAATATTGACGACGATGATTTCGACGACGTCTCAAAAGAACTCCCTGCACCGAAGCCTTCAAGCCAGTACACATGCACTTCATATCAATCATATAGTGCTCGTAGTTGGGTAATGCGTCTTGAGATTGCACGGCGCCTGTACAGGACCGGATCTTCCATGACACTCAGCTACGAGGACGTTCTACGTTATACCCACGAGATCGCTCAAATGCTTAGCTCCATCCCTATCTGGACCGCAAAACAAGCAAGCAGTGAAGGTGGACGACAGTCTCCTATTCTCGCTTCTGCGTTTCTGCAACTTCAGCTGAAGGAGTGTGTCCTGGCTATGCACCGACCTTTTCTTCACAGCAGGGGTAAATTTCCTATGTCGGAAATCGTCTACTATGAAGCGTCACGAGACGTGCTTCTCCTGAATATAAAGCTGGCAGGATTTGGACTCCAGAACCTGACACTAATCCGAGAAGATCTCCTAGCGGCTTCATTGAGCCTCACTCGCGTCACCTTGATGCAACCCAAAGGTCAGTGCTCTCATCTATTCTACCGGCTAAGGACTTCTACTACCTTGGGTCAAGATGCTTTCCAATATTTTCCTATCATTTAAAGTTCCACATCGCTGATGCCTGAGACAGGATCGACGGGTGTCATAATGGCTAATTCTCAATCTACGATTCACCTTTTGGAGCAGTGCATGCCGTTCTTTGAGGACAGATATCTCTGCTGCTTCTATGGCGAACCTTGGTGCCCTCTTACAATGTACGGTGCCATCATGCTGCTCAAAATGCACTTAGGGAATGAGTCTCGTTACTCAGCCAAATCCTCCTGCGCACAAAAGTTTATGGGTCTATATTATCAGCATTTCGCGAGACAGAATACGCCTCTTCTCAACCAACAGAACATGACACCTGAGGACACAGTACTTAGTGTGAGTATCACCATAATCTTCTACTATGAATCGTATGGGCTCAAGTTCAACTTTGAGAAAGTGTGATGATTCACGAGATGTCTCAAAGTCTACAGTTTATGCTGACGTTCAAGATTAGACTTGCGCTACTTCCCCACAATTGCAGACGCCCGACGCTGCAGCTTTTCCAACATCAGGATGGCTGGACAGCAGGTACCTGGACGTCAGTATAGTAAACGCTAGACCCATTTCATTTGCTGATCTGTGTAACAGCTTGGCGCTGACCCATTCGATCTTGACATGGATTGGGCTAGCCCGTTGAAGATGCCATGGTCCTCATTCAATCAGCCGCTTCCGCTTGGGGAACCATTCAACGCATATTATTGAAGCTCGGCAGTAAGTAGTATATACTAGTGTCAAACGCTGAATTGGAAGCGGCTTTGTGTCAGCAGACACGCTATTGCCTTCCCTTTTCGCGTGCAACAGCTCTCAAAAGTGTCGGTCATTTTCCAGCGACGCCGTAAAGGTCATGAAGCGGAAACCATTGATACCAGCTAGTGTCCGCTACACGGTATCCTTATCCTCCAGCCCTAATTCTTCCAGGGGTGCAGTCTGCTGGCACCTTTATGAAGTCCGCATATTGCCGTGTCCAATCTCTTAAGGAAGACAAAATCTTGCTCGACATCTGCATCCACTGTCCTCGCCGCTGTCTGGAGATATAAAGTATGTTTAGGCACTACTAATCCCAGCACGATGTAGAGGCTCGAGCTAATGCCGGTCAGGACCTTACAAAACTCTATATCGTTGGCTCGTGCATAAGTCAAGTCAAAGCTTAAGCGAGACAGTACTCACGTTCCATTCAGGACGAGAGATACGGCAGTCTCTCTTCCATTGGCAAGTTTGGATTTTCCAAGTGTCTGTTTCAGAATTTTTGATCAGGGATTTGAAAACGATACAAAGCATTTTGACACAGTGACTGCGCCGTTGCAGACACTTCCAAGACCAGCTCCGCCTATAATTATTTGAAGAGTGTAGAAAGGTCTTTCTAGCCTTTCTGCACTTCCTCGCATGTCTGATTGAGTCCTTAGTGACTTGATCGATATGGTTTGACCCTAATGATGTCTAGTTGATGCATGCTTCGTAATTTGGATCGTGATATCAAATGACGTTGCTCTCTAGCCCAACATTCTTTCATCTAGTGCTCTCATGACTTACTCTTGTAACTGAATGAGATTCCCGCCACTAGTTTTGCTT
The DNA here is from genome assembly GCA_003988795.1 of Proliferodiscus dingleyae. NCBI lineage: Eukaryota > Fungi > Ascomycota > Leotiomycetes > Helotiales > Lachnaceae > Proliferodiscus > Proliferodiscus dingleyae. The sequence goes on from QYAK01000027.1 coordinate 105,163, forward strand.
AGGACTGCCACCGGTAAATAAGCTCCAGACAATAGTCAGCATTCGCCTCCTCATACAATAGGACACAAAATTTACGAATCTATGTTGGATGGCTATAAATATACAAGATATGACAAGTGAAAGAGGCTCTTTGAGAGAAGGCGAGGGGTTTGGCCGGGAGCAGGGGTAAGAAAGTCGCATCTGATAATTTTCATAAAATGTAGCATTTGGTTTAGAACGCGTTCTATGGCATTCTTTCTTCCCGATAAAATGACAATAACCAACTTCAACCTTGAACCTCAAATCTCTATGACATGAATCAAATGAGTGCATTTACATTCGTAATATCTCTCAAGGACCCCGCAATCAACCGGGTTCCGATGTGCAAATTTTAAGATTCTGCTGCATAATTTGCGTTGCGCGTTGAAGAGATTCGGTGAGACTTTTTACGTACCCGGGTCCAGGCACTCTCTCCGAATCTGTCGACATGGTGGTATAAATGCTAGTTGGAGATTGGGGCTCAGATGTGGCGCTCTGATACCCATTAATGCCACCAACGTCAATGACAGGGAGAGGCAAGGATCCTACTCTGCTGGTGCGTTCTTGCATGTAGAGTACTGGTGCGGCGATACTTTCTAGCGCTCTCTGAGTAACTACGCCTAATACCTCGGCCTTCCTCTCTCCCGTCAGCTCGTAGTTACCTACCGATACTCTCACATCCGATGACCCGGAAACGGCCTGTCCCATTGCAGCATCGTGATGCGATGTGCTCATTTGCTGAGGACTTGGGTCCAGCTTCGGAAACAGTGAGAGAAGAATTTGGACACTCATGGTGAACATGAGAAAGACCTCTTTTTGGTTATCTTGGCTTTGGCACTTGCTGCACCGCATCAGCCTTCTCCAAGGACTCTGGGCCAGCTGGACTCCTTGAAGTGCACGATCAACAGTAGGACCATCATTATGCTCGGGACGAGAATATTGCAACTCTCCGAGTTGATACACTAGCTGAACTTGTTGTTGGAGGCATGAACAATAGTTTGGCTCCGACACTGAGAAGGTAGCGGAAGATCCACCTCCCGAATTGCTTCCACAAGTAACCGGATCCATTGGAAGCGAGCTGACGGTGCTTACCGAATTCCTGCTGACTTCGTGGGCGGAATCAAGCATTTCTAATGGCAGTGTTCCGAACGGCTGGTCGAGTATAGTAGAAGCCTGGCAAACGAAGTTCATCAGTGATCATGTACTAAAGTGACAACGCAGAAGCAGGATGCTTCCCGTTCATAGACATCATTACTTCATCTCATTTACTCTTAATGAAGCACAACATCTCAAAACCGCGAAATAACCACACTTAGATAAAATGCTTACCTGAGTCAGGAATGCACTCATACTGTCCTCACGCAGATGATCTCGATTTATCTGCGCGAAGAAGTCATCCGCAACGGCGATGTCAAATGCACTTTGCTCAGAGTCATATTCCATTTTTTCAACAGGATCAGACTGGTGCTGCAATCCAAGATCTGTACCACTACTAATCGTGTCTTTGTCGATCTTTCTATCATCGCGCTTGTTCTTATGGCTCTCTTGCAGTAGTATCTTCTTGTTTTTGCTTCCTTTTGGTCGACCAAGCCGTCGGCCTGGACTATATGTACATTGGACCTGATAGACCTGGCAAGTTAAGCAAGGGTTTTCTCCCGAGCACCTAACTTTGGACTGATGGCAGGAATCGCATGCGGAGCGCAAACGGGTCGCCGTTATAGGGTGCTCAGCGTGCTCTGCGGACCGCTTCTCGTGGCTGGACGAAGAGGCTTGGTAAGACATTGGACGTTAAGGTCAGCAGTCCATGGGGTTGTCTCAAGCCGTCTACTATTTGTATGCCACCGGCGTCATTCCCGCGCTACAGGTGCTAGACTCTTGTGACATAAGGTATGGGAATATTTATCTCGGTGATTCGTTTATACATACGTGATCGGCTGCTTCGGGAGGCGGAGGCGTATACAACCAGAATTGTCGAGGCTTCGGTATCGTCATGTTTTATGTCCTGCTCGTAATACGTACCCAATGCCCTGACTTGCATTATTTAGTCATTTGTGGCTTGCGTCTTTACTCATTTAGGTAAAGCCGGACGCCGATCAAATGGAACACGCCACACTCAATGGGGCAATGATTTGTGTTAAATTCTGCGCACTGGCTTCCTATATCTTTTATATAGTTTGGTAAGAATCTGTGTAGAGCGATTCTATTTGCCAATGTGCGGAGTATGCTCATGCTGTTTATCAACGTAAGACTTACTCAGGATCGCATGATCTGCAAAACTTTCCTGCAATGTGTCGGACGTTAGCTAGCCGCAATGGGAATATTTATGTTCACAGATGAATGTTTTCTACATGCCATGACAGATTATGCGCTATATCAGAATGCATTATACCTCGAGCTCAGGGTTGAATAAGTTCGAATTCGATCAAGACTCGAGCTCCTCTCTTATTTGTGATCATACCCGTCTAACACCTCGAATAGAAGGCCAGACGATTGAGTCAGAACCCTCAATTAGGCTTTAACTTGCCAGCTGACCCGACCCGAATCAGACTCAAGTTATTTTCTTTTGTTTAATCTAAATTATAGGTAATCTGGAATTCGATTTTGATGCAAACTCCATTCCCTTTCGTGTGCGCTTGATCCTAGTCGTGCTTATGGATGTGACATGATCTTTGGGGAATTGTTTGCTGCAGGTTTAATAATGAAGCAGATAACACGAAACAGTTTGCCATTGGTGCAATTTGAGTAAGGTCTACCGAGTATGCTGAATTGGCCGTCAGCGAATGCCGGTGATTATATCTCACACCACTTACTCAATTCTAGGTTCGCGTCTACGTGCGATAGATAAGCAGCAGATATTAACACCGGCTTATTTCGCTAGCACAGCAAATGGCAGTGGGATGAATATGCTTTCGGCTAGAACCCGTCAGCATGCATTAGACTCGTCATACTCGAGGACCAATGGACAACCTTTCTCGCAACAGAACTCCACAATAGGATCTCGCGACACGATTACTGTTGTGAAGATTGGCATCTCAGAACGCTAAAAAGTCCAATCAAAGCCTTTGACTCCAAAAGATGGCGCTCAGACCCTATCCCCTCATCTACTAAGATATTTCCCAGCGCTAGTAAGGGGCTTTGTTTCAATGGTTGAGGCTCTCAAGTAAGAGATAAACTATCGGATATGGTCGGCAAGCCGGGAGTGGAAGATCGTAGCAAGGTCCCCCTACTAGCGCTGAGAGAAGCTTAGCGGACAAGGGGTAATCACTGCGGTGCTCGTGTAATACGCTAAGCTAATTAGCAATCTGTCTGAGCTCGTAGGCCCTATTGTCAGCATCGATATCACGATAGCCATAGTCTGTACCCAACGGTCGATCCTCAACCCTAAAGATCACTCCATTTTAAGGCAAGTTGTAGTCATGTGTAAACCTCTGCAGACCACGTTATGGAGGCAGAATGTTCTTAATGTAGTAGTTAGTTATCCATTAGTTCAATGCAACGTCTATTGATTTGTTCTACAGAGTAGAGTCCCGGCGAGACTGGGTTCGGGAACTTCCGAAACTTTACTTCGGGATTCGTTTCAGATTACTGATACATCAAGGCATCGCTAAAGCTTAAATTTTAAATATGGATTCAGTTATTGGCTGTTGCTGAGCTGACTGCATCTCCGACTCACCGGCTTACGTTACCGAGCTAGCATATTGCTACCTGGCGGGTCAGGGCTAACCCTACGCCAAGATCCTCGGGCTGCAGAGGCACATGCGCCACCAGCTCTAAAACTAGGTGGGGCGTTTATTAGCTCTACAGCTAGTTGTTTAAATGCCCCGGAGAGTATTTGCTATCTCACTTGCAGCTGCTAGTCGGCCTAAGTCTCAATTAACCCCAGTTCTGTGGAGAGCGTGATCCTAGGTTGCGCAATGAGCCCTACAGCAGCATGAATTGAGAAGGTCGGAGATGTACGGAGATATTAGGACAAAGAAACTTGAAGACAACTGCATATGCCTTTAGCTAAGATTTCTAAATTGATACTCAAAACACAGTCGATGATAAGGATATCTAGGCGTCAACGACCTATGTCTATTTTCCCTGATAACACATCTTTGCTATTTCTCACTGAACGACGTGCAAGTGACTGCGTCTCCTGTTGATGATATTCGACAGACCACTTACTTGACGTTTCTGATCATAAACATATCGGTATTCTCAAAATGAGCAACTCCTCGGCTTTGAGTAAAGAAGAGGATGGTGGCGTTCCAGTCGTGCATCCTACACCGGAGCTGGCTCCCGAGGAAGGCTTCCGAGGCTGGCTCTGTGTTGTGGGCGCCTGGATTTGCCTCTTTTGTACGTTTGGTTTCTTGGCAGCGTACGTAATCGAGTACCCCAAATAGACTTATCTAAAGATTTGCATATAGGATTGGTGTTTTCCAAACGACATATCAAGAAACCAAACTTCGCAGCTATTCGCAATCCGACATCGCGTGGATATTTGCCGTACAGCTTGCCTTCATGTGGGCTCCAGGACCGCTATATGGCCGTCTGATTGATACTTACGGCCCATCGCTGGTGCTCTATCCAGGCGCTATTATATGCGTGTTCGGTCTCTGCATGACAAGTATAGCAAATAAGTATTATCAGATCTTCCTAGCGCAAGGCTTAGTATTCGGTGTCGGGGCTGGTGCAGTCTTCACGGCGGCCTTAGTATGCGTTGGTCAGTGGTTCGTTCGTCGGCGCGGACTAGCTACAGGTATTGCGGCGACAGGCAGCAGTACCGGAGGTGTCGTCTTTCCAGTTTTCTTAAATTCCGTTACAAAGAAGATTGGCTTGGATGGTGCAGTTCGATATACGGCCTTATTCATTGGCGTGCTCCTGGCCGTGTCGGTTTTGATGATCCAGTCACGTCTGCCGCGCAAGAAATGGGATTCACAGGTGAAATGGTTCGATGTGAAACTTTTCAAGCAAAAGCAATTTGCGCTGTATGCGACGGGGACCTTTTTAGTGATGTGAGTGTATAATATTGCGTATCTGATGCAGGTATCAACTTGCCGGCGTTGCTCCAGTTATATTTCTAGGTCTTGTTGTATGCTAACTCAGATTTCCGCGGGCCCTACAGGTGGGCGTTATGGGCTCCTTTTGATTTTATCTCAAGTATGGCGGAGAATGTGGGCTTTTCAGCATCTCTGAGCCTCTATCTGATCTCGATAATAAAGTATGGCTGTCTTGCTTGACTATTCCGAGTTGGTAACTGATTACCGCTACTGCTGTCCAGTGCAGCCACAGTCCCAGGCCGACTTCTGCCCCCGTATTATGCGGATAGAATTGGATGCTTTAATGTGATCACAGGCTGTTCTTTGCTCACAGGAGTATCTATTCTTGCATTATGGTTACCCTTTAACTACCGCCCCTCGCATGCGGGGATTATCATCTTTGCGCTGATGTATGGGCTAGTAAGTGGTGCTTTTGTCTCCCTTCTAATGCCTTGCGCAGCTAAGGCTGGGAGTCTGGAGACACTGGGACAGCGATTTGGGACCTTCCAGATGGTCATGGCAGCTAGGTGAGCCCCAAATTACTCCTACGATTATCATATTAATATGTAATAGTTGCCTGACCGGCTTGCCCATCACAGGCGCGATTCTGAATCGCCAAAATAATACCAATTACATGGGAGTGCAGCTTTTCTCTGGCTTGTCTGCCCTTTTGGGTGGTATGTTACTTGTGGCAGCAACTAATGCTGGACGCCAAATACAAGGGACTTGGAAGGTCTGAATGACTTTTCTGGCAATTCACACTTAGAAGTAGACCTCTAGATTTATGTTGACGATATAAACGGCTGCTGGTAAGAAGTAGCCCTGAATTTAGAGCGGAGGAAAGCCGCATATAAGATATAACATTCTCTGTCTCGAGTCACGAGTCTCGTAATGTGCATCCCTGCATGTAGCTGGCTGACTTAGAGGCGGGAGGAAAATGAATGGTCAGCTCGACAAAAAGTCTTTTCAGGGGTGAGACTCGCATTTGTATCTGACTTGGCCCACAGCTGACACGTCTAAGTGCATAACATGTCAGGGTCCTATGCCGTCATCGTGGGGTCCGTCAATATTAATTTATTATAGGCCTTTGGTATTCTGTGCGCTAATTATCTACAATAGGACGATACCTCGGGCTGCACTGTATCAATGCATGTGCTAATATCTCAGATGACATCTGAAATGCAAATGTGTTATGGAAGTGCTCAACAGTATTTATATATGTGATTTTCTCCCCAATGGTTGTTGAGACTTGCTCTTGTCTTTGAATCGATGTCGAAAGTTGGCTCGCGCAAGTTGAGCGAGTGAGGGAGAGAAATAGACCTTTCATTCGACCATTCCAAATTCATCTTAATCCCCAGCAGCTTATATACTCGTACTTTCTAAGCCCTCAGTAAGATCCCTCCGAGTTCGTCTCAACAGCAACCAATCTTCCTGGGATGATAATATCCCCATTGACAGGCACTGCGGACCCTCCAGATGTTGTCACATATAAGATGTTCTTGTCAAATGAGCCCCTGCCGAATGCCGCTGATGTAGGCTCTGCAATATCTGTTGAATTCAGATTCCCCGCCAGCACACTTTGACGTGTTCCACCTGGTGAGATCATCGCAATTGTGTTACCCGCTTCTGTAGCAACAAATATGTTGCCCTTGGAGTCGACGGCAAAATCGTCAAACTGGTCATGAGGATTAGTTGCGTTTGAAATAATGCTAAACGGTCCAGCGGGTGTTCCATCTTCGTGGATCGGCACCCTAACAAGAATATCCTGCCCGGTGTTGGCGAAATAAAGAATATCCTCCACGACATGCACACCGTTGACCCCGTGAGGAGTGTCTAATTTGGACAGTAACGTGGAGTTGATAACGACTCTATAGTCTCCGGTCTGCGTGTCTACACTATAAATGAGTCCAGCTAAGGTGTCCCCGATTATAAGAGTTCTTGTCGACACCGATGATAAACCATTCAGGAGCAGGCCTTCGGGAATATGTTGGATCTTGGAGATTCCTGGCGAAGGTTGGAGAACGCCATTTTGGCTTTCAACACCACGTAAGTCAACGCGCCAAATTGTCCAGGTTCCTTGACCATGATTCTCTGTACCGAAGACATAGTTACCTGCAAGGACAGCAAAGACATCCGGCTCATATTCAGTGATTCCACCTAGGGCATATGCGTCGGTAAAGTTATGGACTAAGACAGATTGACCTGGTCGGACCGGATCCACCAAGACCAGTTCCGTGGTTGTCAATTGAGTAATGAGGATCTGTCCATTGAAACGGATAGCGAGATTCTCCGGGAAAGAATTATTTGAGAATTCAAAGACAGTCTCCATACTGGCACTCAAGGGTGTAGACAAGGTGGCGACTACCGCTGACGCCTGCCAGACGATGGCAAAGGCGGTGAAGAGGTTATGCAACATCGTGACTGAGATGCTCTACTTCAAGTACTCTGGTGGAAGCACAATCAAAAGGATAGTTAGAGGATAAATACCAACCAACTTAAGGCTAATGATTTAACAAATGCTCTCCTACAGATATTGCAATAACGAAGATTTTGGCGGAAGCAGTTATATATTTCAATCTCAGATTAGAAAGAGCTTTTCAAATAATCTGGTAATATAGAAGAATACGATAGTACTCCGCGCTTCCTACACTAGACGTTAAGTATTCGGTGACTTTTTAATCCCTACATGATCATGACAACCCCTATACTTTTGGTTCTACTAGCCGAGGGGACATAAATTCCAATATACACATGCTTACGTATACCTAGGCCAATAATTAATGGCGATTTCTTCTGGCCACAATACACACCCTGGAATGCGACAATAGTTTTTCTTGGAATATAAAGATGACTATGAAGCTGCGAATGTATGGGAAGATTGTTTGGACACCCAATTCACACCAAACTTGAAATATCGCCCTCAATCGACGAAAAGGAGTCTCGCAAAAAGTTAGATCCATCATGCTTTCTTTCGCTTCCTGCTTGACCTTGGTCTTTTTCATCATCCCTCAGGTGCTCACGGAAGCGTCTCTCCCACTTTCCCAACGTCTACTGCACCAATTCCCGGACGGGACCTGGGTTGAGAACATCCACGTACGGCCCAATGGCAACCTTCTCGTTTCAACATCAACACCTAACGCCTCGGTATACCAAGTATTTGAGCCTTGGACCCCTACCCCTAAGGTAGAGCTAGTGTATACTTTCGACGAGTATGTTGACAGGTTAATCGGCATCGGCGAGTCTACAGAGGACAAGTATGTCGTTGTTGGATCTCGTTTCGACACGACGGAGCTGACGGGCGTGCCCTACAATGGCACATGGGCCACCATGGAGCTTGACTTTTCCGGGGATCGCGAAGTACCTGTCACTCGTCTTATCGCACGGATGCCAGAAGCTTATCTCCTTCAAAGCGTTCACGCTCTTACCGCAGACAGAGCGACTGTCCTCATCTCTGACCAATTCCTCAAAAGTGAGGGTATGATCTGGAGTCTCGACACCCTAACTGGGAATTACAGCATCGTCATTGACGGACTGCCGCAATTGGATACCTCTTTGAAGGGGCAGCCTGTGGGTATCAATGGCCTTAAGGTCCGTGGCGAGGAGCTTTTCTGGGTCAACAGCGATCAGAGCACTATATACCGGGTGCAGATCGACCAGGCAGGGCATATTGCCACAGGGGCTACCGTATTGCCTGTAGCATACTATGTTGACTCTGCTTTCGACGACTTCCAGTTCGGTCTAAATGCGATCTGGGTGGCAGGAAATGCTGATAACCGCCTACTTGCTGCCAGTCTCAATGGCGAGATTACCGTCGTCGTCGGTAATGGAACCAATTCCACACTCCCCTCTCCCACCGCTTGCCAATTCGGCAAAACAAAGCACGATAGCACGATTCTCTATGTTACAGGACGTGATAAAGCGCTACCAAGCAATGGGACATATCCTGTTGGCGGCTGGGTTAGAGCTATTGACGCTACTGGATTTAATTTCTAGGTCTAAAAGACATAGTTGGATCTTCAAGCTTGCTACACTCTCTGTAGTAGGTATGGATTTATAAAGAGCTCTTTGGAAATTAGTCACGTCAATGTTAGCATGGTATTCAAAATTATCATCTGATATAATAGGCTTTGCAGTAGCATATTTATCTATGAGGTGAATGTGAAATGAGAGACATTAAATTCAGATTTGATGGAGTTGACACAGGCGAACAGAAAAGACTGAACTCGGCTCATTTAAGCTTCGTGATATATGGGACGGCATTGAGCCTGGTAACTCTCTTTTATTTAGTCCCATTTTCACGAAGCATATTTTTACTACGTCGAATATTTTCCCCGGTCCGCCTCTGCTCCGAAATATTACGCGACAGTCTAGAATGATTCAAAGTATTATAGTTTAGTCAAGATCTTGGCATTTACGTGATATTAATCGTTCTCGTTGATACGTACTAGATTGATAAAAAAAAGGCATACTCTGGTAAATGTGTCATACTAACACTAGAGAAGACAATTGTAGGAGAGATGCGACACTAAGCTGAAGACAAACAAGGAATCTTATAATATTAATACTACTTCGACATGTCACGTCTGAATCTATTCCCTGGACATAACAAAGCATAGTAAGGCGGCGGGATAGGCAGCGCGCTTAGTACTGAATTTGACATGAATATCTCCAGATTAAATTTTTTCAAAATTTTACTGAGTGACTCACAATTAACCACGATTGAAACTTTCACGCTCAATTTTCAAGTTTTTAAGATTCGTTTATCTATTGGATGCTAATCTCGATATATGAAAAGGAGATTATTGACTATAAATGGACCTTTTTCGGCTGTGGTGTGAAGGTACTAGTAAGACAATAGAATCATTCAGGATGAAACGACTTATTTTAACGGGGATTATATAGCAACACTTCTCTTTTTGTTTGGTCGCATGATCTTATCATAACGACTTCTAAGGATATTAGTACAAGCCATAAGTAGTTCACGGATATCGTATTTGCAATCTTCCCGTTTACGTATCTAGAACAGTCCCGGTTACGATCAAGAAGACCCTAGTATGTTTGCCAAATGAGTTTTTAGCATCCACTCATGAAACCTTTTAAGTAAATGAGATGTAAGACAGAGAGCTTCGAGCTATGCAACAGTAGCTAAAGGCTTGTTAATTATTGTCCTTATTACTCTCAGTAGATGCTGAACCTACCATTCTATGGCTTAAATATATTTTAAAGCTTTACGTTCTATACATCGCAGCAATTTTGCAGACTACCTACAAATTTCTCCCTAACCGCTGCCCTTCGCAAGCTATATATATAACCCATGGATACTCTATCACACTACCTCTGATCATACTACGCATCGAGTCTCCATTGGCTTTTGGTAAGGACCTATAGGCATTAACAGAAAACTGGACTTATCTCATGGGTTCTCATGACTTCTCAAGACTTCTCAAGACTCTTGCCAGATTAGTATAGACTCACATATATATTTAGAGCAAGCACGTGATCATACTTCGTACGAGATTAGCAAGTCCATGGGTCCTCATGGCTACTCATGTGTTTTTATGAGTCCCCGGAAAACAAGAAGAAAGTCACTTATTCGACCCATGGGCGCCCGATCCAAGTCCGCAGTTTATTTCTGATACGGAGCGACATTTGGAATCAGCCATCAAAGTCGTTAGGTCCGGATAGATTCAAAAACCTATGACTAAGCTGCATTTAGCTCAGACACTACTTGAGTCAGATACTTTCCTAATACCTTCCAAATGTCACATGTATAGCGCAGCCAGTACCAAAAAAGGCTAACGCAATAACACAACTGATATTCCCCACAAAAAGATGTCTTTGAAGGGGGACGAAAGGAGACTATACAAGGGCCTTCATATAAGTAGTCAAAATAGCTTGCTCTAGCATAGGTACTCATTCCAGTAGGGAGGCTTATGAGCTTGTAATGAGGATAATCAAACGTGCTTGTATTACCACGTGACTGTGGAAAATTCGTGTTCGTCATAATCTCTTACTTAGTGGTCATCAATATATCCACGGCAATAGTCTCTATGCCAAGAAAAGACCAGCGTCAATGATAATAATATATGATTCGCTGCTCGGGAACACGGTTGTAGACCCTGTTCAGCCGCCGCGCAATACAATAGTCTTAATATAATTTACCTTAGCCTGAAGTGAAACACACGGAACTTCTACCAACTAAGAAAAGTAATGTACTGTAATACTATATTTCTGGCAAGCGACCTTCCAAGCTATCCACAAGTATACACCAATGAGAATGAAGATAGCTGTCTGAATTTGTATATAAAGCCAAGATCTTCCAAACCCTTGAGAACGATATCACCTTCAATTCAACGCTCTCACTTTCGCTCAATATGCAGCTACTCACCATTCTTCTAGCCTCTGTCTCCGTGGCTCATGCCCACTATAACTTTAACGCCTTGATTTATGGTGGTACTACACAAGTAACCTGGCAGCAGGGTATGTCCTTCATCCCTAACCATTTTCTCTTTTAAAGCGTCCGCAGTCCGAGAGCGATCCGATGCAAACAGCCATGGACCGGTGACAGATACTTCATTACTGGATATTCGATGTGGGAAGGACGCATCCACGGCATTTGCCCCAGGTATTCTGTCTGTGGCTGCGGGACAGTCTCTTAGCTTTACTGTCGACCCGGATATCCAGCATCCTGGTCCAGCTCTAGGCTACTTAGCTAAAGTTCCAGCTGGGAAGACTGCTGCGACCTGGGATGGGAGTGGTGCTGTTTGGTTCAAGGTCTGGGAACAAGGCCCGACGGCTCTCAATTCAAATGGCGGAGACTGGCCTTCAAGTGGTATGTATTGGCTACATACTAGAAATTGTCGTTAATGTCGCATAGGTTTGAAGACTCTCGGCTTTATGATTCCGAAAGCTACACCATCGGGTGATTATCTTGCACGAATTGAGCACATCGGTCTTCATGCTGCTAGCCAGAAGAACGGTGCACAATTTTATCTATCCTGCGGACAAATCACGGTTACAGGTGGTGGCAGTGGAACTCCAAGTCCATTGGTTTCGTTTCCTGGCGCTTACTCAGCAACTGACCCTGGAATTCTGATCCAAATCTACTACCCTGTGGTTTGTTATACTTTTACAAATTGGTATTATTGATACTAATCATCTCTGTTTAGCCAACAAACTATACCATCCCCGGTCCTAAGGTTTGGACTGGATAGATAGGGGAACAAGCTGGCCCGAGAAGAATGGGTCTGCTCCACAGGTACCCTTCAACGATATGAATAGATAGAGCTCTGACACTACAGGAATATTATTGTAGTAGTAAATCAGATTTATAGTCAACATTAATACTTCCGTACAATTTGACATAGTCTTCAGCTTTCAGAATTCATATCCCATAGGAATATCTAAGTTCATAAAGAATTATAGACCAAAACATAACGGACTTCAAAATATGTTCCCTTCTTAGTACCAAGCCGACAAATTAGTGATTTTAATATTCTGTTTGAATTAAAGTAGTGACTGCTCAGCTCTAAACAGAGAAATAATTTTCCACTCAATTAAGACTTCGTGGAGACTATGATAGCTTTCAGTGCTGTTCTCAGGCTGATTCTGCTACGGCCTAAGGTTCTAAATTGCTTACCCTATTTTTATTCACCTTAGCTCTCTCATTGTTGCTAATAAAGCAATCCTGCTTATCTTTGAAATAGCTACACTTTCTATTAGACTATGAGAGTGCAAGTTGTCTAGCTAGTTATCATCATCTCTCGACTGAATCTTCGACTATTAGGGTCTTAAAATTCGATCTCTTTCTATACTAAACGTAGCACGTCGTGTACTCTAAAATTTTATTTCCGTACAGTAGTTTTGTAACCCTAAGTTCGCCGCAGGAAAAGAGTACGCGTAAGAACTCTCGCCATTGGGGCCTTTCTGTTGACGCACTATCCCTAAGTGGGTTGTAGTACTGACTCACATTATTAATGAGTTATACCCCTCATATTGTTTTATACACAGGAAAAATATTATCAATACGTCTTGAGCCATCACCTCATCTATCCAAAGTCTGTGATTCAGATGTTGTAAACCAGCAGCACTCATTTATCATAGCTAGTCTCATCTAGTCTATCAAATGCCTCTTTAACCAAACCAAGCCCAGGAACGAAGTAACGTAGAATAAGTCATTTTCTGTCATATTTGACCCAATCTGGTCGCTCAATGGGGTAAATCTTACTTGGTCTTAAGCAAAAGTCGTGGCTGTTCTGGTGTAGTAGCTGTTCAATTGCCACACGCCTAAGAAGCTCTCTCAGGTTGCTTAAGCTTCCTAATGTTCGTTGGAACTTAGACTTAGCTTACTTCTTGTAACTATCTTCAGCTCTGTTTACAACTGCTCATTCAATCTTGGTTTCATTGAATAGAAATAAACCAGACCACCTTTGTCATAGTCTGCCTTGCACTTTAGATTCGCTGGCTCGACTGTATATGGCTGCATCATGCAGCTGCGGTTGGTGTCACACGTACATTTGCTATCAGTACATATGCAAACTAGCAACATTGCATGTCGTTATGCTTGAAGTCAGCTTCTACCATTCTGGGCATTTCGCCCCAGATCTTATCTTGCTTATAAAGGCATCCCCGGATCCCACAGTACTCAAGAAAGCCTAACTTTTGTGACTCATCACTAGGTACACCTCAATCTTTGAGGAATAATTTGCCAATGCTGTCCTGACTAGTGATGATCGTGTATCTGCCACAACCAAATAGCAAGATATATGAGTGTCACTGCGCTCGCAAAGAAGCGAAGCTGGCTGCAAGTGATCTGGGAAGCGCAAGTCCCATGGAAAAAATTGGCTGATAGCAAATCTCAACCAAAGCATTTAAATTCTGCGGAAGCGCTAATATGGCAATCAACAATCTAGTATCTGTAAAATTTAGTATACTAGAAGGAATCAAATGAGTACATAGGTTTTATAATTCCTTACTAATCACAATGTACTTTGACTATGGACCCGGATCTTCAACTCAGCAGTGAAACAATCCAGACTACACCCATGGCTATGAAATTTATGTTACAGAATTGATGCAAATCTCATTGGTGTGATTCGTAATATACGTGGGTGCTGTGTTAATTTGGAGGCAAGAAGATCCCTGCCATCTAGCCATACGAAATCCTACTGAGGAGCTTGTTCATTATTTCTAAACTGCTTACTATATCATGGGAGCATCATTTTACTTTAAATCTCTTATATTTGAGGATTATTATATTACTAACAAATTTTAGATGGAAATAACCTCCAAGATAAGCCAAACAATGTCAATTTAAAACTCTTCGATTTGACAATCACTCTCCGCGCTCACCATTGCTCTCTGGATCACCCAACTCACCTTCGCCTAGTCCCGCATGTTCTAGTCCCAACGGTCTTCTTCTAAAAGCTGCCATCGAGATGAATAAGCTCAGAATCGAGAATCCCATGACGATCTTCATCTGTAAATTATATCCATCGTTATATATCATCCTTGTTTGCTCTGCTTTCTCTGGGCTAAGGAAGGAGATGTAGATGCTACTTTGTTGTAATTGATGCCGCTCCAACGGAGAAAGAATGGATGAGAGATATGGGGAGGCGTAATTTTGAAGAGCAGTATTAGCAACTGAGAGGCCAATGACGGCCCCCAGTATGCGGAGCTGGGTCACGGCGCCGATTATTGATGCTGTCTTTAGTCAGGAACATGAAGACTTGCAGGAGCATTTTCGGAGGGAAAAATAAGCCACACTGATAGGGAAGTCCGTACCCTGGTCTTTGGGTTTCAGCTCGACCCTTGCAATAATCATCAAACTGACGATACTGCTTCCAACGCCCAGCCCTTGGAGTACTTGATAACCATATGTGCGTGCTGGGACACGATCGGAAAATGGCACTGAAGATAGCAGACCGGTGCCGAGAATATGCATAGCGTTTGCGAAAACCAAAACATACCACGAGAGATTCTTTTTCGACTAAGCAACAATTTAGCAACAACAAAGACCAATCATAGGGCCCGGAGAGCGAAGAAGCGGTTTGAATAATACTTACCATGACAGCCCCCCCAACACCGGCTCCAATTCCGGAAGTGAGGAGCAGCGGAAAAGTCTGAAGTCCAGCTTTGAGGGGAGTGCTTTTATTCACTATTTGGAACCGTTGAGGGAGTCCGATAATGGTCACCATGTACGGGAAGCCGATTGTGAATGCATTGCTTTGAGTGAATTAGCGATCTTCTGATCCTACGAGATGTTAATAAAAAGAACGCTCACCTGAGTGCAGCAGCGACAACTCTGTTCTTCACAAGATGTACAGGAAATATAGGTAGTATGGCTCCAGACATGCGGACTAAATAATGCTCCCAAAGCCCGAAAACTATCCAGCAACACCCGGCGACCGTCATTGTGGTCACTATGATCGCACTCTTCCAAGGATAGCGGGCACCGCCTTCTTGCAATGCGAAGACTAGAAGCGAGGTACCCGCGAGTAGAAGAGTAACGCCTATCCAATCTGTCTTTACCATTGCATTTTTCAAGTAGTTCTTAGGTCCAGGTCTTCTTGGGTAGATCCATATTATAAGCGCAATGATGACCACGCCACAAGGAACACTAAATTTGAAGGGTAGAGGGGTCAGCACTTCAATCCTTGGAAACTATACATTAAAAAGCATCTTCATACTTCAAGAGAAAAACCCATCTCCAAGTAGTGTTGTCAACAATCAGACCCCCAAGCAATGGGCCTAATATACTGGCTGCTGCGTAAGTACCAGCCACCAGACCACTGGCGATGCCAAGTTTGCTAAGGGGAACTGTCTCTGGGACGACGACCATAACCAAAGAGTAGATTCCAGACCCTCCCATCCCTTGAAATGCACGGAAAACAATTCTTACATTCACAGAGTCAGCATCTGCTCAAGGATGGCTGGGCGGACGAACATTCTAGAAAGAAACATCTAAGATAAAGAGTTGACCTACAGCTGCACCATGCTCTGACTTGCACCACATACAGCCGAAAAAATAGTAAAAATGATCACAGACACAAGAATGGCATTCTTTCTACCAAAGAAATCGCTTAGGCGAGCAAATATGATGAGGAAACCCGTATAGGTAATCAGGTAGGCAACAACAACCCATCCCGCATCGTTGAAGGAGTCGAAGCTTGATGAAATGGTGATGAGAGTCGTCGCTACAATAGTTGTTTCGAGCGAGGAGAGGAGCAGTGCAAAAAGGAGACTGGATCGGGAGATATCAGGACATCGTAAGGATAGAGAGGTATGGAAGGAAGACGGAACCCATCACTTGCCTGGAGAGAACAGCTTTCAAGCGCCATCCTGTTATGTGCGAATCCGAGGTGATTGTTGGAGGTGCTGAAGCCTCAAAAGCCACATTATCGTTGTTTTGGGTTACTTCGTCTTTTTGTGATTTCCCGTCAAGCTGATTGCGCTCTTTTGTAGTCTCTTGGCTTTGTTCTTCCATCATAGTTTTTAGTCCCAGTAATATAGGTCAGAGCAACAACAAGCTCTACTCGTCAGTAATAATGCAGCGTTGTCTAATTGCAATTTTGTGATATGAGGGAATAGAGACACAATGCCCAGAATCTGCATATCGATATCGAAGGAAAGGACTGCTTGTCTGGTTTCAGAGAGCTTGCTAGCGAGCTTTGTTACACAGCAGTATAAGCCGTGCATACATTCGGAGAAATTGGCCTGAACAAGGTTGTATCACTAGGGTCTTGCCCGCGGTGAGATAGGCATATGCTGGAGAACCAACGGGCAAAGTAACAGTACCAGATATCTCGCAACGCAAGATTGTCCAGATGCTCAATCATGAGGTAGTGCCTCGGGATCAAATTCTCACCACTGGAGCCCCTATACGAGAGCCGAGAGAGTTTACGTTGGGCCTCCTGCTCCTGCCGCTATGCCAGCGCCACATAACTACGAGCGGTCTGTGCTGTTGCTAGCTCAAGATGATAGCGTTTACCGTTTAAGGTGATATACACATGCAAATGTCTCTGGGTACACGAGTTTTGGCCTGCGCCTCGGCATCATCATGAACTGACCAATTCCGCTGCAGGATCAAGTCTTTGACTCTAAGAGCCCAAGAGTTCCAAGAAGTCCAAGAAATCTATTACGCAAATGTCAGCCTAGTGCTGACTATCCAGATACCGATTCTCATGTCAATCACCATGATTCGGAAGGTGGTAGTGCATATTTTTTCCCTCCTCGACGCACCTAGTAGTCAAATCAAATCCACTTTCCTTCCCATGCAATTCAAACTTTGTGATGCTCAAAACATCATCCTTAATTCAGGGCACTGGGATGAAGCTCGGATACCCAATCCGAGGCATCAGCACCATCGGCACCATTGCCTTCCAGGATGCTAAGTAAGATATTGTGGCGGAGAGTTGCAGGACCGGTTCCACGATCCAAAGTGGAGACATGTGCTGATGAACTTTGGCTTGGTACGCATAATACCCATGCGAAGCGGCTCGTGAGCTAGTGTCATAGGTAGAATGACGACAGGCCGGTCCGGTCACTCGCGCCGGTCCGACACTCATGTTCCTAGGCTACCCCTAATGCAGCAGCCAAATGTACCTAGAAGTCGCTTCCACGCGGCCTGGCGGCGCATTTTCAGCCATGTAAGACGTTCTATGCACTTTTCCATGAATGTGACTACGGTCGCCATAGATCTAATTCGATCGATCTCGCTATCACTAATATTTCACATCACAACCTAGTCTCCTTTCGGTCTATCAAGAGATCGATCAAGTCGGGCTCGGTTCGTGTGTGGTGAGATAGTATCAAGACCAATGTTTATTATGCTATCTCTTGAGCTACTGAGACATTTCCCAGGGCTAGTAGGAGGGCCTTGTTGCGTTTTTTCACTCACGGTTTCTTTATCGATAAGTTTATTTACTTTCTATTCGGGAGCCTCACCTATAGGAACAAGATCCTCCTACTAGCCCTGGGAAATGTCTTAGTAGCTCAAGGCATAAAGTGTGCAATGTATTCATAAGAAGAATTGGGTTACGCGAAGACTAGGGTAAGGTACGGGGGTGGGGGTGGGTAACATGGTGTCCACTTTTTAGGCATTCTACAAGGTGAGGGGAGGTGGGGCCAAGAGCGTTTGTACCTGGCTCTACAAGTCACTCTCTATTTAGATTGTTCTATAAAGACGGAAGGGTGAAGAGAAATGAGGCGAAATTGATCGGACAAAGAAAGAAAGACCCTTATGCAACTGGCAAAGAATCCATTCTTTGCACAGGCACATATGCTGCGGCATTCTATCGTTATCAAAAGGTGGGGGAATAATCAGTTGCTGAATAATCTTACTTGTTACTTAAGGACCATCAGCGTTAAGGACCAGGAAAAGAGCACTAGTAGAATATCTGAGCCACAGCCAGAGAGAGGAGAAGCGTTATCTATCTAGAATTATGGTTCTAATGAACATGAAAACATAAGACGGCAGGTAAGCATCTGCAAGAGGAGCAACGAGCAGGGAAGAGAATGCATGTGGAGTGAACCTGTCACTAGTCCTCAAACTTCAGCGGGGTCATTTTCAGACTGTATCAAAAGTGCGAAGTTGGTTCTTAGTAGAATTGAGTAGGTTTAGTGTCTGTTAATATTCGCTATCGATGGACTCTTCGCTTGTACAGAACTGAATTCTTAATGCAAGATTGGCCAAGTATTTATTTTAGCTTTAGAATGGACACTAGAATTTTACATCGTATTCTATCTAATCTATCATCAATATTACAGCCCACAGTCCAACAGGCTGTCACCATACGATAAAAATTCTACATCCGCAGATGAGCTTTTTCAATTGCCCAGGTTATCATGTCAGCCATACTATCTGCCACTCTACCTCCTCTCGGAATAGTATGCCCCGACTCGTGACTGAAAATCTTGATACCATCGTGCTCGTTTGCTAGTCCTGTCGCCACCATCACTTGCTCATAATGCTCATCTTTCTTGCCACCGTGGATGAATACTGTCGGGACAGGAAGTCTTAAGGGTGTTCGCAATGGATGCATTAGTCTCAATTCATCATAGCCCCCAGATTTCTCATCATCACTGTTATTTATCTGGATCACATCGTCGTAGTCGACGATACTTCTTCTCAACTTTTGATCTATTTTTTGTGGTATCTCCTTCGTCACAAAGCCAGGGCATCGTTGATGTAATACCATGAGCTCAGATCGTAACATCCATGGCAGTATGCCACATATGAAGATAGCGCATCGAACTAAAGGTTGTGCTTCGGTTGAATGCTGCAGGATGAGGCTGGCGGCCAATGCTGCGCCCTGAGAAAACCCGATGAACCCGTCAAATGGGCCCTCTTCTTCTATCATACTGAGAACAAGTTCGCGAGCTGACTTGAGCTGGTCAAGTGTTGGGATAGTGGAGTAATAGCCAAGATATGGGCCGGGAAAGATATCCGAAACTCCTAGGCGTGATATGTATGTTAGATAAAAAGTTTTCAAAAAAGAAGAAAATTGTAGTAGTGAAGTAATAAATACCGGAGGGAGGCTCATATTCCATCTCACCGTCGATAAACAAAAATTCATGGGATGATCCAAGACGCTCGAGTATTTGTGCTTTTACGCTGTATCAGTACAAATATGACTGTTGAGAAGCAAGGGGTACTCACAAAGCTGGGACTCGAAGATCTTTGACATTATTAAAATCAGGGCCATACTGAGAAATATATGGCTTCTTGCTTACCTGGGAATTTGTACCTAGACCGTGGAGACAGAGAAACCTCATTTTGAGTTGTGTTGAAGTAATTAAAGATACGGGATCGAGAATCCGCAGTATGTGCAATTCGTGATGCTAAGGATAATAACGAAAAGACACAACGATCCTGGCTTTTAGAAACGGGCCAAGGTGCTATTGATATTGCTAGGATGAGTCAGCGTAGTATCGATGCCTCGTCTTCATGTCTAACAAAATTAGATGATGCTTCGCCAAGCAGATTTAAATAGCACCCAGCCGCCACGGATCATACTATACTTGAGATATTTGTGACCAAGCTTATTGATAATCCGAAAGTAGTGTCTTGCTTGTTGTCGGAACAGAGCATCTATAATTCCCCGAGTAAGACAGGGATTATCAGGCCATGATAGCGCTGAAGAAGGTTGGTATTACATGACCACGCGGCTTGCCCCCGATAGTCTCGTAGATAATAAGCCACCAACACATGACTTTCGTACACCAATCAGAGAATAATGTGACGAACCTATACCGCTTAGGGAAATCTTTAGATAAATTCCCACGATATTTACTATTTCATGACGCATACGATCATCTTGCAGATTTATAGAAGTTAGATCAGTCAGCATTTTACTACTTTTCCCAGACTCCTGATAACAATACATTGTAAGCTGTATAATATTGCATACATGGAAGAATGACAAGAAAATTAGTAACGGGAAAGACAACAGCATGATTATATGCATTGAACTTAAACAACCTCGTGGAATATGGAAAGTCTATTGAAAGGCTGTGCCACTAAGCTGCTCTACTGTCTCATGCGGTATGGGTTAGCCATCAAACCGGAAGTGTAGTTTTATCATCATCCCAACAACTTGCATGATTCTGAATATCACAACTTCTAGCGTTGACAATAGCATTGGGCTGATCTTCTACTCAATCCATGCCGAATTCACTTCGAGCCATGCAACCCTACCGGGTTTGTTTTATCTACCTGCTTAGATGAGTAGTCTAGACAAAAGACAGGAGGGTCAAAGATTGCCACTGGCTGCATCTTCTCAAAACGGGACGCATTTCCTGCCGAGTATTCTTGTGTTGGTATCTGTAAGCGACTTCACCTTATCTGGATCTTTTATAGAGGCGTCGATCTTATTTCACCCTTACAACTCACGGATGAGAACGAGTATATAAACGATGTCAGCGTGTCATTGCTCAAAAATGAAATATTCAGCAAAATTTTAATCAGCCAATCACTATATAGTAACTTCTAAACTGCTCCAATTTACATCATCAACAATATGGGTTCTATTGATCACCAAGACTTGAAATCTGAGGGTTATGGACTGGGATCTAGCGTCACCGATAAGTCAATGCCCATCGCTATAGTGGGTATAGGATGTCGACTACCAGGAGATGCCACTTCACCTGACCGTCTCTGGGAGATGATCTCCTCAGGCAGGGATGCTTATAGTGAGGTTCCAAAAGATCGCTTCAACATCGATGCCTTCTATCATCCAGCTTCAGAAAGACAAGGCTCAGTAAGCCAGTTCAGACCTCTCATGAACAGAGAATTCAAAATCTGATGCCTAATGTAGATCAATTTGCGAGGAGGCTACTTCCTTAAAGAAGATGTCTCAGCATTTGATGCACCATTCTTCTCTATCACTCCCAATGAAGCCAAGGGAATGGATCCTCAACAGAGGCTGCTTTTAGAAGTTGTCTACGAAAGTCTAGAGAATGGTAAGTTTCTTCCCCTATATTCGCTTCGAGATTGATATTGACATTGGCTAAATCTTGTGACGATCATAGCGGGCATTCCAGTGGAGAACATTACTGGCAGCCAAACGTCATGCTATGTGGGCTGTTTCACCAGAGACTTTGCTGAGATCCTGGATCGTGATACTGAAGCCGGTACAAAGTATGCCGCAACTGGCAATGGAACCGCGATGCTCTCCAATCGTATCTCATGGTTCTATGACTTGAGGGGCCCTTCGGTCACCCTTGACACAGCGTGCTCGTCCAGTCTTGTAGCCTTGCATTTAGCTTGCCAGAGTTTGCGATCAGGAGAGTCAGAAATGGTTCGTGTTTGAGACTGTAGCATTGAATACCTCACTAATTCAGCTTCGTCAGGCTCTTGTCGGAGGAACGAGTCTAATACTCAATCCCAATCTAATCATAAATATGACCTCGCTCAACTTTCTTAGCCCTGATAGTAGGTGCCATGCCTTTGACTCCAAAGCCAACGGTTATGCGCGTGGCGAGGGTTTCACCTCAGTCGTTTTAAAACCTCTTGAAGCCGCCATCAGGAACAATGATGTAATCCGAGGTGTAATCCGTGGAACTGCTATCAATCAGGATGGCAAAACACCTGGAATCACGCTACCAAGCATGCACGCTCAGGAAGATTTGATCAAGGCCGCATACAGTGCAGCTGGGTTAGATATGAAGGATACAGCATATTTTGAAGCCCATGGTACAGGAACGCCCGCTGGTGACCCGCTCGAGGTTGGCGCTTTAGCAGGTACATTTGGGGCATCGAGATCCGCCGACGACCCGTTACTTATAGGCACAATCAAGTCTAACATTGGACACCTTGAGGGTTCTAGTGGCCTTGGAGGGTTGATCAAGGCAATTCATATCCTGGAGCATGGCAAGATCCCAGCCACCTTGTGGTACGAGACGGCGAACCCAAGAATTCCTATGGAAGAGTGGAAAATCAAGGTACGTCTAGTTTTTGAAACAGATAGAAGTATTAATAACCGGGATAGGTTCCCACTAAATTGACGTCGTGGCCCACCAAGGGGCTGCGACGAGTTTCTGTGGTGAGTTCAACCGTCTGAATTACAGGGTTGCAGCTAACGAAAGAGAACTCCTTTGGGTACGGCGGCACCAATGCTCATGTCATTCTAGATGATGCGTATCATTACCTTGAGGAGAGGAGCTTGCAAGGCCATCATAATGTGTATTCAATGACAGCTAGCCGCAGCAATGACACACGCCACAACGGTACCAGTAATTCTGCAAGCATCAATAACGGTGCTTTGGGCACAGTTTCTTCAAACCCCGTAAATGGTAAGCAACTCAACATCTCTGATTACAGAAGCGACGGGTAATTCTTCTGTTGAAAAGAAACCTAGACAGTACTATGTTAATTCATTTAGGCCATCCTGTAACTCCGTTACTGCCAAAACTCTTCGTATGGACTTCAAGCGAGCAGGCAGGCATTGATCGGCTTGCAAAAACCTACACAGATTTTCTTAGAGAGCAAAAAGAGTTCAAATTCGATTTTCTCGACAGGCTTGCTGTAACTCTTGGGTCTCGACGCAGCATTATGGGATGGAAGTCTTATTGTGTAGCGTCAACAATCGAAGAGTTGCAAAGCACTTTGGAAACTGGCCTTAGCAAAGCTCAACGAGGGTCTACAGCACCGAGGATCGCCTTTGTCTTCACAGGGCAAGGTGCTCAGTGGTTTGCAATGGGAAGAGAACTCCTGTCCTATCCAGTCTTTAGATCCAGCATAGAAAATGCGGATAAATTTCTGAAATCGATCGGATGCCTATGGTCACTGCTTGGTAAGCAAACAATTACGTGAGGAATGGACGATCTAATATCTCTAGATGAGCTCACCTCCCCAGAAAGTACATCTAAGATCAACAAGGCAGCTTACAGCCAGCCAATATGTACGGCTCTGCAGGTAGCCGTTGTTGAGTTACTACGGACTTGGAATATCAAACCTGCTGCTGTTGTTGGTCATTCCTCCGGTGAAATCGCCGCTGCATACTGCAAGGGCGCAATTGATAGACAGTCTGCGTGGTCTATTTCATATCATAGAGGCCGAATTGCGGAGGATATTGATCACATAGCTCCTCATCTCAAAGGAGCCATGCTTGCTGCCGGCATAGGTGAAACGGCTGCAATAAAATATCTCCATCGGGTTTCCCGAGGCCAGATCGTCATTGCTTGCATCAACAGTCCTTCGAATGTTACAATATCCGGCGATTCAGAAGGTATCGATGAATTACATGGCTTACTTGTAGCGGACAACATATTTTCGCGGAAGCTTAAGGTCGCCACTGCTTATCACTCCCATCACATGCTTTCAATCTCAGATGCATACCTTGACAGTCTCTACGGAATGAAAACACAATCCGATATGGATTCTGAGATCCCAATGTTCTCATCAGTCACGGGTAATCTTGTAGACACAGGCAACCTTGGCCCGCAATATTGGGTTGACAACATGACTTCCCCTGTCAGATTCTCAGAAGCTTGCCAACGACTTTTCTCTTACTCCACTGGAGCCAAAAAGAGACGCAGAGACAACAAGACATTCGTTGATATGGCAGTTGAAATTGGTCCCCACTCGGCCCTACAAGGCCCGCTGAAGCAGATACTGGATGCCAATGACGTGCATAAATCATCAATATCATATCTATCTGTACTTCGTCGTGGTGATGATGCGGCTCGCACTAGCGTTGATCTTGCTGGAAGACTATTTTCTCGAGGCTACAAAGTGGACGTGAGAAGGGTTAACCAGCAAGACGAAACTTTGAACACTCTACCACTACTTCCAAATCTGCCCTCTTATCCATGGAATAGAACTGGTCGCTACTGGCATGAGTCGCGCCTCAGCAAGGGATTTCGATTTAGGAATTTCCCTCGTCATGATCTTCTCGGCGCCCCGGTGACTGATTTCAATCCTATGCAGCCTCGATGGAGAAACTTCATTCGTAAAATAGATCTTCCATGGGTGCAAGACCACAAGGTAAGCTACTTCCACTTAGATAAGATCAAAGTAGTCATCAACTAATGCCTTTGTAGGTCCAATCGAGTATGTTATACCCTGCAGCAGGCATGGTTGTGATGGCAATCGAGGCTGCAAAACAAACTGCTGTCGAAGACGCAAACATACGAGGATATGAGATCCGTGACTTGAAAATTGGTGCAGCAATTGTGGTTCCTCAATACGAAGAAGGTATTGAGACTATACTTCAGTTGCAACCATGGAAGCTCGGAAGTCAAGCATCAACATCTGTATGGAAGGAGTTTACCGTCTTCTCCGTTACTGATGGACAAGACTGGCAGGAAAATTGCTCTGGTCTTATAATTACACACTACGAGCAGGTATTGACTCCTAACGAGGTATTTGAGAACACGGCCAAAGCTGCAGCATATCGACAGCAGTATGAAGACGTCAAGAAAGGATGCACTTTTGACGAAGTCCCCCGACAAATTTATGAGAACCTTGAGACCATTGGCCTCCAGTATGGTCCAACTTTCCAGAACATGACCAGTATTCATTCAGGGGACCACAAGAGCTCAGGGAGCCTAAGAATTCCAGACATCAAATCCATTATGCCTCACAAACACGAATACCCACACATTATTCATCCCGCGACCCTTGACAATGTGTTCCAAATGGCAATTCCTGCGACGACTGGAATGAAGGCGCAGCTCAAGGTCCCAATGCTACCAACTTTCGCCAAGAGTATCTTCATCAAACATAGCATCCCTAATACTCCCGGATGTGAGATTTATGGTCACGCCGTTGGTCATGATGTCGGATATCGTGAAGCAGATTCTAGCGCTGCTCTATGGTCGGAAAAAGACGAATCAGAACCATGTATCGTAGTTGAAGGCCTTCGAAGTATTGCCCTGTCCGCCATGACTGGAGGAGTTGTATCCGAGTCTACGACTCATGCCAGTCTTCGAAAGCTTTGCTTTTCACTTTGTTGGAAGGAAGATGTCGATCTCATTACCCCTGCTGACGTCAACAAAGTCTTCAATAAAGGAGACCGTATATTAGATAAGTCCGACACGGAATACATACGCGAGCTCGAGCTTGTGTCTTTCATCTACATCCATCGTCTTATGAACACGTTTAGCGCCGCAGATGCTGGAAGATTTGCGCCACACCACAAATTGCTGTTCGAGTGGGCACAGGAGAAGTATGCCTTAGGGCAAAAAGGAGAACTTGAACACCAGGATGACACTCTCGACTGGATGAATCTTGACCCCCACTATGAAAAAAAGATCATTGAAAGGGTCGCAGGAAATACTGTCGATGGTAAGATCCTGCATCGCCTCGGCGAGAACATGGAGGCAATCTTCAATGGAGAAACGGATGCTCTGGAGCTCATGCTTCAGGATGATCTTCTTTACGACTTCTATAAAAACGGTGCTGGAACATCTGATATCAATGCTCAGATGAAGGCATACATGGATACTGTCGGACATAAACGACCTGGTATTCATATCCTTGAAATCGGCGCTGGAACAGGAGGGTCCACATTGCCTATTTTGCAGATCCTTGGTGGCAACAACGGAACTTCTCCTCGTTTCAAATCATATACTTTCACCGACGTCTCCTCGGGATTTTTTGACAAGGCTCAAGAACTGTTAAAAGATTGGGAGGCGTATATTTCGTATGAGAAGTTAAATATTGAGCAAGATCCTGGTGCACAGGGGCTTAGATTAGGCTCGTACGATGTTGTGATTGCAAGCAATGTAAGTCTCTACTACTTACCAACAACATAATTTCATACGAATAGAATCCAAACGATGGACACTATTCAATTCTTCATCTGAATTCTTGATGGGAGGAGATTGTGTTGCTAACAAAAAGACAGGTGCTCCACGCAACGCATAGCATAGATCAGACGTTAGCAAACGTAAAGAGCTTGCTCAAGCCGTAAGATATTACCTAAGTCCTAATTCGTGCTCAGTGCTAAATGAAGTCAGGGATGGAAAACTAGTTCTAGGCGAAGTCACGCATGCTTTGCTCCGGGCGAATATGATTTTTGGTTGGCTTCCTGGCTGGTGGCTCGGTAACTAATATATTAATCACGTCTTGATTACCATGAGCTAACGGTTTTGCAGGCGAAGAAGATAATCGCAAAGGTGGTCCCACTCTAAGTGTAGACAAGTGGCACACAGCTCTCACTCGCAATGGCTTTAGCGGCATCGAGATCCGTTCCCAGGACCAAATACACTTCAGGGACCACTCTTGCAGTGTCATGATATCAACAGCTTCGCCAACCAGTACTCCAATGATACCTCTTCCGACAGTGATTATACACGCCTCTTCCAAGTCTGCGGTAGCCCCCCTCGCTAGTAAACTGGTATCGCAACTTGCCAGCCTTGGATCTAAGGCGGACATCATCGCACTGAAAGACGTTCGTTCTTTTGATCTGTCTAACAAGCTCTGTGTTGTAATTGCCGAGGTATACGACCCAATCATGCTTGATATCTCCGACAGTGACTTCGATGCCATAAAGAAGTTGGTCCTGACATCAGCCGGTACACTTTGGGTTACAAGAGGTGGGGCATTTGATAGCCCAACTCCAGAAGCCAATATGTTTGTCGGATTTGCTCGAACAGTCCGAGCAGAGCATGCAGGAATCAACCTCGCAACGCTAGATCTGGAAGCAAGCATGTCACCTGACGATGAAGCTACGGCAAACACTGTCGTTCAAATCTCTCAAGCAGTTTTCAGCTCCCGGTCAGGAGGCAAGATTCAAGACTCCGAATACTGTGTCCGAGATGGAATTATTCAGATCTGCCGGCTAGTTCCGCAGGTTGAGATGAATGACATGCTTATAGATCAGAATGATGCCGCAAAGCCAGTGCTCCTCCCGTTCGCGCAGCCAGATCGTCCTATCAAACTTGAGATAGGTGTCCCAGGCGTACTTGATACACTCCAATTTGTGGATGACTTGGAGGCCTTGGATCCTCTAGGTGACAATGAGATCGAGATCAAGGTCTGTGCATCGGGGCTCAACTTTCTCGACATTATGGTGGCAATGGGTCAGGTCCCTGACACTGTCTTGGGTGCTGAATGTAGCGGCTACATAACCAAGTTAGGCAAGAACGTCAAGGGTCGAAAGATCGGGGAGAGGATGACCACATGGCGGCTGGGATGCCACCGGAGTGTTGTTCGGGGCCCTGCCACCATGTATCAGCCCATTCCCGATGACATGAGCTATGAAGTCGCTGCTTCAATTACTATTATTTACTGCACGGTGTATTGTGCTCTCTTTGGGGTTGCACGTTTGAAAGCCGGAGAGACTATCTTGATTCATGCCGCTGCTGGAGGCGTTGGCCAAGCCGCAATCGTCCTGGCGCAGTATCTTGGGGCAGAGATCTACGCTACAGTCGGAACAGAGGAGAAGAAACGACTAATTATGACTGAGTACAATATTCCTGAGGATCATATTTTCGATAGCCGCAACTTGAGCTTCGTTCAGGGTGTCAAGAGATGCACTAACGGCAAAGGGGTCGACGTCGTTCTTAATTCTCTTGCCGGAGAAGCTTTGCGCCAAAGCTGGCTCTGCCTTGCAGTATTCGGTCGCTTCATTGAGATTGGTAAGAAGGATATCTTCGGCAATACTGGTCTTGATATGGCGCCATTCATCAATAACATGACTTTTGCATCCGTCAATCTTCTAGGATATCTTGAACACGACCCTTCATCTATCGAGAAGATGTTCCAAGAGGTAATGGACCTCGTACACAAGGGTATTATCAAAGCGGTCACGCCAGTTACGGTGTTCCCGTATTCACAACTTGAGAATGCGTTCCGCTTCATGCAAGGTGGCAAGCACATCGGCAAGATCGTCTGTCGGCCTAGTGACGATGAACTTGTTCCCGTAAGTATTCCTAAAGACATCAAACTAAACACCGACTATATTATACTAATGTTTTACACAGATCGTTCCCTCCAAACGGCAACGTAATCTGTTCAACAAGGGAGCTACATACATCCTCGCTGGGGGACTGGGTGGTCTAGGCCGGAGCATTGCCAGATGGATGGTTCATAGTGGTGCTGTGAATCTGGTCTTTCTTTCTCGATCTGGTGCCAGAAAAGACGAAGCTAAAAAACTCGTCAAAGAGTTGGTTGCTGATGGGGCCAACATCCACGCGTATGCATGCGACGTGGGCGATCAGGAACGACTCTTACAGGTTTTGAACGAGTGCAAACAGAAATTGCCCCCTATCAAAGGTGTCATCCAGGGTGCAATGGTGCTCCAGGTACGTCGGTGATGCGTTTACCTAGCAAAATAAAAATTAGAGACTACGACACTGACCATTGAGCAGGACTCAACTATTGAGAACATGACCTCGAAAGAATTCGCTGCTGCCGTAGGACCGAAAGTGAAGGGTAGCTGGAATCTCCATAAATACCTGCCCACCGACTTGGACTTTTTTGTCATGCTTTCCTCCAGTGCCGGAGTAGGAGGAAGCCGTGGTCAAGGTAATTATAACGCCGGAAACACCTTCCAGGACGCCCTCGCAAATTATCGAACCTCGCAGAATCTTCCTGCAACAACAATCGATCTTGGTATGATTCTCGGGGTTGGTTTTGTCGCAGAAAGCCAAGAGAATCCAGAGGATCGAACGGCTGTGATTGACAATCTCAAACGTTGGGGCTTCATCGGTATTCGCGAGGAGGAGTTCCTCCTTATCCTCTCTTCTGCCATTACAGGGTACGGAAAAGGTCCAGGACGTATCCCAAGTCAAGTAGCTACTGGATTAGGCACTGGAGGCTTCATGCAGCAGAGCGGTGCAACAGAAGAGCCCTTTTGGTTCTCGGACGCGAAGTTTTCTATCGTCAGTCTCATAGACACGCATTCCTCTTCAAGCTCATCGTCCTCTTCATCTGCACAGCTCCAACGCTTGTTGACTGAGGTCACATCCTTGTCCGCTGCTTCTAAGCTTGTTTGTGAGGCAATTACGGCGAGACTTGCAAAGAGCATGATGGTTCCAGAAGAGGATCTGGATACGAGCAGGCCGGTCAATTCGTATGGGGTCGATAGTTTGGTAGCAGTAGAATTGAGGAATTGGATATTCAGAGAGGTGAAGGCAGATATGAGCATTTTTGATATTCTGAGTAGCATACCGTTGACGGCGTTGAGTTTGAAGATTGCGGGGAAGAGTGGTTTGATCCCGGCGGGCGTTATAGAAGCAGAGGGTGCTTGAGCTGGAAGAGTGTTTTTGAGTGTTTCTTATTGGCTTCCCAGCCTGTAGCTACACAAGAATGCATTGCTGCACCTTCTATGCCCGCTCAATCTCACGCAGTTGAAGTATCTACAACATAGGTCATGATTTAAGCGCTCTTTGTTATTTGACGTGCGGATGTTAAGCGCACCAGATGGTACAGGGTGGGATGGCTCGCTGTTCAATCGCCTAATCGGCACTGGCGCAATTAAGAAGGCTAAAGCTCCTCATCACACATTATTCGAGAGAGAGACAAGAATACATGCAATTACCTGACAGCAAGGATCTTTTGAACCACCTGTTCGAGTAATTTTGTGCATTAGAACCAACCGTAGTGAACCCAGAGTCGCTCGGCTACTAGCACTACCCAGCCAGGGTAGATGCAGTGCGGGGCAGGGTATCTACTTACCTGAGCCCGGTGTCAGTAAACTCCCATATACTTCAGTGTTTACGTTTAACTGCTTACTATGTCATAATTCTCATTATCATACAGCTAATCTCTACGGTTGTGAAATTGTACACTAAGTGAGTAGTCAACCTCGCTGTTCCGAAGACGTCCGAGGCGTGGGAGCAAGCAACGTTAGCAATGAGAAGGGCAAACGACACTTAAGGCGAAAGAGACAGATCGTGTATGTATTTCAAAGTTAATGAACTATTATCTGCAAGAGCCAAGTTCCGGAAATTTTGCACTAGCTTGTGGTTACTAAACTCGATACCAGGACTGTGACGTACAGCAACACAGTGCTTTAACGTAGTCTGTTTCAAGCTTTCTCTTTACATTATTTTGGGGGGATTATTGTACGGAAGCACACACACCAGATTGTTTCAGAAACGGAGGTTTTCGGACGCAATTTAATGCTTAGTTCGGAGATAACCGCTCTGACAAGAATGTTGTCATATACTTAGTTAGAGTTTTTCGAATCTATAGTATTGGCATAACGATCTAAGTGCCGATGGCAAAAATCTGTGGAGGTCATAATGGTTGTTTGAAAATGACTCGTTTACGTTAGACTCGATCTTATGTGTACTAATTCCATGACTAGTAGAACCCACAGGAGACAACTCACTGAATGATCTCGAGTGGAGAACACCCAATCGGGTAACTTACCGTTCAATGAAGCTTATTCTCACAGCGCTGCTGATCAGCTATAATAAATCAGAACTTATCTTAGGTCTATTTCACAATTAAATCTACCACTCTCTCCCACTCTCGACTTATTCATCCGAGTTTGCAAGTAGCTTTATTCGTGACTATGTCTTCGTTAAAGCAAGATCTGAACGTTAATGTGGCTCACAATCAGAATGAGATTAGCCTCCAACCGATTCCACAAATACATAGCTCACCAGCCGGACAAGAGAACGAGATGAATCAACCAGAATTAGAACTTCGAAATGACAATCACTTGCTGTGTCAAGATCGGGTTCAGTCCGCAGCGGACTCCAATTGATTGCAACTCTGATTGCACTTTTCGTTCGTGGCCCTTCACTCCTCAACTCTGCACCGTCATCTAACCTTCTGGCCTCAGCTTTCCCTGTTTCTAGCTGCACTTGACTTTAGTATTGCAACGACAGCAACACCAACTATCATTAACGAGTTTCATTCTGCAACTTCGTATACCTGGATCGGCTCGGCTTATCTCCTTGCCAGCGCAGCAGCTATGCCTGTGTGGGGAAAGCTGTCGGACGTTTTTGGACGCAAGAACATCCTCCTAATTGCTGTTGCTACTTTCTTCGTAGGCTCAGCAATTTGCGCATCAGCAACAAATACCGGAAGGCTACTGGCTGGGCGTTCAGTTCAAGGTGCCGCTGCAGGTGGAATGATAATTCTGACAAACATTTGCATTAGTGATTTATTCAGCATGAGGCTTGTCTCTCACTTCACTCTTTGTTAAAAAGTAACTAACGAGGATTTCAGAGATCGAGGTTTCTACTTTGGCCTTACAGGAGTTGTTTGGAGTCTTGCAAGTGGTGCAGGCCCTTTGCTGGGGGGAGCTTTGACTGAGTATGTGTCCTGGAGGTGGAACTGGTGGATCAATCTTCCATGCTCAGGGCTCTCATTCATGGTTCTTTGCTTCTGCTTACATGTGCACAATCCTCGGACGAATATCATACGAGGTGTTCAAGCAATTGATTGGCTAGGTACAATCCTCATCATCGGTCTGACTTTGATGATCCTTATGGGAATCAACCTAGGAGGAGTCACTTATCCTTGGAGATCGGCTAAAGTTGTCTGTTTGATTTTAGTCGGGTTATTGATGGTGGTCATTTTTGGTGTCCATGAGTCAAAATTCGCAAAGAATCCTTTGATGCCGGCTCGCATCTTCCAACACCGTTCTAATGTTGCATCAATTATCGTCTGTTTCATGCATGGATTCGTAAGTATAGCACTTATGGTCTATGACATGGGCTTATAAAAATAAGGTCAACGTATCTTCGTGGTACTTTTTACCACTTTATTTCCAAGCGGTCAAACAAGCCAGTCCATTACGTTCCGGCATCTTCATTCTGCCAATAACAATCATTCAATCTCTGGTCAGTGTTGGAGCTGGTTATCTGATCCACCACACCGGGCGCTACCTCGAACTAATTTGGGTCGGAATGGCGGGGACATGTCTTGGGTTTGGACTATTCATCCACCTGGGAGTTGACTCGACTCTTACCGAGATAATCTGCTTCCAGATAGTAGCTGCTCTTGGGATTGGACTGGTCTTTCAAGCACCACTCATAGCCCTTCAGTCACTAGTTGAACAGGATGATATTGCAGTAGCTACAGCTCTCCTTGGATTTATCCGTAGCCTTTCTACCGCAGTCTCTGTTGTGATTGGAGGGGTGGTTTTCCAGAATCAAATGGCAGTCCACTACAAGAGACTGTTGGTGGATCTACCGATAGATGTTGCGCAGGAGTTTTCAAGCAGCACAGCTGCGGCAAACGTTAGACTAATAGGGTCACTTACCGCCAATGAGAAGATGGTAGTGCAGAGATCCTATGCGGAGAGCTTAAGCTCTATGTGGATACTATATGTCTCCGTTGCAGCAATCGGCCTTGTCATGAGTACTCTGATATCTCCACAAGAGCTAGCTACTAATCACATAGAAACAAAGACAGGTCTCGAGAAGGGTAGCAGTACACCTTAACGCTCATAACAGCTAGAGTCGAGTAGCGATCTCTTAGCAATACTCAGATCTGGTGATACTCATTTCCGTCATTTCGGGCATATTTCAAGGACATCTAGTATCTAGAGGCTTTTGCTACATGACTTACAACACCAAATTTACCAAAAACTTCAGCTACTTATTATCAAATAAAGTCCAAACTTATTCAACATTTTCGCCAGCTGGATACTTAATGACAAAACGTCTTTCAGCAATTCATCAAAGTATGCCTATAATTAGTACCCTTGAGGATAGCCGTGTCTCTTAGCAGACTCTCCTTACAGTTAGCTAGTTTAGGTGATGTGCAGTAGGCTTTTTTTAAGCTATGGGATTTCTTGATAGTTAATTCCCTATTCAGCGCAATTTTCTCTGTGGATTTCATATGACCTGGGAGACCTTTCTGTGGTACCATAGACGTGATTATGAACTTTAATCTTTGCAGTTGGCGCATGTCTTGCTACTGAAAGAGCAATAGTAACACTAAGCGTCATGAAGCCAGCACATAATTTGTTTAGATAATTTTAAAGTGCAGTTATGGGAGGATCTAGAGCCGCCGCTATTAAGAAGGCTATGCAACCCTGCGCAATAATTTCAAGGGCTGTCATCACATTGTCCAGTATAATGATCCGTGTCTGCTTAGGCTATGATTTGTAATAAGACCTCCATTTGTCTAAGGCAAGGCAAGTCATCTGTGCAACAGCTGGGACTTACTCTTTAGTAAATTGGTATTTTCCTAGCCGGTGATTATTGCCAGTTCTTAAGTCGCCCGCCCTGGGTCACCGTTTCCGCTATAGCATGTGCCCAAACTTGTTGCCGATATAACTCAGCCAACCATACATGGGAGGACTATTATCTAGGAGAAAAAAGGTACTTGATGTCTTTTAATGAGATGAAGCCTATAGACAAGCCTCAACGAGGACTCCATTTCCGGTCACGAAAAGTTTCCATCATCTACCACAATTTCGTGTGGCACATACTGTGTCCTCGTGAATATAACGAATCGATCCTCCCTCAACTCTGATGAAATTGGTACTTGGTGTACCATCAGGTTTCGTTTTCTCAATGAAAGGAAAATTGTTAAAAATGTCAACCCCGCCCACCTCTTCATCAATTATGTAGCGACGATTCGTGATCTTGAATGGCTGAGGAAATTGAGGCATTTTGCATGTGTTAGTCGTTGTAGACTGGCTCCCAGTATATGAACCTCCTTCAAGTCTCACGCAAGGCGCGCCGTATGGAACCTTGACGGTACCATCCCCCCAACTGTCGAGATACGCATCGCCTGCGGCTTGAATAACGGCTCGAGTATCCCTCTTGTTCTCAGGGATAGGATCCCATTTCTCTTGTTTGGTCCAGTAAAGTTCTCCCGTAGCATTGAAAGCCCAATCCCCGGCATCTGTGACAACGGACTCAATTTTTGTGATTTTCTCATCGGTGAATAACATCCGCGTAGCAATCACATACGGATGCTTATTCGTAGCCGCGGAAATCTCGGTAAATGTGCCGCATTGAGTTGTGTCGTAGAGGCTTCGATTAAAGTCGACTGTAATCGGCTGAGTCAAAACGCCTTTTTGGATATCCATAGGCGTGTCATTCTCAGCGTAGCTAACGTTGCTTGCCAGAACAGTCATGTTTGGCACCCCAGATACTTGTGATCGGACTACCTCCAAAATTAGCTGTCTGTCGTGCATGTGTAACATGACTCAGCTACTGGCCATATGCTGCTGCTGCCTCCTGGAGCATTGCACGACTACAAGCCGCTGAGGCTTGGGAGATGAGAGTCAAATACACGCAAGATTTTGGAAACATCATGGCTTCTTGAAGTCTCGAGAATCCCGAGAATCTAGATGATCGTTCTTTCAAGCGTTCCGTCTTCACGATCGAGCACACAAATAGGTAGGGAAAGGAGGGGTTTTAACCAATTTCGGCTTGGTATTCTGCCACTCCTCTCCCATGTATTTCCGGCCTGAAAATCCACGGTAGTTATGAAGTATTAATTGCTATTCGGTACATTATTGAAATGCCGAGGGTTATACGGCTTTCAAATGCAGACCAATTCAGCCGCCATCCAGCGAGATTGCCACACCCACCAGATCAGGTCGCGATCTATAACAATGCCACTCGTAGTAGATAAATGTCGGAAGACCATAAAGTACAACGATTATCTCTTAAATTTGCCATGTTGAATGGGAATCGGCTTCTCATGTTGTTTCTTTTTGCTATTCTCTTTCTCTGCTTTTCAAGTCTGCTGTTGATAATCTCATCCTAGTACTAATCGGATTCACGAGTAGCTTCTTCGAGTCCTAGTAAATAAAGACAATGCTCGTTGTTCAGCAAAAAGATGGAAGTTTGTTCATTTGATTCCTCTATGCCCAAAAAGTGGCATGAATATAGAAATGTTCGGGCCTACACGTTGGTTGCTATACTTGATTACATGCACGATTCTTTTTTTCTCTCTCCTTAGTCTTGTTTGTCGTGCGATAAAGTTTGATTTGTTTAACGGCTCAAACTTCACTGGTGAACTCTTTGTTCTCTAAATTTACAACTGTATCACGTAAAATACCCTATTCGCATGACAGCGTCAGACGCCGATCCGTTTAGCACCGCCACATTTATCCCGGTGACTCAGTCCCGATCAAAACCAATGCATATATAGAGACAGCTTCTGACTTTCACATCGGACTAACAATAAGTCATAATGCTGCATTCACTACCCATAGATATACAGTGTCTCCTTTTTCCTCTACTAGATTATACCAGTCTCATCTCCTTGGCTCAAACGAACCGCCACTTTCGTCGTACCATTAATCCAAAACGGTGTCATTTTGTGGGACGCTTGCTGGAGCTGGAATGTCTTCCAGAACATGGCGAATATCATTACGATCCGATGAGCCTTGGAGAGATACCTGGAGCTCATATAAAGTCCGCTAAATACGCATGCACGCAATGTCTCAAGCTTCTGTCTCACTCGTGCTTTGACAACCACTCGCTCCTGCGCCTTCGCTTTCGCAAGCCTCCATCTGAGTCGCGAGCTGCCCAGAAACTGTGCGGATGGATAAATGGCAATGCGAAAGCGTATGGCCTTCAAAGACAGGCAGAGCTGCGCAATGACACTCTCGACAGATGGACGTTGCAACACACAGGTACCTCCGACTTTACGTCCGAGGAGCTTTACAAGATTGGAGCGCTTCGCCACCGAAGAAGATGCAACGAGTGCAAGTTCAAGGCCGGTTTCTGGTCACGAAATACGACTTCGAACTCAGGAAATGCCATTACGCCAGTCATCAAGAGCCGCAAGAGAATGGTACACGATTCTGGTGAACGATATTTTCCTGGCTTGTTTCCTTATGACGGTGAATACCCAGCGAGACAAAAAATCTACAGGGAGTCCCATTCCACATATGAGTACTGGAGCATGTACTCTGTTAGATGTCCAGAATGTCACGTCTGGCAAGAGTCTGCCTCGTTTCGAAAAGGTGGAGCATTTGGATTCAAGGCAACTCCACAGGATCCTCCAGTTTGGAGACCCACAGGATGGAAAGGACCAAAGTTCGAGGACTGGAGATGCAACAGATGCATAATTCGTTTATCATCGGAAGAGAACCTGAAGAGCTATCTGCTTGGTTTTTGGAAGAGTGTCGTCGATCCTGAAACTGACTACCTTGATCACTTGCTGAAGTCCACTTGGTATGATGTCAAATCATTCGATAAAGCCAATAAGGGCTTTTCCTGGGCGGACGCTATGAGACAGGCTGGAATGGGGTCTCATTTATTTAAGAGAATTCCAAGTATCGACCAGGTACAGCAATTCGACACAGAGACGAGAGCAGAATATTACGCTGCCTTCAAGTATTATCTTGAAGCTTCAGCTACTGACTTGGCAAATGCCAGAGGGAGACCCTCAATTGGTCAGTGGCTGAATAGATTTGAATTAATGCAGTGTCGATGGAAGTTCTTGAAACTGTGTACTGAGCAGGTGGAAAGTAATCCGCATGTATTACTGGAATATGCGTTGAGGACAGATGCGTACAAGTATATGTAAACAGAAAATCTTGAAGCCACCACAATCTGTTACATGACCTTGCGTTAATTTTGAGCACACATTATTTAGGTCTTCTTTAGTTATATCAGAGCAGAATAGAAGTTTGTTGATTGTTGACAAGCGTGAACGGAATTTAACACATTTGATACCTGAAATCCTTGTCCGATGTAGAATTCAAATGCTACTAAAGGCGCATAACTTCAAACCTCTTTTCACTGCCGCAAATTTGGACGTACTCCAATACGAAGACTCCTTCCTTTGGCTACAGATGGTGGCAACAGGTCAATAGTGTGGACTAAGGTGAGTGCAGGCAGGTAGTCTATCAATACTTGATTCGGGTTGCATCTTGACCGAAGGTCAAAACAAAGGGCCTCTTGAGCTTCAAACCTACATAAATCAAGTGGTAGCGTATTACAGCAATTCGTGAGTCACATTGAAGATAGCTGTCTACGTCGAATTGCCTGAGCTGGTCACTACAAGCGTAAAAGCTAGGATTGCTATACAACAGCATAAGTAGCCATATGTAGGCAGAAAAAGACAAAAGGTAATAAGTCATGAATGCAACTCCTGTTAAGGGGTTCTTGCTTGGAGTTCCAGGCAAACACGCGGATTGCAGGCTGGCGCCTTGCTTGGCGCGGGTTTGATAGGTCGACCAGGTGACTCCGCGACTTGAGCGTGAATCGCTTCACGTCTGCCTGAAATTCAATTCCTCAACGTGCTGGAAATGCATCATTGGAACAGCGCGCTGCAAGACCACCAAGCTGTCAGCCTGCGCCCTTGAGCTGCAGCCCAAACCGTGTCGCAAAGCCTCACCTCATCACGCAAGATAAGTTTAAATTCAATCGAATTCACTTCCCACGCTCATTCTCGACAGTAGAGTACTGCAAAGCATCCCAGCCCAACCCCCTCAAAGCTCATCATCCAAGGGACGCCTTACCAC
This sequence comes from Proliferodiscus dingleyae, assembly GCA_003988795.1. Classification (NCBI taxonomy): domain Eukaryota; kingdom Fungi; phylum Ascomycota; class Leotiomycetes; order Helotiales; family Lachnaceae; genus Proliferodiscus; species Proliferodiscus dingleyae. Next base: position 143,054 of record QYAK01000027.1, read on the forward strand.
GCAGTCATGCCTTCGAAGGCCAAACCCTCTAGTGTTTACCTCGTGGTCTCGTCTTCCAATGTCGACTCTGTGCATGCCACTCTTGAATCCGCCAACGAGCGCCTCGCAGAAGCAAAGGGGGCCTCCGACACATTCAAGGTAGAAGTGCAGCCGCTGCAGGGTGGAAGCATCCAGGTCGATGAGAAGAAGCCTAATGTTGCGAAAAAAGAGAAAACCAAGAAGAATGAAACTGAAACTGAGCCGCCCAAGGCCCCGAAGACGAAATCTGCTGACGAGCAGCGCGCCGCCAATGCTGGCAAGGGTACCAAGTCTGCAGACGAGGATCTGCCAGCTAATGTACAGGCTCTGCTCTCCAGCACGAGCGATGTACTCAGTGACTTGATCATCGTCGTGACTGGTGTCCCACCCGTAAGTCTAATTATCACCGAACATTTTCCATCATCTATCTTGGCTGCCACAGTACATCAGAACTGACACATTTCCACCAGACCATTGGCCGGAAGAATGCCGAGAAGCTTGTCCAAGTCCACGGCGGCAAATTGGCAAAGTCCATCACGGGCAAGACAGACCTGGTCGTTCTGGGAAACGGGGCCGGGCCCAAGAAGCTGGAGGATATCGAGCGGCTGGAGATCGAAACCCTGGATGAAGATGGCTTGATTGAGAGGCTGGAAGGTAAGGAGCTAAGATTCAATCATATATACGCAGGCGCGCAACTAATTACTGATTTTTTGGGTTCTTGATTATCTAGCTGGTGGCGCTGGCGCGAAGAGATCTGCTGCGGCTGACGAAGGCTCGACGAAGACGAAGAAGCAGAAGAAGTGATGGACTGACTATGATGGGATGATACTATACGGGGCATTTGTTTTGCACCACCTACATATGATGTTTTACTTTACTTAGCATGAGGAATTGAAAAACTTACGATAGCTCTGTTAAATACGCTCAACTGATTTTCCTTGTCATGTTGCTGAGCATAATATGGTCATATATATATATATAATTAACAAATGTTGTTGGACATCCCCACACATCCGCACCGCCTCGCTCGTTATATTCAGAGAGTTCTATTTCACCACGGTAGTCCTTGGCACACCTAGCAAGAAGCCATTTTTCTTCTAGCGGAATTTGAAACTATTGACTGATATATGCAGCGTAACATCTAATCAAAAATAGTTACTGAAGCATAACACCTTATTTTTTTTCTCTCGCTACTACCTTTGATGAAAGGCGTGGGACTGGCATAATACAAAATCTCAAAAGAGGGCCGTTCTAAGAAAGCCTAGTGACTAGTCAAAAGTTCCAACTAATCTGGTAAATCATAAAAGTGGGAAAAATGGTTCAACTTGACTAAAAAGATCTAAGGACGGATCCCGTTTGGCTTTGGCGCGTAGGTTAGAAGTGTTTATGCTGGTTCCTGCTCGAAAATGCCCCACCCGCTCGCTATGTGGGACTACGAAAGAGGCGGAAAGTGGGATTTATTTGACCCCCAAGGGATATCCAGCTGAGAGGTTGCTCTACAGATGCAGTTACTCGAGTCAGAAGAAGGAGGAGAAGCGAGGAGGATTCACGAGGTGTCAAACCCATAGTCGGGAGGCGAAAGATTGAGCACGAACGTAAAGATTAGAATGCTGCGATAAACTAGGTAACACAGTACACACTCCCAAAGCAACGATATATCAAACAACAGCAGTAGCAGGCGCTGGCGCCACCGGCTTTTCATCGACGAGAAAGCCTGGCTTCTTGTCGCCCTCGCTATTCAGGCCCCAGGCCGTCGAGCTCGCATCGTGCACCGTCGTCCGCCTCATATCTCGCAGGTAGCCGCCGGTGAACGTGCCCGCTCTGTGCATGACAGAGGTATTATCCCAGATGACCAAGTCCCCCGGATTTCTCCAGGGGATGCTGAGGGTATACTTGTCCTGCGTGGCGTGCTGCATGAGGGTCTTTAGCAGCTCAGTCGATTGATCAGGTGACAGGCCCTCGACGTGGTGAGCATGTGCGGCGATGTAGAGGTTCGTGCGTCCGGAGGGTTCGTGGCGCTGCACGAGGCGGTGCTGGGACATCTTGAAGGCGGTTGGGTCGAGGTCCTTGAAGAAGGCTGGGGCGGCGGTCTTGCGGGAGTGGTGGAGGGAGTGGGCGACGACGTAGTCTTTCTCTATCAGCGTCTGCTGGAGATCGTCGGGGAGCTCGTCGAAGGCGGTGCGGGAGTCTGCAAAGTCGGTGTTGCCGCCTGTCTCGGGGGGAGGGAGGACGACGGCGCGGAGAATGGAGTAGGATGCTCGGCGGGGGTTGAAGGAGGAGTCTACATGAAATAGTCCGTTTCCCTGGATTTTTTATTTTTTTCAGCTGGTTGAAGAAGATGGGGGCTGCTGAGGATTTTGGGGTCTACCTTGTTGTACTGGGCCCGGGGAGAGTCCTTTGTGAGGACGTTTCCATCTTCGTCGAGGTTGCCAGCGTCGAATAGCTCATAATAATCGTACCGGAGCTTGCGACCTAACACCTTGACCCTTAGCTTCTTGGTCCACACGAAGACAGATCGTAGGAGTAGAGATGACAACCTTTTACCAAGTATGGCTTGATGTCATCCAGGTCACCCCAGCGCCTTGAGAATTCGACGTGCTGTTTATCATCCATGCCAGTGCTACGCAAGACGATGACACCATACTAAACGAAAGTCAGGCTAAGTATTTTCCAAGGGCTATTAAAATAAGCAATAACATACTTTTGCAGATGCTTCTAAGATTTCCTGAAAAACATCGTCGGATATGGGCTGGGAGAAGTCGATCCCAGATATCTCTGCACCAAAAGTAGGATGTAGCTTTTGGACCTGGAGAGTCTTGAACTCGGGAGCTGTTTCGCTTGGCATACTGATGGCTATGAAGTTGATCTAAAAACCAATGAGGACGACTGACGTGTTAGTTATCTTGTGTATTAGGACAACATAGTACAGTAGAGGTTGTGAATGCGGCGGTATGGTCAATATGTAAACCAAAAGTTATGTCAAACCAGCCCCACCTCCACACGGTTCTATGCATCCCGTGTCAGGAAGTCGGCACCTCTAGCTCAGCAAGCTTCCCCGCATTGGGGCCTTCCAACTCCAAACTAATTATGTAGTTTCGCATGGAGGCTCGGATCATCCTTGTGATAATACTGTGACTTGTATGATCAAGCTCAGATACAGCAGAAACTGTGACTAGATTTTTGAAATTTCCTTTGCGTAATCTTTCGCCAATATCCCAGACTCCAAGCCATGCATACCACGTCTGATAACTCCTGTACTCCCATTTGATTGTGTGCTTAGGGTCAAGTCTTTAGACGAAGACCCATGTCCCTCTCGAGCCTGTCTGCCAAAACCTTCAAGGAGCTGACGGATGCGTTGGACTCCAAAGCACGCCCCGGAAAATCCACCAATGCGACCCTAAGTGCTGCACGCCCTGCACTTCCATAGAATGTCAGAAATCGTTCCTCGTAATTATCAATCAATGCTCGCAGGACCATGAACTGTGTTGGTGACATCTCCTGCGGTGGTGTCGAGACAATGCGGGCCAGTGACTCCCAATAGTGCGTAGGAGGCCAGGCATTCTTGAGCTTGGACTTTGAGAAGTCTCGGAGGCATATGGCAGCGTAGCCAGCTCCGAGGCCTGTCATTCGAGTATTGTGTATTTGTTCGTCGACCCAGCGCCCGTCATCCTTCTTCCAGCCGAGCCTCTCCCGGCCCTCCTCCGTCTTTTCACTCCCTCGGATGCCGAACAACACCGGACACACGATCCGAAGCTTTGAAATGAGAATATCTATCAGCGATTGATTCCTCCATTGGAATTCTGTGTTGGAGAAGACAGCTGCTGCTATCACTCCAATTGGATCTGCAGCTTTGGGGGCCACGCCAGCTTCCGCGATGAATTGTGTAATGATGAGCTTGGAAAAGATGTTGACGAGATAGACAAAGAGTGAGGGCATGGAGTCGCCATTGTGCGAAGCCCCTTCGCTGGGCTGGGGCTTGGATATCATGACATTGCTCGGGTCGCATGGCGGACTTGGATACGTGGTCAAGGCTTCCTTTAATATCGCAGTAATTTTATCACGCTGGAGGACAAGTCAATTACGAAAAGCCATTTTTGATCTGCAATGCTTACTGGTACTCTGTTCGCACCCTTCTCGCCCGTAAGCTGCCCGATAGACTGTCTAAGTGCCCTTCGCATCTCGCCCGTCTTTGTCTTCAGTGCTTTGTCCGACTTGCCAGCATCGCCTATGAATTTCCGTAGCTGCTTAAGATTCTTGTGTATTTCTGCGTAGCGCTGTACCTTTGGATCTGTATACGATGGCATGGAAGCAGGTTTTCGGGCCTGGGGCGTGGTCTTGGGGGCCACTGAAGACGGAGCCTGGGCTACGGGTGTGGGTACTGTGGTCGACACCGCAGGCTGAGATTTCGATACTGGTTTCGGAGGATCGAGGACTGTCTTCAACGCCTCCGTCTGGGGCTGTTGTTGTTGCAAAGGTGACTGTGGCTGTACATGAGCTTTGGGCGGAGGTTGAGCGGCGGGCTTCTCCTTCTCTGGCTCAACCGGTGGTGGAGCTTGCGGAGGGGGTGTAGGGGCTCGGGGAGGTGGCTTAGGGATCTGGCGTGCTTGATTCTCCAGTTCTCGGATACGAATCGCTTCCAAAGCGATTTCTCTCTCGAGTCGGACGCGTTCTTCCTCCTGCGCATTCCTCTGCTGTATCCGGAGCTGTTCCTGACGGATTTCGTGTAGATTCAGGGCTTGGATCGCGATCTCACGGATTCTTTCACGTTCGGCCTGTGCCGCGGCGAGGGCGTCGCGGTGGACATCTTCGCTGTTCCGATTCTCGAAGCGTGTTTCGTGGTCGTGGGGAGGGGAGATAAAGCTCCGGCTCAACAATGACGGCAGGTCATCGTGAGAGGTGTCTCCCATTGTTCTATCGCAGCATTGGAGATTAGCGATCTAGAGAGTAGGACCCAAAAGCGGAGTGAACTTCTCTTCCCGTCGTCCTGGACGTTGAGGATGAGGTCGCTTGGGGGGGAGTGGTTCATGCAAACAACAGCATCCACCACCGGGCGACTTTCTGCCGGTTCGGGAAGAGCAAGCTAGGCCAGATCTAGAGGGCGGTGAGAAGCTACCGCTGCTGCAGGATGGACGAGGCGTGGCCGTGGCCGTGGCCGTGCGCTTTGGACACAATGAGAATGAGACCCAATTCAGTCCAATCCAATTCCCAATCCTGGTGACGTGTATGCTTGCTTCCACATGATCAATGTCTTCAGAATTGTATGATATGATGGAGATAATGGAACAGAGTACGATCGTCGAATCCAGCTGTGGCCTGGTACAGTACTATACAGTGGAACCTAGCTATAAGAATACCCTCCCATAAGGATACCTGACCATACCTGAGTAGTAACAATATGAATGAGAGCCCCTAGCTCACATAATAATAACAACCTGTCATATTCTTCTTCACATAATATAAGAAGACACAAGAGCCTCAGAATACTCGTCAGCATACTCGAACCAGTCCAGTAGACACCAATACCTCTACCTCTACCTGGTAGTTCATCACGTGCCGTCTCCCACGGTCCCCCCGGCTGGGACGGACGCTTCTACTCGGCCACTAACTGCGACTGCGCTACGCTACGCTACCAAACCAAACACTCATCACCACCTCCACCATCCATCATCTTCATCTTCCTCTTCCTCCTCTCCCTCTCCCTTCCACAACCTCGTCACTCCCTCCCTCCCACATCCTCGGATCTTCGAGAAGCACTCATTGATTCTCTCCCTTCCCCACTCTCCCTTCCTCTCCTTTACACAGCCAGCTTTGAATCGACATCGCCAGTCATTTGAAACACCCACCACCACCCAAACGCAAACCTCAGTTCAGTCCGCACTCGACGTGCAATCCAGCTCCTCCACCATGGACAACCAGAACCAGCCGCCGCCGCAAGGTGGTGTCCCGGGCCCGACCGGCCGCAGACTGCACATTGCACATCGACGGAGTCCCTCCGAGTTGACGCCTTTGATGAGCATGTTCTCCTCGCCCGGCAGTAAGTGCAGTGTTCTTCTCGTTTGCCCGCATCCTCGTCTGTCGTCATCGCATCCGAACAGCTATCATCACCAACCATCAACATGTTGATAGCACATAAACGCTAACCTATGCTCTACCACAGTGGAGCAGCTGGCCATTCAACAGCAGATCGAGCTGTTGCAGCAGCAGCAGCAGCAAATCCAAGCTACCCACCAGCAATATGTCAATATGGGCATGATTCCTCCCACGCAGCATCTGGCCCCTGGTGGCTACAATCCTCTTCCACCTCAACAGATGCAGAACCTGTCTCCGCAGACCGCATATCAGTTCCCCAATCAGCTGCCTCAGCAGCAACAGATGAATGCGCCCATGGGCGCCCCAACGCAACCCTTATCACATCGTCGTAATCAATCGGCACTTCCAAACATGGGCATGGGCCCTCCGCCAGCTCCATCCTCAGGAGCTTCCGGCTCTTCTTTTGGGGATTTTGGAGGACACAATAGAGATACCAACTCCTCGCGTGGAGGTCGTGGAGGCGGACCTCCCGGCGGCGGCCATCAACGTCGTCACTCTCTGGCCTTACCCGAGGCCAAGAAAGCTGCAGAGCTTGCCCAACAGAAACGAACCACATCAGGCTTTCAGTTTCCCATACCCGGTGCGCCCGGTGCCACACCTACCGAGCGCACCGACAGTCCATCTGCGGAGGAGAACACTGCGCAGAGTCCGTCGGTGGGAAACCATGTCGTCTCCGGTACAAATCTCCGTGGGCGAGGCAGCGCTCATGGCAGAAGCCAGAGTATGGCTGTTGGAGCTAACGGGCGTGGTGGCTCTTCCATGCGCGGAGGCGGCTCCTTCCAGTTTCCTCCGATGCAAGCTACTCCAGACGCCGGCGCAAGCGGGCAAGGCAATGATTTTCAGAGACGAGGAAGCTCTACTGGCCACAACAGAAGCTCGTCTCGCAATTTTGAAGGCAATTGGCGCAACCAACCCCCACAGGGCCAAGCACCCCAAGAACAACAAGGTTCAATGGGAAATTTCCAGCAGAGCCAAGGTCAATCACAAGGTAACTTCCAGCCAGGGCACCGCAATCGTGGCTCGATAAATCAGTCTGTTGGAAACATTGGTAATTTCCAGTATGGCGGACAACCTCAATTGGTTCAATTACCCCAAGGTGGAGTAGCGCTACTCCCACAACAACTCTATCCCGGCCAGCAGCTCAATCCTCTTCAGATGGGCCAAATCCAAGCGCTTCAGGCTACTCAGATGAATGGACATGTTGGACTGCCAGGCAGCCAGCACGCACCTCAAATGTCACAACAGCAGCAGCAACAGCAGCAGCGCAAGACACTCTTCACCCCTTATCTACCCCAGGCAACACTTCCTGCTCTTCTGGGCGATGGTCAACTTGTCTCTGGCATTCTTCGTGTCAATAAGAAGAACCGAAGTGATGCATATGTATCAACTCAGGATGGTCTTCTGGACGCCGACATCTTCATTTGTGGAAGCAAAGACCGCAACCGCGCTCTTGAGGGCGACCTTGTTGCCGTGGAACTACTAGATGTCGACGAAGTCTGGGGTCAGAAACGTGAAAAGGAGGAGAAGAAGAAGCGCAAAGATATCACCGACACTAGAACTAGTGGATCTACGAACGGAGGGGCTGACAGGTCTCACCGTGACAACTCCACCAACGGTGATGAGCAGTCTGGGACTGGTGAGGGTGGCATTCGCAGACGCGGCAGCTTGCGGCAGCGCCCAACTCAGAAGAAGAATGACGATGTCGAAGTTGAAGGACAAAGTCTACTTCTAGTAGAGGAAGAAGAAGTCAATGATGAGCAGAAGCCCCTCTACGCCGGTCACATCGTAGCAGTCATCGAACGTGTAGCTGGCCAAATGTTCTCTGGGACGCTCGGTCTGCTCCGCCCAAGTAGTCAAGCCACCAAAGAGAAACAGGAGGCCGAGCGCCAGGCTCGTGACGGGAACAACAACCGTGTCCAGGAGATGAGACAGCAGGACAAGCCAAAGATTGTTTGGTTCAAGCCAACCGAGTAGGTGCCCAACTTTCCTCTTGTTCATTACGCGCCCTCGAGGGAGTTTTCATCGCTGACAACATCTATAGTAAACGTGTGCCATTGATTGCTATTCCGACAGAGCAAGCGCCTCGGGATTTCGTTGAGAAGCACATGGATTATGCTGATAGGATCTTCGTTGCTTGCATCAAGAGATGGCCTATCACCTCTCTTCATCCTTTCGGTACTCTGGTGGAGCAGCTAGGAAAGATGGGCGAGCTCAAGGTAGAGACTGATGCTTTACTCAGAGACAACAATTTTGCCTCAGATGAATTTTCCGACGCAGTCACGCGCAGTGTCGGACTCGACGACTGGGCCCTCGCGAAGGAAGACGACACTGCCATCGCTACTCGTCGCGACTTCCGAACGGAAAAGACTTTTACTATTGATCCTAATGGCGCAGACGAGCTCGATGATGCTATTCACGTCAAGACTGAAGTTGATGGCAAGATCGAGATTGGTATCCATATTGCCGATGTCGCTCATTTCATCAAGGCCAATTCCCTGGTCGACCGTGAAGCTAGGAAGAGAGGCTCAGCTGTCTATTTGATGAACCGTAAGACTCCCAACTTTCTACTACGTTATCATATTTTGTTGTCCTCGAAGAAGTCTGGTGGGGCATGAGAGAATTGCTCGCACCTACTTACAATCATACCTCTGATCCATCCTTTCGCACTTAATTAAGCCCATTGCTAATCATTCGTCGACACTTCAGGCTCTTACGCCATGCTCCCACCCAAGATAGCCTCTGAGATCTGTTCTCTGACACCCGGCCAAGAGAGGCTGACTGTCAGTGTTGTCTTCAAGGTCAATCCACACACTGGTGTCGTCTCTGACGACGACACTTGGGTTGGAAAATCCATTATCGAGAGTGCCGGCAAATTGACATACAAGGATGTTGATGCTGTCCTGTCTGGATACACCGATACTAAACTCGAAGGGGCCGAAGTCAAGGATATCCAAATCCTTCATGTGAGTCTACTATCCCGCACTCAGTACTCGTCTAACGTTCTATAGGCTGTTGCCCAAAAATTCCGCGAACAGCGCCTCGGCTCAGATGGAGAATCCATCGCACCCCTTCGACTCATTTACCAGATTGATGACGAGAATGTACCGGTCGAGCATAATATCTTCGACTCTACAGCCTCCCATGAGCTGATTGAGGAACTGATGCACAAGGCCAATGCTTATGTAGCACAAAAGATCGCGAAGGGATTACCTGAGAAGGCTCTCCTCCGTCGACAAGGTCCTCCCAATCCTCGAAGACTCCAGACTTTCGTCGATCGCATGAATAAGATCGGATATGAGATGGATGCAACTAGCAGTGGATCCCTTCAAAACAGCTTGTTCAAGGTTGATGACACGAACATTCGAAAGGGTATGGAGACTCTCCTTGTCAAGACAATGCACCGCGCAAAGTACTACATCGCGGGCAAGACTCCTGCCCATCTCTTCCCACACTATGCTCTGAACGTACCTCTATACACTCATTTTACCAACCCATCTCGTCGTTATGCGGATCTCGTGGTTCACCGCCAACTTGAAGCTGTTCTTTCTGAAGGCAAGGTTGAGTACAATGAAGATATCGAGACACTCGTCAAGACTACCGAGTCCTGCAATACGAAAAAAGATTCTGCACAAATTGCCCAAGAACAGAGTGTTCATATCGAGTCATGTAGAATGATGGACAAGAAGCGAGAGGACGCCGGTGGTGAGCTAATCAGCGAGGGTATCGTCCTCTGTGTGTACGACTCCGCCTTTGATGTCCTGATACCCGAATATGGCTTTGAGAAGCGAGTCCACTGCGATCAGCTTCCGCTGAAAAAGGCGGAGTTCCGTAAAAATGAGCGCATTCTAGAGCTTTATTGGGAAAAGGGTGTCCCATCATCTGCTTATGTCCCTGAAGACGAGCGCCCTAGGGCTGGTGCATCTCAACGAATGACGAATGCTGCTGCCGCCGCGAAGCAGGCTGCTGTTGCAGAACGGGCTAAGAAGGAGCATGAAGAGGCTCAACGCAAGCAGATGGAAACCGGTACAATATCGACAGATGATGTTGATGCGCTCTTCGATGATGAAGATGACGTTTCGGACGTTGCAGACAGCGTTGCTGGTGTCTCATTGGCCGAGCGCCCCACGCAGAGTGTTCCTCCTTCGCCAACCAAGAACTCCCTTGCTAGTGCTGGAAACCTCCACCGCACTCGCTCCGAGTCCAAGGTGCCCACTGGTGACTCTATCGAGAGTAAGCTCAGTGCCAAGGAGAAATACTTGAAGTTTTTCGCCCTCCGAGAGGAGAATGGCGAATACATTCAAGATGTCAAAGAAATGACAAGAGTTCCCGTGATTTTGAAGACTGATCTCACAAAGAGCCCTCCGTAAGCATTTCCACCTTCCCCAGAAAGATTTTCCCTAACAATTCCGTAGATGCCTCACCATCCGCTCTCTTAATCCATACGCGCTCTAGAGGGTTAATAAATCACCCCTATCACTCTTGTCGATTACATGCTATTGGAAGCTCATCTCATCCAATAAGTGAAATACGGCACAGCTTGTGCGAGCAGAGTTTACAGTCTGAACTATGTTCGGAACCAGTCTCTTGTGCATGCTGGTAGAATTAATTGTTTCATTTGTAAGATTGTACCCGAAATATCCCTGATGGAAATGTGGTGAAGGAAAAGTTTGTTGCTTGGAGGATGTTGACAGAAGGCTGAGGGACAGAAGGCAGAACGGAAATAGGAACTACACAGATATATCAATGGCTTGCGCAATATGTATTTCCTTTGCTTTAGCGTTTGCATCTATAGTTTTGAGCGCAAATCACATCTTACACCAGGCACGGCCATCAATGCCGTCCACTCATAGAGGTCTGAAGAATGCGGTCTCTCGTGAAGCAGAATTAAGCATTCCATTTACGTGGAGCGGGATGTGTGTTGAGATATATGGGTTCTGCTTCTCCCGCTGAGAGAACCGGGCTCCATCTATGCGGTAGACAACCTATCGAATTCAAGCTGATAAATGCTTTGTCCCGTCACCCATTGCACCCGGATCAACCATGGGTCACGGAAATACATGAGCATCCAGATGAATTAAACCATGAAAAAGGACGTATGGTGGCGCATGATAAGCAGTGAGTTGCGACGACAAGTGTCGAAGTCGACGGCATAGTTGTCTTCCGTGCATCTTGGCAAATTGAGCTCTGACCGGACTTTCTCGACGATTTGTAGTCAAGTTGCTCATCCAATGTCGCGGAATGGCGGAGGAGTGGTTTGTGAGGCCTGTCCTCAAACAAGGCTGAGACGCGGTGCCCCGGCTAGTCCCCCAGCATCTTCAGACAAAGCCACCGATTGAACCTCGAACCTCCCTCCACAATGCCCAGCACCGGAACAGATCAGTCCCAACAGCGTTTAGCATGATCTGTCGTCCAATGCCCGCCATGCATCGCGTGTTTATTTATGTACCCTTTATGTCCCCTGTGCTGTGGCCTGGGCCTCCATTGGCTCGTCGCTGCGATGAAGGGCGACTTTCCGTGGGCAGGACCCCTGATACCAAGACTTGAACATCGTCGGATGGTGATAGTTCCTGAGAGCTGGGCCAAGAAGGAATTAAAGTTGACAACCTGCCGAGTGGTGGATCCTTGCCGGTCGAGCTTCATCCCGTGGAGAGGCCTTCCCCCCCCTTGGCCCTTGGAAGCTGTACGAGCTTCTCTTTAATAAGCTTTTTCCCTCCTTCTGATGTTTTGGGCCGTTACCACCTTTCGTTGCCTGCCCTTCTTGCGATAATACCCCACTGAAGCGCTGGTTTGCTTTCACGAGGAGACAATCGCTTTCACTCCTTTGGTTGCCTATTGTTCATACTTAGTAACTTTTATAATTTTACCACTCGCTAGTAGTAATTGCCCTGGCTGGTCTTGCTATCTACATCTACGCATTCTTTTCAACTTCCAAATAACACCCATCACGAAAGGACGTTCAAATTCAGTCTCCAGACACAAACACAAAGCATTTCAATATGCCGAGCATAAGACAGGTCTTGGGAGCGGTGGCGGTGGGGATGGTTACTGTTACTTCTGCTCTGCCAGCTCTGCCAAAGCTCAGCGGCCGGATGTTGAGCATGTACAACTTGGCCACGAGACAAAATCCAGCAACTGGATTACCGGATGGACTTCAAGACTCCGACATTCTTCAATTGTAGGTACCTTTCGTGCAGGTTCTGAAAGAAGAGAGAAGTTTGCTAACGGCGGCCCCTCTCTCTAGTGCACTCACCCTTGAGTTCCTCGAGACGGCCTTCTACACGCAAGGATTCGCACAGTTCGCCGACTCTGATTTCGCGGCTTTGGGTCTCCAGCCCGCGGATATCACCAACTTGAAGTCGATAGGCCAGACTGAGCAGGTTCATGTGACGAGTTTGTTGAGTGCCATCGCACAGGCCGGGGTCAAGCCAGTTGCACCCTGCACGTACAACTTCGGACTCACAGATGCTGCAAGCATGGTTGCCACTGCCAGCATCTTGGAGAATGTGGGAGTCTCAGCGTACGTTTTGCATATCACTATTCAAAAAGGCCTGCTTCTAACAGATTTGCAGATACCTTGGAGCTGCACCGCTCGTCCAGTCCGCCTCCATTCTGTCCGTGGCTGCATCAATCGTCACGGTCGAATCCCGCCATCAGACCTTCATCAGAGTTGCTTCAAAGGCAGCTGCCGTCCCATCAGCATTCGACACCCCACTTGGTGTCCGCAACGTCTTCACCCTCGCAGCTGGATTCATCTCATCGTGCCCAGACGGTTCCAATCTCGCCATCACCGCTTTCCCATCCGTGAGCATGGCTGCCGGAGCGGCGAACTCATCTTCCAACATCGTTGCCGGGCAGAATCTTGCCCTCTCGACCACTGCGACAGGTGCGACGCAATGTGCCTTCACCAACGGAGGACTACCTGGCGGAACTGCTTTCACCGAGTTCACAAACGGCGCATGCACGGTCCCCCAGAACCTTGCTGGCTTGACCTATGTCAATCTTGCAAGCGCAGCTCCAGCCACCGGTGTGCTGACAGACGCCATCACCATTGCCGGACCTATGGTCATGACGGCATCGTAAAAGATATCAAGGGGGAGGGGGCGAGGGGGGGGAATAGACAAATCCTGAGGAGTAAGGGGAGTTCAGGGCAATTAGAAAGAAACCCGAGGAACAGATTATTGATACTCGAACTATTAGTTACACATGATACCAAATCATCAATCAAATTCAATTCTGACATTTTTACATGCCGGTCATGTATCACTGTTCTGCTTTCAAGCCCTCGGTGATCTTGCTGAAGATCGAAACACCCTCTCGTCCAAGTGCCGTGCCGACGCCCACGACAGCTGCTCCCACACTCACCATTCGTCGGTAGCCTGCGGTATCGCCGACACCTCCAATCCCAATAACGGTAATGCGACTGATGGCGTGATTTGAAGATCCATCCAGCATCCTCCTGATGGTCTTCACATTACCCAGCGAAAGAGGATGGATGGCATCTCCAGCCATACCACCAATACCATCTCCATTAGCAGAGCCTAGAGCCGGCTCATCACCACGTTCGCCGAACACAAGACAGGAGCCTAATGTATTCGTAGCGGTGATGAACGAAATGGGACAGCTACCGCCCTCCAGCGAAGCAGAACGCTCCAACGCGTCCAGCAGAGCGCTGAACTGGCCGTGGTAAGTGTAAGGCGGCGTCTTGATCCCTACATGCAGCTGCGGCCCAACAACCTCCTGCTTGACTTTCCCAACCGCAGTGATATACTCAGACAGCGCACCTGCATCATATGCAGGCGGCGGTTTCTCGGGAATGTTCGGACAGGAGAGATTGATCTCCATCATCATCCTCAGCCCGCCGTCCCTCCTCTCAGACAGCGTCCTGGACATGTGAGCATAGCACTGCGCGACTTCAGCCGCCGTGCCCGTGACAGACACGACGAATGGCTTCTCGGGTCGCAGCTCTCCGGCGTCGTTCATGCGGACCAGCATGGCGATGTAGTCCTCGAAGGGGAGTGGGGAGTAGCCGAGGGTGTTGAGGCTGCTGCCCTCCCCTGGCTTATTCGCCTGATGGGCTCCTCTCCCTTCTTCAGCATAAGTCACTGTGTCGTCGATCGGGCCGGTTGCATGGCCAGTGGCTGGAGAGAAGAATGTGTACTGGTGCTGGGAGGCATCTTGGGAGAAGCCGGACCAGAGGGAGGTTCGAGTGGTGACTGCGCCGGTGTGTGGGCAGGCGTACAAGGCTCTGAGGTCATTCTCTGTTGTTGCCCATGGATTGGAGGAGTTTATGAGCGGTGGGCTGATCTTGAAGGGTTCGAGGTGAGGAATGGACATTCTTGATATATGAAAGGGTTCATTAGATCAGGATGGCGAATAGGAGGCAAGGTGGGATGGTGAGCACGTGGGGCATGGAGGCTGAGACTAAATGGACAAATGGCATACTATAGATATGAGATGTGTGTACCTTAGGAGTAGTTAGTGACTCAACATGAAACTTCTCGAGTGACTTGCAATATTTGAAAGAGAACTTCGACCACCGGTTCCAAGGGAAAAAGTGTTGGCACGTGATATGGTTCTTTAAGAGCCAAAGTGGCATTCTAAGCAAAATGTCATTTCACATCTAGAACTACCCGTAGTAAAGTATCAAGTGATATTCAGCTACATTTAAAATCTCATACTTCAACTTACTTGGCATATGGCCATGGCCCATTTCTTCGGAGATTGTCTTGATTCTTTACTAGATATAATTAAGTAACTCTAGTCAACAAATGTCCTCAAAGTGATTCGTTCGTTATTGAACAACATGTTTACTGACTCCTCTTACCCCTGGACTCAAACGGTAAGAGAAGACTGAGGAACACAAGCAACCCGAATAATGATGCACAAACGAAGAGCGGTGCTGTGGTTTCCACATTGGCATAACTTCCCACCAGAACACCGAGTATGCCCCCAATCCGATTCACCACAACGCATAGGCCATAGCCTGTTGCTCGGTGAGCCGAAGGTAAGATCTCTGGAGTATAGGCATATATTGTTCCATAGTAGATATTACTACACTCATTAGTATGAGGCAAATGTGCTTCGAATACGGTACTCACGATGCTGCAGTGATAGCAGTCGATACACCCACGTTCTGAGCGGGTGTCTTAATTTGCGTGTATCCAAATTGGAGTACCATGGTGATCAATGCCCCAATAGCTAAAGTGCCTCGACGACCAAAAAACTTTGCTTCAACCAAAACAGCGGCGATGAGTGGGCCGAAAAGCCCTCCCACTTGATTGATTGCGTAGTTCCTCCAGGTCGTATAATTTGATCCGTCCCCTGTGTCGGCCCCACGCGACTGCAGATAGAAGGGGAGGAAGACGCTGTACAACGGCGAGACCATTCCAATGACGAACCAGTTACTTAGAATCACAGTTGTTGACCATCCTAGCTTTCTAGTCTCAAAGAGACCCTTGAAATGTTTCTTGATTCGATAAGCCGACCAGACAGACAGCTCGGTGTGAGCCACCACTCCCTCTGCCTGCAGCTGCTCTAGAGTCAAATTATGTGATCTATTCGCCCTTGTCGAGATGTTGTCCAGGGTCTTGATCACCTCTTCGTCACGATTTTGACTGATGAGCCATCTTGGCGTCTGTATCATCTTAATCGCAGTCAATCTAGCAATGGCCATGACAAGAACGAGTGCGCCACAGGTGACATGCAGGTAGCGCCAGCCCATGTTGTCAGCCCGAGTACAAGTTTCCTTCGTAGCATCAGGATCGCAACTATAATTGCTCATGAATGCCCAGGCAAGGAAGCCGGTCACCATATACCCTATCGCCCACCAAACGGCCATAAAGGTGACTAGCCAGTTGTGGGTTGTTGGGAGAAACTCCAGAAAATTAGTGGCATCAAGAATATAGTTACCACCAGCACCTGCAGAATAGAAAGCCACACTATCGTAAGAGTCAGTGGAAGTCGGATGTTCAGAATCACGAATGCTCACAGCGTGGCAAAGGAGATGTAATTCGGCATGCCACCAGCGATTAAAACGAAGACTGCACAAGAAAAGAGACTGGTGTTGAATGCAAGCTTCCTCCCGATGATGTCCGCCGAGAATCCCCAGACACCGGCACCTACGAGCAAGCCCACCTGTGATGCTAAAGGAATACCTGAGACATGGGCACTCGGAAGCCCATATTCCTGTTGAACTGCTGGATTTGCAATCGACTGACAGACAATCAGAAGCTAAGGTAAATCCGAACATCAGTTATATCAATCAGAAGAGATGGCCGCGTCCGACCTACCGAGTCAACTGCGTATCCGAAACCATTTAGGAAGAACATTTTCCATTGGAAACCGGTCATTCCGATTTCATCGATAGCTGCATTTACCAAAGCCATTTTCTTCGCCAGCACGGGATCAATTGCTGATACGTCGAAGACTTCTTTGATCTCGCCCGATGAGGCATCCCCCGAAAGCTCCGAGTCCCGCGCGTCCAGAGAATTGAGTCCCTTCTTATCGTAGACATCTTGTGCTGCATCACCTGTTTTCCTGTCGGAACTGGACCGCTGGACGGGCTTTCCATCAACACTGTCCTGCAAATTCGCCGCCATGGTTTTGCCCAAAGTTTGTCAACAGAGAGTTGAACTGAGCAGAGGTTTCTTTAAATTTAAAGCTAGGTGACAGGGTTCTATAATCTTATATCAGCTTTCCCAGCCTCCACTTCGCTTCATCCCCCGTCTCCTGCCTAACTAGGGCCATCAGGATCAAGATAACCTTGCTGTGTACGACCTTGTAGGATCAATCATATTCAGGCTCGTCAAATGGTGTAATGCTCTGCCAATCTTTTTCATGAAGAGCTATGGCGAGATGACAGGGTAGCTGATAGCAATATGCACGGCTTAGGCGGGACCAGCGCGGTTTCGTGACGCCTCAATCTTTTGACATGCATACTCGGGTGCTAAGCAGCGGAAGCTCCCCAGGGATGATCTGCAATGCACCTGGGCACCTGGGCCACATGCCTCCGGAACTATTCCATAGACACTTCTAAGTTTAGGGAAGAAATAGTACGACAGGAAAAAAAGCAAGCTCATGAATTACAGCGGGGATATTATTAGATTTGGCCGGTAAATCTCTGAGGCGTGGTCGTGTCAGATTTTAGTGCCGTCAACAAGAATCTCCACATGTTCTTTGTTGTAGAAACTGACGAACCCCACCACGCCAGCACTCTCGTGCGTAGGATACTGGTAGTACCAAATTATATTCTCATGCTTCTTGCCCTTGACAGTCAATGATAGATACCTGACGTCCCGTCAATCATCAAGACAGCTCAACGTCTGGAAGTGAACTCACCAAGCTTCCCCTTTATACGGGCAAGCAGTCCGTAAAGTACTCTTCTCTACAGCTCCCCAGTTCAGAATACTCGTAGCCGGAATATAATACGTTTCCTTCAGACCCGTCTCGTTGAGCAGCACAGCAACATCGGTCTCAGCAACCAACTCATCGTCAACTTTGACGGTGATGTGATGTGATACAGCCGTGGTGTCAATCCGTTTGTACGGATTCTTGAGACCAGCAAAGATGGCTCCGTTCTCGAACCAATCGTCTACGTCCGTCTGGAGTCAGCTACCAAGTTGGACCGGAAACAGAGAGATGGAGTCACTGACCAAGGTCGCTGCGCTCAAATCTGATGTAATCCTTGAGTGGACCGTCTGATAGGAAGCGCACCCAGTCGAGAGACTTGGTTCCAACAGTCAAGCGCTCCGCTACAGCTTTCAAGCCGGTATCCTCACTTTTGCCCGTGTCACCTTGTTCCAGATTGACTTTGACTCCCTTTTCACTGCCATTAGCGGAGCTTTTGCCCGTCAAGAATGTTTTGATGCTGCTATGTAGAGACTCTGTAGGGACGTAATACCGCGGATAGCCTTTTTCTGTTTCCCAGACGAGAAGAGGCTTGGCCGAAGATGTTGTTGAGGCGATATAGAGTCCTCCGAAAGCGAGAGTCAACTGCTTGCGGCCTACCTCGTAGCGGTTTGGTCCGTTTGCAAGAAGCTCTGGTACCCCGTTTGGTATGCCTAGAAGTAGGGGCATGTTGATGAAAGGCGGGGGCGGGGTAAGTGTTTGCTTTTGATTGAGAATAGAAATTGCGGGAACGACGATTTGCCACAGTAACTTCAGCAGCTATCAGATAAGACTCAGGTTATAAAAACTCGAAGCAAAGCAAATCCAACTCATATTTAAATATTCAGTATTACGTGTGACCACGGCAGCTGCGTTTAGACTACGTGAATTTAAGGTGGCTGCCTCCAGTTCTAGTGGCTGATCTCCCCACTCTGGCTTCTAATTAGGGTATGCAATGTAAGAAGAAGCGTGTTTTATCGAATGGTAAAACATAGCAAGTGGGGTATTCCCAAGCGAAGCTTCTATATAGTCTCCACGCTCGCCAATACGTTTCGCTTTCAGCCATGAGTCTAGATCATAGCTCCCGTTAGCCCAACAGCTCTGCAGTTCATAGCTTCAGCAAATAGGAGATATCTTTAGCTCCGTCCCGTGCTTGGAAATCAAAGCTGCATGGTAAGCATCCAATGACCTATTACAACATCAGCCAGCGCAATCTTTCATTATCATGATGCGACGAAACCCATGATACTGCACTGATCATCTGGATCAGTACCCCGCCTTCGTGGAGAGTGGGGTGGCCGGCCGGGAGTCACCTCAGCGGATTCCTCATCCATACAACATCTGATAAGCTCGATTTCTATTCAGTCATCATTCACGGGATTTGAGATGGGATTTAGATCGTTTTTGTCATCTTTTAAGTAAACTACATCTGCCACTAGTAGTGTCAAGCATAGTATAAAACAAGACTTTGTCACATTGATAGTTGCCCCTTGCAAAACATTCAAGCCACCCCAAATTTATATCACAAACTCAAAAATCAAAATCAACGCCCACATTTCACCATGGTAGCTGAAAACAAAGCACTCTTGTCATCTAAGGTACTTGCGTACACACCTCCTGATCCTCAAGTCAAGGAGTTCACACCACCCCGTGATCGAGCCTTCTTCGCAGATCCAGCAAAGGCGTCGCTGTTCGCCGAAGCTTCCGAGGTAGATGATGTGACGCCGTATATTGGTACTGAACTGAAGGGTGTTCAATTGAGTAAATTGACAGATGCGCAGAGGGATGAGTTAGCACTGCTGGTGGTTGAGGTACGACAAGATACAAGGACTATAGACCAAGCGAAGCATGCTAATCAATGTAGAGGGGTGTTGTCTTCTTCCGAGACCAGGACATTACACTTGAACAGCAGTATGACCTTGCCAATTACTATGGTATTGTACGACAACCAGTGCAAACGCTCGCGCCTGATTACTGAACTGCCCCCAGATGGACCGAGATACCATCCA
Source organism: Proliferodiscus dingleyae (assembly GCA_003988795.1). NCBI lineage: Eukaryota > Fungi > Ascomycota > Leotiomycetes > Helotiales > Lachnaceae > Proliferodiscus > Proliferodiscus dingleyae. The sequence continues at coordinate 162,556 of QYAK01000027.1, forward strand.
ACAGGACCCAAAACATGTCACTGTTGTTGGACGAGAAGGGTATGGATTTCTCCAAGGCGGCTTTTCTGATCGGACAAGCTAACTGAACTATTGCAGAAACATCCGAGCGCGGGAGTTCTTTGGAGCCGATTTTCACGGGGATCATTCATTCGAGGTCCAGCCTCCCTCATACACAGTCCTCCGCATGATCCGAACACCTAAAACTGGCGGTGACACAATCTACACTAGCCAGGTAGGCCTGTTCGACAAGCTGAGTCCAACGTTCCAGAAGGCTTTCGAAGGAAAAACTGTAGTTCATTCATCCGAGGTTGGTACAGAGAGTTGCCCAACCATGGATGCGCAGCTCACTAGGACCTATAGAATAGCTACATGTCCGCCGTTAATGCTGGAGCCCTTCCACACCGACCGCCAATCGCTACCGCACATCCATTGGTATGTATCGTGTCTCCGCATCTCCATTTAAGCCATTGCGATTGACGTTGATGGAAAAGGTTCGAACCCATCCTGTATCGCGCCTCAAGTCCCTCAACTACAATCCAACATTTGTCGACTACATTGAAGGTTTCAACAGGCAGGAAGGTTTCTTCATACAGGCATTCCTGCAGGACCACGTTCAAAGCGCAGATGATCTGACCGTCCGTTGGAGATGGCAACCTGGCTCTATAGCCATGTGGGACAATAGGATTGTAGCGCATAGAGCTGTGCCAGGTGGTTACGACACGAGCTTGAGAGAGGGCAAACGTGTCTGTATCTTTGGAGAAAGGCCGTTCTATGACCCAGAGAATAGTGAGACATATACTGAGAAGACGGAACGAGTTAGAGGAAAGGAGACGAACGGCACTCAAAACACTGCTGGTATAGGATTCGACCCGACCAAGTTGAATAAGACGGCAGAGACAAATGGCAACGGAGTACACAAGGAGGTAAATGGCAATGGGACTACCCATGAAACAAATGGCAATGGGACTACCCACGAAACAAATGGCAATGGAGTAGCACCTGAAGTGAAAGGAGAAGAGATACAAGAGCTAGCACAAGAAGTAGAGGAGAAGTTGACTGGACATTAATGGTTGTCCGAGGACAGGGCATATCTCGCTCGAGACATGGCATAGCAGATTGGGTTTTGGTAGAGTGAGCACTGTCTCAGTTCATGAATAGTTCCACTTGAACTAGAATGTAAACGAATAGTACTTATTGTGCATCGAATTCTGTTCCGCAATTGATCTTTGAAGAAAATATCATCACAGGTGGGGTTGCGTTAGGAAGAGGCGTTTCGGAATTGCGACGATAAGGACTCCTTATCGCGACGCGACCAAAGTGCTCTTCCGACATAAACACAACAACATGATCTCGCTCATATTAAAGTCGGCGCGGTAGAGAACACGCGCCGACGAGCTAGAGAAGACCGGCATCTTCTCACCATCTCGACAAAGAGCATCGAGTCATTCAAGCACCATGTCGGCGGTGCCGCGGCGTAGGAGAGCTGGACTAACCCCACTGCTGAGATAACGGTAGCTCCACATGAGCTCCGGACACGCTCGAATATATATAATGTAATACCTCGATGGGTTGACACCATCATGTTCCTTTTAGAATCGCTTCAAGATGTCTGTCAGTGTACTGGGGGACGCGCAGTAAGTACACTTCTTTGTCAACTCTGGAGTAATCTTAATAACAGACCGCAGAAAAGACTCCCTCGTTACTGCCGAAGAAGTCACAGCTCTCGCACACGCGCACAACCTCTCAGTACCTGAGTCCGAGCTTCAGGATTGGGCTGCTCTTCTGGCAGGTCTGAATCACTGCGCAAAAGAAATCCTCGAGATCCCGGACTACTTCCCGGCTGTCGATACCTCTCTATATCCCCGAACAAATGTGCACCGTCCTACGGGACCAGAAAACACAGATTATGGGGGCTGGGCGTGGAAAGCTACAGTGAAGGCGGCCAAACCTAAGAGTAATGAACTAGAAGGCAAAACTGTGGCATTGAAGGACAACATTGCTCTTGCTGGTGTGCAGTGTACAAATGGCACGGCCGCAGTAGATTGGGTTCCGCAGGTGGATGCCACGCTTGCAACTCGAATCTTGGACGCTGAAGGTGTGATTACCGGCAAAGCTGCCTGTGAGAATAATTGCTTTGGTGCTGTGAGGTAAAATCTCTCCTGATATCTCGAAAAGGGACTATAAGAGTTGACGTCTGTAGCGATACATCAGTCACCGGTCCAGTACACAACCCTTATGCACATGGCTACAGCACAGGAGGCTCATCATCTGGATCTGGTCGTCTTGTAGCTTCAGGGCAAGTTGACTTGGCAATTGGTGCTGATCAAGGTGGTTCGATCCGTCTGCCATCAGCAAACTGTGGTCTCGTCGGTTTGAAACCCACATGGGGCCTCGTTCCATACACAGGCTGCATCTCGCTCGAAGCAACAATCGACCACGCAGGACCTATGACTAAGACTGTTCAAGACTGTGCTACTCTGCTGGAAGTCATTGCTGGCACTGACGGGATCGATGACCGACAGCCGTACAACTGGCCGCAGGGCCACGTCAAATTCGGATCCGAGATTAAATCCCACCTCGAATCCACCTCCGCATCTTCTACACCCCTGAAAGGCTTCAAAGTCGGCATCCTAAAGGAAGGCTTCACGGACCCGATGACTGACCCAAACGTAGCCACCGCATCACGAGCCGCAATCTCGAAGCTCGGCGAGCTGGGCGCAGAAATCAAAGAAATCTCCATCCCCCTCCACCGCGACAGCGGTATGATCTGGATGGTTGCCCTCCCCATGGCCGGCACGACGCAAGGGCTCCTCGCCAACCCAGCCGGCCGTAAGCAGCTCCTCTTCCCCGAGCGCGCCACCAAGGTCGGCGCACAGCTCAGCCAGGAAGCTTTTGATGCCCTGGGCCCGGGCGGCCAGAACATCTACCTGCGCGGCCTGTTCCTGCAGCAGCGCTTCGGGTCGACGCTACACGCGCGCTGCACAAACCTACTGCGCAAGCTCTCTGACTCGTACGACGCGGCGCTGGCGCGCGAGGTCGACGTGCTGGTCATGCCGACGATCATCGTGCCTCCGGTGCGAATATGCGAGGAGGGCGGGCGCTCGCTAGGTACACTGAAGATGCTGAGCCGGACGATCGGCGCGACGTATAATACTGCGACATTCAACTCGAGCGGACACCCTGGACTGAGTCTTCCTGTTGGCTTCGTGCCCGCGAGGGACGATCCGACGGTATGGTTACCCACGGGCTTGCAGATCGTAGGGCGCAAGTTCGAGGACCTAACCTGCTTGAAGGTGGCTGCGAGTTGGGAGAGAGCGAATGAGTGGAAGAAGCTGAAGTATGGGCCTGTGCCCTAGCGCCACTAGAGGCGATTTCTAACCAGGTTGGTCAATGCTGTTGGAGGGAACGGTTCCTAGGAGGTTTGAAGGATTTAGAAGAGGAAAAGTGGAAAGCATGTTGTTGTGGACTGGGTGACTTGAGTGACTTGAGTCCCGGAGAGCAGGGCATGGCATCGAAGCGTGAAGTCGAGTACTGTATGTACTGTTCCCCGCCTCCAGGAGAGCTCGCTACGACCCCTAACCCTAATGCAAGACCCTAGCAAGGATATGTATACTTACATGTACATGTACATAGATCTACATATAGACATCCACCTATCCATCCCATATCCCCATCATCCCTGACTCTCTGCCGTGCCAGCGACATATCCAGCGCCTTTATTCCTTGTCTTTGGACCTTTCAAGGTTTTCCCTTCCTAGGTAACTTTTTTGTTGCACTTCGCATACCCCGGACGACCCAAAATGTTTTCACTTTTTGGTTTTCTTTTTTAAGTGGATAGCAACAGTATCAAATTATTCCTACTGTAATGGTGAGATGAGCTACGAGTTAGCTAATATCTACGAACGTCTTTTAGAGGACCGCGTAAGGTTACGGTGGGTGTCTAGTGTCGAGGAGAACGTTAGGTCTCAAGCCTCAAAGAGCTTAAAAATAATACTAGTATCTCTAGTTTAAATCGGGGGGGTCTTTTTTGCTTCGTTTATACGACTTCTAAGGGGCCAGTTAAATTTTCTCAGCCATAATATAAATGCCTATCGATCCAGCCTGCTTTCCCACCATCACGTGCTGGAGCCTTACTTCCTTGATTCGAAAGCTAAACTCATAATCTTTTGTAACAGGAAGACTGATGCCGATAGAGTAGAACTCGAAACTATCTCCGCTCCTGGAATACTCCATGGCACATATCTTTCTATTGCGTTCCGTGAAATACTTTGATTTATGTCTTAAGGGTTGATCTTTACTACGTGGAACACTCCAAACGCCTCGTACTGCTCTGCTATTCAAACTTGTATCATTTGATCCCGGGAGCCGAGAAATCAAAAGAATGCCCTTCAACAAGGTGGAGCGAAATAAGAAGACCCTACCTCACCCGCCAGTACCTCTCGTTGCAGACGACGTCAAGGACTCCATAATCAGTGACAGCGGCCGGTTCTGCAATCATTGTCAGGCAATCTATAAGCATGGAATAGCAAAATGCTCTTATTCTGATAAATGGAGACTCGGTCTATTTAAGCACAGCGGGGCACATCAGCGCGGAGACATGTCCTCTGTGTGTTTTTCTGTATCATATGAGAATTGCTGACTCACCGACAAACGAATATCACATCTATGTATTCCTTCCACAATATCTGTGTACAGCAGTGATGCTTGATAGATATGTCGCAGCCCTAACGGTTGTGCCCAGTCGGCCTAAGAAGATTCAGTGTACAGAGCTGTTGAGAAGATCACCTAAAGTCGGACATATCTTATTCAACGAGCATAGAGTATTGACGGAATCTCCTTCAGAGTAAGGTACAAATTACGAGAAAGAGTTGATTTGGTGCAGTTGCTAAATTTAATAGATGCTTAGTACGTCCTCTTGTTGACTGGCGCTCGATCAATGCACGGTCTAAGCGTCACGTCTACTGTCGAAAACTGCATTGTATCCGCAGTAGCAATCCCGCTCCGAAGATATCTTTCGTGGACTGCACAAACAGGTCAATAATAGTTGGATCATTCTCGGTCTTATTCGTGGCGTTGAGCTACGTCTGGGGAAGCAGTGCCGGTGCTCTTGAGACATCTAGTGAGCACGCTCCCCAGAAGCTGCCAGATTCCTGTCCTCCAGTTATAGAAGATGCCATCGAAGCAACAAAACAGCTAGTCTGTAGATACCTATGGGTCGACCGTTATTGTGTGGAGCAGGTTAACAAAGACGTAAAGCACTCACAAATCAATCAGATGGACGAGGTCTACAGTGCGGCAGACCTTACTTTAATCTGCACTGGCGGTGATGCTTGTCTAGGGTTTCCAGGCATAAGCCATGCTCGGACACCACTGGAGATGGTCTGCATCGGACAACACAGACTTGAGATGCTAGTACCTATCGATTCAGTGCTAAGTGAGTCGCCATGGGGATCTCGAGCATGGAAATATCAAGAGCGTTTCTTTTCATCGCACTGCATCGTGTTTTCAAAACACCAGGTCTACCTTAAATGCCGTAGTGGAAGCCGCTTCACTCCTGAAAGCATTCACAATGCACAGATAGCTCATTCATATCGGAAATCATCGGATACCAGTGATTCCGGAGGGTATCTCGACAATATCCAAGAAGACAACAATACTCTCACGATATACACAGCGGACGGAACGCGCATGGTAAACCGGGAGGTGCATGAAGCGAAACCATCTAGCCTTCGAGCCTTCGAGAATCACATCTACCAGTATGTAAAGCGAAATCTTACATTCAAGACAGATGCTTTGAATGGAATCTCCGGTGTTCTAAATTATATGTCCAACGTTATATGGGGGGGGGGGTCAAGGAAATCTCCTAGGCATTACTACGGGTGCTTTCTGGAGAAACACGTGGACTGGAGTTGGAGAGCACGCGCAGACTAGATTTTTCAGAGAAGATTTCGTTTATGGATCATGCTGTACACATGGAGCGACCAGTCCTATGCAAAATCTCCAAAGAGTTCCAAAATTCCCTGGTTGGACCTGGGCGGGCTGGATCGGCTCACCTCCCACCTGGCTTCCTCACAACACAACACCAGAGAGCCTTGATCAGGACACTGAGGTCTGCTTCCAAGCTTTGGCAGGATGGTGGGTACATATTCGAGTCGATCGAGGGCCTCAGCTGGAAGCATCGGAGTTTTGGAAGGAGAAGAAGAGCCATGTAGGTTCGAGGCTACGTATACATTCCACTTCCATAGCCCTAAGGTTTAAACGCTATCCCCAGCAGGAAGCCTCGGAAGTCGTACCTCACGCAAATTCCCCACAGTGGAAGTACTCCGTCAAGTGGATGTACATTGTTAAAAATATATCTCCTTTCCCACTACACCTCACACGGACAGTCGGACTAAATGGAGAGGACTTCGAGAGGAGACTGCTACGCGGAACATGGACCGGCCTTTTGTTAAATTGTTCTCTAGATTCAAGAGTCGGATATGTTCTTGTAGTCGGAAAAGCCTCGCCGGATTCGGAGGACATGGAGCGGATCGGGATTCTCGTTCTACCTGAGCATTATTATTCCCGGTGTTTGAGGACAAAAGCGCGAACAGTGACAACTATCGTTTGACATATTTTGGGGTTATCGATGATCTATAGTCGAACTCTTGCCAGTCGGCACCCCCTTCGCTTGTCTGAGCAATACGTATCGTATTTGATCTTAGCCAAAATTACCAAAATCTGATTTTTCAAAACGCGAGAAAATTGAGTCAGCAGGAATACACGATCATACCTATCTCCAAGTAATTCTACATGATAGTAAGATTCATCCTATGGGTTTGCTCCTAGGACACCTGACACGAGTTTACCAAGACCCATATCATTCTCTTCCTTTGCATACCTCATCGGAGCCGTGAAATGCGTAGCGTTATTGTCGCAACACCAAGATCCGCCAACAAAAAAGCGCCAGCGCAGACGATCCGAGCTGCTGACCCATAATCGACGGTTGGTTGCTTCTGCTCCCAAAGGCCGGCAAACAAGTCATGGCTCGATCTAGCGAGATCAATGAGCTCACGTTTCAAGCGTACATTGGAGGAATGGGGCAGAAAGCAGAGCCAGCCAGACCTCGAGTAAGGAATTAATCAATTTTGGAAGCCCTTTGTCTATATAGAATGCTTTCAATTGTATGAGATCTGACTATTGGAATTTTTCCTTACATACTACGCAGAAACTATGATTATGTTTTGCCAGTTCCCGACCACTTGGTATTCCAGAGATAATATCTTCAACCTGACTGTGTAGCAACAGCGGCGATGTTGATGACGACTTTGTAGCCCTTGCTCCTTTCCCTCGCATGTGACCACGCCTGACCTGCTTCATCGAACGGGAATGTTCTGACCTTCAATGGTTTAAGAATACCGGCGTCGATCAAAGCCGATACTTGGCTGAGTCTCTTGCTGTTAGGTGTGACGACGAAATGAACGTATCTTACGTTCGGATGGCTAACAGACTCAGGCGCAGAGCCCCGTCCGTATGCCCAAGATGGCGGCGGGTCTCCGACCGTCACAATCAATCCATTCTCGCTGACAGCCTCCCATGTCTTTGCGAGAATATCACCTCCCACCGTGTCAAAAACCACTTCCACGCTGGCTGCCAATTTTTCCCAGCCAGATGTACGGTAATCGAGTACTTCGCTTGCGCCAAGGGTTCTCAAGTTGTCATGGTATTGGACAGAAGCCAAAGCAATTATCTCCGCCTTAGCCAGGTGAGAAGCAAGTTGTACAAAGACTTGTCCTACAGCGCCTGAGGCGCCCGTGACTAGTACTCTCATGCCCGGATTGATTTTGGCGTGATCTGAAATTACCTCCCAGGCCGTAAGAAACGGGATAGGCAGCGCCGCAGCCTCCGCATGAGAAATAGAGGCCGGCTTCAAGGCAACTTCGTCAGGAAGGCATATGACGTACTCAGCTTGTCCTTCACCTCTCTCTGCTTTCACATAAGCGAAAACCTCTTGGCCCGTTGTCAAGGGCCCACTGTACTCAGGGCCCAATGCAACTATAACGCCGGAGACGTCATGACCTGGTATGCGGCTGGGCGTTTGATATAGCTCGGGCCAAGTGATCTCGTCGCCGGTGACTCCAGCAGCGTGAACTTGAACGAGGAGCTCGGCATCTTTGGGCACGGGCTTAGGCAAGGTAGAGCTGGTGACGATGTTCGGAGACGAGATGTCGCCCATGACTTGAACCGCCTTCATTATGCTGGCTTTGAAGTAGTTACCTGATTGCGTCAATGGCGGCCTTTCCCCCCTCTTTTCTAGACCGAGGATAGATCGAGGAGGAATTAAATACTACATAGTATAGAAGCGTTGAATCTCCGCGAGGCGGAGTAGGCAAGGAAGAAGCTCAAGTGAGACGGGAAGAACGTGATTCTCGGTACTGCTTAGAAGTTGCTAGTACACGTCAGTTTTTATACTACTTAATCATTAGGTACGATGCTCTATGCAACGCGAGGCCTGTTACTGTAGGAGACACATCGCGGTCAGGAACGCATAGGCTATTCAGAAACCAAGTAACCCCGCTTTCAGTGTTGGAACTCTAGCACTATGAGGCCTTCCTGCGAATACTAGGCCTAATCGGGCTTAGTACCTGACAGGTATCAAGAGAGCGTAGGCATCCCATACTGTACTAAACAGGAACGATATAATCGAATTAATCTCAGTAATCATCGAATCCATCAAGGATTAGGTGATATGATCCCGTTGTGAACCAACATTCAGAATACGTACGATGTTTAGTCTAATATCATATAAGACGAGATGTTTCTTTGTCCTCTTAGTCACAAATATTGTCTCTGCACACGGTAACTTTATTACAGAACCTGGCAAACCTGAACATTACAAGGAACTTTTAAGTTGTGGCGAAAAACAATGGAACCCGAATTCAGACTTCTCGGGTTCTAATGTAACCGTTACGGTGTCGTGCAGCAACGTAGGGACGTCGGGTTTGATAGTAATAATGACGAAATGAAAGTCATTACATTTGAGTTAAACACGAAGCTTATTATCTAAGGAGCGATTGTATAATGCAAGTTATATATGACCTTAGTGGTGTCTGGTGCACACAGGTTCATCACGTAGCCTATCACAGGCCATTCCTTCGGGTTCCCCATGCAGTCCAGTGACTGCCTAGCCTGATGCTCCAACTCTGTACGTGTTCCGTAATACTAGATTCGTAGTAGCAGTATCTAGTTCTTTTATTTTGAGATATACGATTTGCTTGCACAAAGTTTGTTACTCGTGAAAAATCAGTTAATCGTGTATTGTGGCAAAACGCCTTTTCCTAAGATATCTATTAACGCGAGCTAAAACCTTTTCTTTGTTAGCAATATATAACAATTTGTAAGATAAAATATTTCAATTTAACGTTAAAACTTCTGTATAAGACTAGTCTGGTTTCAGTTCTCGTGGTAACGGTCCTACAAATCCTACAAGCGGCTGTGGGATTTTGAGTAAGACGTAAAATTCAAATAAGAGATTACTTCTCGCCAGCTGGAAAAACCCAAGCCCAAAATATAATGACAAAACCCAAATCATACCCCAACTCCTAATACCAGCTACAGGATTTAAGATAAGGAGATTTTAGTAAGTCCTTCACTTGTGAAGAAATCATCCCATCCACGCCCTGTCATCAGGTTGGGTATAATAGCCGGACTTACTAGTTTGCTTGTTTCCGATGTGGTCCTAGTGGCCCGAACAATTAGTGGTGCTCGAACGCCACTTATGAGGGCTACACTGTCACCAGGCTTAACAGTATTGCAAGCAATACCGAAGTCAACAGTATAGTAGTGCTTATCGGGCCCTTCGTCTGTGGAAGGTGACGATCCTTTTATGCCTTCTTCTCTTCTACGGTAATGTGCTCTCCGTCTCGGATCTTCAGTAGAAGTATTGTGATAAATTCTGATGGAGGTGGAGAAGAATACTATATGGTTTTTCGCCAAGGCGTTACATATTGCGACATGTGTTTTCCAGATTCCAGCAAGCGAATTTAGGATTCTAGCTTTAGAAATAAATCGAGCTATCAAGGCCATGGATAGAAATTCCGCTTGTCGACCAGAAAGTAACGCAGTCATTCTTTGTTTGAATCGTCTTTGCGTAAGGAGTGAGAAAAGCAGGGCTGGATCATCTCGTGGCAACATTTCAAAAAACAGAACCCAAGCTCTGAAATGCCCATTTGTTAGACCTCCTAGGCCGTTCGTTTCCGTTCTTGAGAGCACAGTCAACAGGTCGAGGACTTCAATCACTGATAGGTCGACACAATTGAAGAACTGCAGCATCATTTTGAGATTCTTCAAGTGCTTAGTTTCCTCCTGGGACTGGTATATCTCTGATGTCTCTAGAAATTGATAAACTTTGACGATAGTGCCTTCTCGGAGTATACCACTGACTGTGAGTATGTTCTTGTCTTGGTGGTCCCAACTGAATATAGTATGGGAGCCCGGTGTTGCATCAGCAGGATGACCTAAAAAGAGAGGCGGGCTGATCCATAATGGATCCATTGGCCTCGACCAATCCGGGACCCACGATGGATTATCATCAAAATGCTGGCTTGCTGCGGGTACGAGTAAGGCCAATGACCTCGTCACTTCGATAAGTCTCCTTGACAATTCACTATAAACCTTACGGACAGGCGGTTTGGTATTAGCTAGTCGTATTTCAGACGTCGAAAGACGCTGGAGAACAGCGTGCATAGCGAGTGCTTTGTCCTTACTCTCGCTACATTCTCTTGTACAGAGACCTTTGACTAGATTGAGTGTCGTGTCGTTTGGTGGATATACCGGCCCTTCACCTCTCTGGCTTATGAAGAATGCAACACATACAAACGACACGAAGAGAAGGAGAAACAAGCCAATTATGCTTGGTAAGTAAATAGCCCAAATGTTCCTATGCCAGTCATTTCTAGTCAATGCCAACTCGCTAATTGCGGTGTAGAGATCCGACACTACATCCTTTGCACTCTTGCATGTAGATATACAAGTAGCAGCTGTGATGTTTTGGCAAGCGTGCAAACAAATCGTAATTGGTCCAATGGCATGATTAGAAGCGTTTAGTGTTGATTGCAAACTCTTGTCTATGGGCTTAGTTGTGGACTTTGAGTGAGCTGCAAAGTCAATGAAAGCGCCGAGACCGTTCACAAGACCCAGAACAGAGGCGCAAATGAACATAAAGGAAGCAATATCTAAGTGTGAATTCCGCATTTTCCTAACGGTTTCGGCGACGTCAATGACATACTCTCGATATTGCAACAAATGTGTCTGCTGTAGATCCTCGCACGCTGGCGAAGAAAAGGTAGGCCGAGAATTGAGGGGAACCCTAGAGGCTTCTTGGACAGTAGCATGTAGCTGGTCACGGCTAAGGACAAGTTCAGTCCATGTTTCCAGGACCTGGCTGAGACGAGATTGTGAGAAGCGACAAACTCCCGAATATTGTAGAAAGATGATAGCTCTTTCCAGTAGAGACCATTGAAGATGGATATCACCAACAACAAGGACCGGGTTGGAAGCAAGTAGAATCTCCTGGTAAGTCCACATTCGCGTAAGCCAACGATTGTCAAGCAGAGCCAGAAGGTCGTTGAATGACACCTGACCAGATCTCTTCCCGTATCCTGCCCTAAGACCGTGACCTGTAGCCATTAGTCTGAAGACAAGTGTAGCCCTGGTTGTTTGACTTACGATTCGTAGATAATGTAGATGCCCAGATCTGCCCCAATAGCCCGAAATCGGTGTGAGCAGCCGTGCGCTCTTCGAGTTGACGTTGCTGAACAGACACTGACTCTAAGTCCCATCTTCAATGGGACTTAGAGTCAGCATGCTCAATGAAATTGAGGGCTCGATGACCATTTTTGCTGCTACCCATCCAGACGTAAACTGTTGCATCCTCCGAATATATATCACCCATCAACCGAATCTGGCTCAATCTCTCCTCATAATTCTCTTGGTCAATGCAAATGGCATCTATCCAAATGGTGAACGCTCCTAGGCGCCGTCTGAGATGTCTCAAAGCATCATGACCATTTCGTGTCAAAGACAATATCTGCCCACCACAGCTAACAACATTACGCTTCTCTTCGGTATCAATATTCCATACGTAGGTCAACGCAGCAAAGGGAGTATGGTCGGCATCCAGGTCTATGACCTCGAAGTCACAAGACACAGCCTTACTCAAATCATTGTCGCCGTCTGAATGCACATGGAGTAGGCGGATAGTCCTCCGCTCGTGAGACAAAGGTGCTGAATCGTAAATACTTGCCATCTAAGCTCTCTCTGGGTTATTTCCGGCGTGAGATATCTTCAGACAGAAAAAAAAGAATAGTAAAATTCGATGCTGCGCGAGGTGTATCATGTTTTATCAGCTGAAGCGTGAATGCCCACGTCTCAGCCTTGCGTGGCGGGGGCCCACGAAAGACCCAGCGCTACGCTTCTGGCAAGCCAAAGGCATTTATGAGCCATTTGTTCCAATCCATTCGCGAACCACCATTTCCATGAATAGATTAGCGAGATTCATGAATGTACCCCTAGTTTCATGAATAAATCGGGATTCACGAATGGATTAGGTATTTCATGAGTAAGCTGGGACATACCGATTTCTTCTACACTAAACTCAAATCTTTACAACCTATTACCCACTCAAATCAGACCCTATTTGTTACTCATCTTCCCCGTATTACTATTATTACTTCCCTAAGTAATTGCAATGATTCGAGTCGTGATATAAGTGCTACCAGTTTTCTGTTGGCCCCGATTGAGACTTTTAGGTACTTCCACTGGCGCTCTCCTTAGGCATATCCTTAGGTGCATCCCTTGGGCCCCTGAATAGCAATTTGGTCAATAGACGAAAAGATTCATGAAACACCTAATCCATTCGTGGATCCCGACATTCGCGAATCGATTGTTGGAACAGGTCAGCTCTTCCTATTGCTTAATACAACCATTCAGGGGTATTTAACGTTAGTTATTTTCCAACTTGGGATTTTGATATTTTTGTATATTTGGTTTTCGCCGGTACTAAGAACTTCTCTGATTGGATGTTGTTTTTGTATATTTGGTTTTCGCCGGTACTAAGAACTTCTCTGATTGGATGTTATTACAAGTTAGCTAAACAACGAAATCATTGAAATCCAAAATAAGGATAGATTTTCAACTCGAAAGAGCAATTTTCAAGATGAACATACTAACATTAAATACCCCTGTATGGTTGTAGAAGATGAGTCAAACCATATTGGAACTAGAGTGGAGGATCGTTGTAAGTAGTGCTCAGCTTGCCAGTTTCTCAGCATGATCTGGATCAGGGGCGGTTCTACCGGTGCAAGGGCGAGGTGGCATTAACTTGAGAGATGGGCTCATATCGTGCTGTGCCAGAACAGACCCATAATCTGTGCATGTCTACCTGTTCAAGGGGTTGACACGAGAGGGGGCTATGGAGTTGGTGGATGTGTTCGTGGAAGATTGTCGATACTCAAAAGCAGAGATGGCCGAGGGAAACTTGCCTTCAGGCAATGTGCTTTGATGGAACTGGTAGATTATATAATGTTTCGCGTGTCTATTTGATGCATTGATTTCATTATATCATTAGTACAGCTTCCCCAGAGCCCTTTGTGGTAAACAATGTTTATGCTTAGTTGTCGCTTCCTAGTGCATTTGCCTACTACTCTCTCCTAAAGGGCGATTGCCTCACCATCGCTATAATTCCGCTTACCTATAGCCTTGTTTTCTTACTAGCTTGTCCCGTCGTCTATCGCGACTATAAAGAATGCACATCTGTAGAAGGATAAAGGGTGAAAAGACTCCCAATTAATTGCTCTGAATTACAGAGTATCGGTGTGATCGCTCGCTCTTCTCAGCCCCATTTTTCAGCCTCCACGTGCCCAATACAAAGCATTTACTGCCTTGCTTATGACCGCTTGCCTCTTGGCTTTTTGAACGATTGCTGGGATGTCTGAGATGAATATGCCGATTGTGAAAGGTCTTGGGACTCAAATATATCCGATCGATTTCCTTCGTCTAGCTGAGACGAAACTCCGAGGTCTGATTGGTGTGACTGATGTTGCTCGGATAGAGGATCAGGTAGTTGATCGACGGCCGAGCAGAGTCTGTCAAGGTGTATTGGACCATAGATATCATAGAGGTTCTTCGTGAATACATAAGCTGTCCACTTATCTTTACCTTCCTGCCTTGTGATGTCAAACTTTTCAATGGTGTGGCGGTAGACCGAGGTCTGGTCTCCATCGATGACGGGGTAGTGACCGTAGATTCTCACAGACTCTTTGTCGTGCGAAATAGAAAATGACAGGATCTTTCGATGGAGTTCATGCTGTCGGGATACCATACGGTATAGATCAACCACTTGTTTAACAGCAACACTAGAACTGTGAGCATTTTGTCGATCCGCGATATTGAGGCCTTCGTTCCCGCACTTTACTTCCATTGTAAGATATGGAAAGTACATCCAGGCTGTAGCTAAGAAAGGTGTGCCTTTCCACCCTCTAATAAAAGGTTCCAGCTTTCGAAATTGACCCTTTGTGAAGATAGTTTCTTTACATCCAACAGAGTAATCCGGCTGAGGTGCAGGTCCTGGTACAATAGGTACACAGCCATACCACTTCTGGTTGACGTGATCTATCATAGATTCTAGATGTTTCTCGCCGTAAGCACAGAGGACTTCTACAGAAGGAACAAGGAGCGGTGAGATATCTCGGATGACCTTCGCTTCATTTTCGTTACGAAGCCTCTCACAAGTCCTTTTGAATCGATCATCTCGAAACAAAGAATCAGGAGGAAGAGGTTGTTTTGTCTCAAGGAGAGACTTGCAAAAAGCTTGACAAGTGTCAGTGATCCCGGGACCGCTGTCCATATAGATGCCGACAGCTTCAAGCGTCTTCTCATACAGCCGACTTCTCGCGGCAGGATTTTTGCCCTCTCTCACAGGTCCATCACTCGTTTCTGATTTCTTGCTAAATGAAGAAGAAGATGTCTTCCTCTTGAGCAACGGATTCATTGTATTTTCTTGCTCGAAATACTCCTTAGGCCAAGTACCTTCCCGCCTCCAATATTCAAGCAGTTTAAAATCTCCCCCGTTTATATCGACCGCTATATTCTCGTCGATTGTGTCCTGGATAGGCGATCGTAGATGGGACGTCCGCGTTCGCTTTTGAGAGGGGGTGGCAGTAGTGGGGAGGGGAGCTTCAGCTTCTTGCGATCGCTTTCGTTTTCGATTCTCGACTTGTGGAAACTTGACTTGAGTCAGCTCGATAGTATAACAGGAGGAGAGTAACATGCCTGCTTGCTTAGGGTGTTGCTAGTTGGGGAGGGAAGTGGGTGCTTGAGTTGGGTGTTTGTGTCCTTGGATACCATTCGTTCCTGGCGGCGTTGTGAACGTGTGCTCTTACGAGACGGAAATTGTGGTTGTTCTTTCTTGATCCCTTGTGGTCGCGTTTCTATCGATGATCAGGTAATGTACGGGCGTGGATGGTTTACTTACTTTTGTCTTGGGGCATCGAGCGTTGCCGCCCAACTTGTTGGATGTTTCGTTTTGCTTGACGCGGGGCCATACTGACTGTTGGAGGTTGGAGGTTGGAGGCCAAGAAGTAGGTCTATATTGCCGCGGGGGCTGACGAGGAGGTTGCACCGAAGTGTCAGAAGTATAGCGCAAGACGAGGATGATAGGCCGGATCGGCTTCAACGTTGGAACTGAGGGTGTCGTAGGTCAGGGACAAGAAAAATGAAGGATGTAGATGTAGATGGAGATGGAGATGGAGATGGAGATGGAGATGGGGAGGCTGCAGCCTTGCGCGAAAGTTGGTGCTAGATTAATTTATCCTAATCAAAGGTTAGCGTTAGCGATGCTCGTCAACCGATAGCCTTACCGATCCGGGTCCAGGTTGTTACCTGTACCTGACATCTGACATCTGACATCTGACATGCAAGGACCAGACTGTTGGACTGTTGGACTACTGCATGTAGTGCTGAGCAGAGCAGCGAGAATATACGGACGTCACATTAACCACGAGGCTACTCTACTGTACTGTCTTTGTTGGCCTGGCAACCATGGGTGTCTGCTGAATGAGGTGGGCAGGTTAAGGTTAGGGTTGGTCTCGGCAGGTATGAGCAGGCAGGGAGCAACACCCGGTACGCAAGATGATTACGTCGAGGATTGGAATAAAATATATATACAGAAATGCCACGCTTCGTAATTATATTCTCTGTCTTTGCAATCACAAATCTTCCACTCATTACCGTACTTGGCATAGAGGTACTAGAAATCTCACTTTCACAGTACAATACAATACGTGCATTCACGCACCTGGTTTGTCCTCCCTGATCATAAGCAACTAAATGGTACCTACTATGCTCGAGATGACTGCCAAGTATTGCTCTGAATGTTCCCACAGGTATTCAATCTCTTCGTTTCTCAATATTAATACCTTTGCCGCCCTAGATAGTGACATATTTGTGACGTGCATTCCAAAACAAATACCTTTTTGATATTGACTGGCTGTCTTGTATTAATTGAGTATCTCTCTTGTGTGTCGACCTGATTTAAAACATATGTATAGCGCGACGTCTCAGCTGCAGGGACAAGTTAGAACAAGCAAGGCCAATAATCGTCCAAACTTTGCCTGCCCTAGTTAGAATCAGGGCAGAGGAGTCGAATCTGGACCCTTTAGAACATTCCAAAAATCGTGACTTGAAGGATTTCCCCTGACGCTGAAATTATTCTATGATGTGGACCCAAAAAGGGAAACAAAAGAAAAGGTTCTTTTATTTGTATGAAAACACGAAGGTTTAGGACAAGACGTGAAGGTACTTTTTCTCTCTGGAAGGCGCCTAGGCTACCTTGAGTGATTTATAGTATTTTGAAACACGTCAAGTTTGGGATCTCCAAGGGCAGATTGAATCTAACATAGGCGGGTCTCGTAAAGTTGAACAAAATTTGCAAAAGCAAAAGCAGAAGCTGAAAGCAGATAAGAAATAAAAGCAATACTCCCTCATACTTGGGAGAGAAAAAGAAGTCCTCTATCAAGACCTGAAAAAGAAAGAAAAGAAACAAGAACAAAACTAGCTGAGAGAAAATCCACTTCTGTACGGACAAGACTGCAACTGATAGACTGGAATATTTTTTGGACAAACAGTTATTGTATCAAATAAGAAAAATACGGTCGAGCTCAACGCGGCAGTCAATTCCATATTTCGGTGATATGAGGACATTACGCATTAGAACATCTTTAATTGTACCTTGCGGTTTCTTGAGCTACAGATAAATAATTCCTAGGAGTCCCTCAACCTCCTAGGCCGCCCCCCCAACAAGTCCCGAGAGCTCAAGGGCGTTTCCTGAAAAGCCCGCAACACGTTTGCCCGTAATATGTTTGGGGCCTAAGTATTACGCCTACCACTTCATAACAAACAAAAAGGATTAAAGAGGAGAAGAAAAAGGGAAGGCGATTATTATATTTAATATTTTATACATGGCATACGTTCAGGTATATTTGTTTCTCTTTGTGGATCTAGTATGATTACCCGTTCATCACAACCTTCACAACCAAGCCCGTTTTCGTTTCTTCTATACAGACAGACACAATCCGTGGATAAGCAGTATCATCATCCACACATCGAAAGTCTCCGCGAACAGGCACATTACTCCAGCTCCAGCTCCAGCCCCCGAGCCACCACCTCGACCTCGCCACCATCTCGTCCGCGAACCTGCAGCGCGGGCGGAGGCGCAGGCTGCGTGTGCATGCGTACAGGTTCCTGGACATGCTTCTGGGCCGGCGCCCCGGCGCCCCGGCGCCCCTCTCGCGTCAGGGCCGGGACGAGCAAGTAGAAAACAGCAGTTCGCGAGACGCAGACGAGGCGCTGTCTGGGAAGGCGAGGTGAGGAATGTGGCTATTACTAGGTGCATCTCCAGTGGGAGGTTGTTCAAGAAGGAGCGATATTTTGGGGGGGGAGGGGGGAGTTGTTCGGGTAAGGGTGGCCATTTTTTTTTTTTTACCATGCTTGACTGACTTGAGAGGGGTTTCTGGGGGTCTGGGGAAGTTTGGGGTTTGGGAGATAGATAGATAGATACGGGATGGTGGATGTGCATCTGTTACGAACAAGAGACGGAATTTGATTTGAAAAGGTCTGTATGTCTGTGTAAGTAACGAACTATGCCCTGATATACTAACTAAGCACGTAGGTCTAGCCTTACCACGCTTAGCGCTCGATTAATTCTGGTAAAGTAGACTCGTTTTCTCGCTACACAGTATTAAAACAAGCAGCTTACCGCTTATATTCAGTTCAGGCCGAATCAAAATTTCTCTTCTTGTTAGGATTTTTTTGGTTTTCCAAATCGTTTATTAAAAACAAAAATAAAAAACTTTAACACCCGTCACCCGAAATAATTTTCTTAGTGAAACCTTCGTGTCTTAATTAGAGTTAGGGTTTATGAAGTGTTTTAAGTGTTATCAGTTGACCAGATTATTATTATTTTTTTCTTGCCGGGCGTAATTACATATAGACGCATATCGGTAGCCTAGTGTTTCATTAATAAACCACTTAAGTTAGCCCGGGCGCTTTCTAGAGAGAAAAGTATCTTCTATATTATATTATACTACATGATATTACGTTATGAAAAACTCAAAACAAAGTACATAAATACACTCTTTACCAAGCCCATTCTATATCTAACCAGCTAACAAAACCAAACGATTTCACAATAACCTTTTCTGTTTTCATGTGATTTTCATTTCACTTAATTTTTCCATTTCATTTCCATTTCTCAAGTCTACTTACTCCCCTACTCATACCCCTACTCTACTTCTGCTCTGCTGTACATACATGCCATACATACATTCATTCAAGAACAACCTCCCCGCCCCCAACCAACCCATAAAGGAACGAGATCAGGGTCGATCGATCGAATCGATCAGAAATCAGTAGCTACATGACGGAATTTGCCAAACTCATACACCATTCTTGCCCCGTTGCGTCACGCAGAAATAGAAATGGAATGGAATGGAAGAGGCCGCCCGTATAAGGTAAATGAGAAAAAAAAAAATTTCTCAACCTGTCGTGAGAGAAGATGGGGTATACCAAGCCAAAGGCAGCATATCTCTCTACCACCAATCACCCTGATCATGCATAGCAGCCGCCACCTTAACAAACCCAGCAATGTTGCTGCCGGCCACCAAGCTCGGGAACTCGCCCTCGCCGCCCTTGACGTACTTCTTGGCCGTCTCAAGACCATTCTTGAAGGCCTCCTCCATGATCCGCTTGAGCTTCTCGTCGACCTCCTCCGACGTCCAGCTGATGCGCTGGCTGTTCTGCGCCATCTCCAGGCCCGAGACGGCGACGCCGCCGGCGTTGGCGGCCTTGCCGGGCGCGTACCAGATGGCCTTGTCCTTGCTGGAGCGGCGGTGGGCTTCGAAGACGTCGATGGCTTCCTGGGTGCAGCCCATGTTGGAGCCCTCGGCGATGAAGCGTGCGCCGGAGGCGACGAGGGCTTCTGCTTCGTCCTTGCTGACTTCGTTCTGGGTCGCGCAGGGGAGGGCGACGTCGACCTTGACGTGGGTCCAGGGGCGTGCACCCTCGATGTACTTGTGCTTGCCTTGGAATGCTGTCAGGGCCTGGCGCTTGACCTTGAGGGCGGCGATTGTGTGGATCTCTTCGGGGGTGATGGGGGAGTCGGGGGTGGCGATGATGGAGCCTTTGCTGTCGGAGAGGGAGATGACGGTTGCGCCGAGCTCGATGGCTTTCAGGGCAGCGTACTGGGCGACGTTGCCTGAACCGGAGATGGCAACTGTCTTGCCCTTGAAGGAGCCTTGGTTCGTGTAGGCAATCATATGGTTAACATACTACTCTGCATGTAAGTACGAAGTATAGCAATTGTGTAGGTCTAGAGGGGTCAACGCACGTAGACCAATCCAAAACCTGTAGCCTCAGGTCTGATCAGAGAACCGCCCCAGCTACCTCCCTTGCCTGTTAGGACACCTTCCCATTTCTTCGTCTCGGCCTTGTAAGCACCAAACAGCCATCCAATCTCGCGAGGAGAGACACCAATGTCACCAGCCGGGACATCAACATCAGCGCCGATGTGCTTGGAGAGCTCGCGCATGAACGACACGCAGAACTTCCGGATCTCGTTATCAGATTTGCCCTTTGGATCGAAATCTGCTCCTCCCTTGCCACCACCAATATTCACTGATTGCAGGCATCGTTAGCAAGGGGTCTTGGCAATTTCTACCAGCGAGCTGAAGCATGCAACTAAGAAGACGTACACCCAGTAAGAGCATTCTTGAAGATCTGCTCGAAGCCCAAGAACTTCAGGACAGAAAGGTTGACGGTAGGGTGGAACCGCAGTCCTCCCTTGTAGGGGCCGAGGGCCGAGTTGAACTGGACTCTGTAGCCGCGATTGACCTGCGGCTGGTTCTTGTCGTCCTCCCAGACGACGCGGAACTGGATGACACGCTCGGGGATGGAGACGATCTTGAGGGCGGTCTTGTATTCGGGGTTTTGCTCGAAGAGGGAGGAGTTTTCGAGGGTGCTGACGAGTTCTGGAAGAGAAGAGAGAGAGAGAGATTAGCTGAAGAGTTTCTGTGGTGGGAGAGGTGGTGGAAGAATGGTAGATTGGGCGTGGTAGCTGATGCAAGGGAGCGCGGGGAGAGATAGATAGTGATAGTGGCAGTGATATCGATAGTGATAATGATAGTGATAGCGGGGTAGATAACATCATAACCAAAACACACCTTTGTACGCCTGCTCGAACTCGGGCTCGGAAGGAAGGTTAGACATCTTCGTTGCGTGTGTATGTGTGTATGTGTGTTGTTGTCTGAATTTTACAATTCCTGTATCCTGCAAAGCTAAATATCCAAATGTCGCAATTGAAAGTACAGCAGAGTATGTATGTATGTAAACAATTGAGTTAAGAGAAGAAGGGGTGAGAGTTTGCCTAGAGGAGTGTTCTTTCTTGTGGAGGAGGAGGGCAGCTTATATGGGGGTGGGAGAAAGAGAGAGAGAGGGTGGAGGGGAAAACGGAAGGAAGGGGGGGAAACGTGGTGGGGAAGCTACGAGCGAGCTTTGGACGGGACTGACGTAGACACAAGATCCAGCCCCGGTCACCTACTTACCTACTTACTCACTCACTCACTCACCCAGTTAGTAGCTCGACAACCTGGCTGCCACTTCGATGCAAGGAACCAGGTAAGAAACATGGAGAGAATAGAGAATGAGAGAGAGGGGGGAAAAAGGGTGAGAAAATCCTATGCAAGAAAACAGCTGATGTAGGCAGGATCGTGTGTGGGAAGAAAAAAAACTTCAGCCATGCTCAGTCTCGCGTCTCGTCTCGTCTCGTCTCACAGAATGGCCTGTTCAAGCAAACAAGCCCAAATTCCATACAAACTTTATCCCTGCATCTTGCATCTCTGTGCATCTCTGTGCTCTCTTCCCAGCTCCCTGGTCTGGTCTACACTGCAGCACGCGGGCCGTGATCGGGGAGGGCGGGGGGGACATGGAAAACCCTTGAATGGGAGGACTCTTTACCTGTACCATGGGTAGAAATAAACCAACTAACTAGCCGGGGCTTGAACTACAATACGGGGCGTACGTGCGTGCTGTGTGGCGGGCGGTATAGGAGGAGAGATGGATCCAGAGAAAGGCAGCAGCAAGCAGCACGGACCAGAACAGACAGATGGGTTTTAGATTCCTAGAATCGGATGAAAGCAAGGCTGCTCCATAGGAGCTCCATCTGGAGCTGTTTGCTGTTCTTCCAGGGATGCTATGCTCCCTATTGGCCAAAAAGAAGAAGAAAAAGAGGCGTCTGTTGGTCTGTGCTGTCTCATCGCTCTCTCCGTCTTACTCTCTCCGACTTGGTGGCTTTTCTCTCTTTTTGTTGCTCTCTTTCTCTCTTTTCCCCTCGTGGTTCGTCTGCATGCGGGCGTGGTGGACTGTTTGATAAAAAATCGCTGTCACGCTTAATCTTATCGCTGGCTGCTGATTGGTCAATGGGAACCTCAGCTTTTGCTTCTTCGCTGGCTCTTCCCTGCAAGCCGCGCCCGGCAGCTATTGAAGGGTCCCCCGACCGCTTTCGTAAATGCAAGTGTAGAATACATGACTGGTATCCATTATACCAGTTTAGGAAGATGATTCATAACTACAAGTAATAAATGGAATTCTATACTTGCTTTACTATTTATTCCTACCCATACAAGCCACTCCATCTACCATATACTCTTATAAACTCGGCCTTCCAGTAGAGAGTCCAACTTGACATGTGGGGGCTCCTCTAGGATATACAATATGGTTACTGTACTGTACAGTAACACAGCATAGTAACTCCCTCCGCGGAAAATACCCCGACAGATCCATCAACCCCCTCCTCCATCGATGCATACAAAGAAAAAACAAGAAAAAAACCAATTGAGAGAAATAAATAAATAAAGCTTGTCAATACAATACAGCACACATAAGAATAAATAAAGAACTTTTTCCCCTTCTCGCTGCACACTGCATGAGGCTCGTCCTCGTCCCCCCACGAAAAAAAAAACCACAATCACTCACGCCAAGGCCCCTTCGGCAACCCCTTCGAGAAATAGAAAAATTTTTATGTTCCACGCGAGCTTGTCTGCCCCTTGCATACTACATACCACATGCTGCACCGAGTAGATCATTATCTTTTTTTTTTTTTCCCGAGGTGGTAGCATGCGCATGCGCATGCTCACGCCAGAGTCATCCGACGAGCTGAGTTTTTGGTGTGGAGGTTGTGGGGGGGAGACCGAGATCGGACATGAGGGACGAGGGACGAGGCTGAGGGGGAGCCTTGTTTTGTTACTCCTCTTCCTCCTCCTCCTCCTCCTCCTCCTCCCTCATCATCTTCCTCCTTCTTCTTCTTCCTTATCGAATTCCCTCCTTCTCTTCTTCTACATCCTCATGCGAGGCTCTAAACCTCTTATCTCTATCTCTAGTGTTAACATTTAAAAATACAGCCTCTATCCTCCATGTATCCTCAAAGCGGTTTTTTCTTCTTCTAGAAAGCCTTGGATCTTCAATACAATTATGTATCACACGAGGGAAAAAAATCATTCCATAAGAGCTCCCTCCCGGGGAATAGGAAGAAGCGTGAGGAGAGGGAGGGAAAGGCAGGAGAGAAAATCCAAACCCAACTCTCGCTCTCCATTCTTCTCTCCCTTTCTTTTCTTTTCTCTTCCTCTCTTCCTCTTCTCTTACTCTTCTTCCTCTTCCTCCTCTCCTCCCTCTCCTCTCCTCTCCCTCCCTCCCTAATCAACATCCGTAGGATCCCAATCCGTAACCAACCCCTCATCCAGCCCCCCCAACAACCCCTCCACATCCCCCTCCTCAATCACAAACCCATCAACCTGCGCATTCGCCCTGATGCGCTCCTCCCGCACGCTCTTGGGCAGCGGCACGTATCCCTTCTGCAGACTCCACCGCACCAGCAGCTGCGCCCACGTACAGTCATACTTCTTCGCCAGCTTCTGGATGACAGGGTGCGTGGCGCGCATGGAGCGTGCCAGGGGCGCATATGCCTCGATGAGAATGCCCTGGGAGGCGCAGAAGGAGGTGATGGCGGATTGGGTGTTGAAGGGGTGGACTTCGACCTGGTTGACTGCTGGAATTGTCTTTGGTTTCGAGCCTAGCAGTTCTCGTAGCTTGATTTATTGTTCCACTGTTAGCAGCAAAATAACTCTCCTTCTTTTATTTATATATATATATATATATATAGTGTCTGTGTATTGTATTCGGTGTATGTATGGGGTAAAAGGGTTTGTTGTTTTTTACTTACATGCCTAACCCCAAAATTACTCACGCCACCAGCCCGCACCTCTCCCTCACCCACCGCATCTTCCACCGCCCGCCAGCACTCTGCTCTCTTCCGACGACCTCCGATGGGACTATGCAGCAGATACAGATCGATATACCCGAGCCCGCTCTCCCTGATGCTCCGCTTGATCTTCGCCCGCGTGTCCGCATACCCGACATTCGTCTTGAGCTTCGTCGTGAACCAGATATCCTCTCGCTTCAGAGCAGTGTCTCCCTTCTGGCTTTTGGATCTCTGTAGGAATGCATTGATGGCGGCTCCGACCTCTGCTTCGTTGGCGTACCATTCCGCGGAGTCGATGGCGCGGTAGCCGGCGTTGAGGGCGTGTGTGACGGCGTCGTGGCACTCGCGGCCGGAGGTCATGTAGACGCCGAGGTGGAGTCGGGGCATCGAGATGCCATTGTTGAGTTTGACGGTGCTGGAGAGGATGGTTTGGGTTGGGTTGGACATTTTTGAGAGGGCCTTGTTTGAGCATGTACTGTACAATACGAAGAGGAAGGGAAAGAAGGAAGTGGGGGGGGAGGGGGGAGAGTATGGAGAGTAACAGAGAGAGATTGAAGGTGGAGGGTGGAGAGTGAAGATGATGAGATGGATTAAAAGGTGGAATAGAGAAATGATGAAATTGAGATACAGGAGAATAATAATGGAGTATGGAATAAGGTTGGATAAAGAGTGGAGGTACATACAGAGCTCGAACTCCCAGAGGCGGATGATGCGGCCGCTGTAGAGCCATGAGGTCATGGGAACTGGTGGAGCTAGGAGTAGATTCGACGAAGCCAGCTGTCTATAATCTTTCACCTTTTTTCTTCTCTTTTGTTCTCTCTCTTTTAGTTTATTGTCCTTTTCACAAACTCTTCTCAGACTTATAGTTTCGTAGAAGACATCGTGTTCAACTATTGAGTCGTTGCCCCCCGCCCCCCAATTATTCCATCTATATCTAATCTACCCAGATTATTAAAAGATAGGTGTGACTCAGTGCAAGAAACTTCATATCCTCTCATCGTTATTTCTATTCAACAATGACTTCCGGTCTGGAAAGCAGCAACTCTAAGATTACACTCCAAAGTCTGCAGGAAGTACCCCGCGCCGAGGCTTGTCTGACAATCCAAGTGCGATTGTTTATGGGTTCACCAGGTTTCTATATGCTACTGAACGATCCCAGTGGATCTTCTAAAAATTCAGCAACTTCTCAAATCCCATTTCTTTCAAGTCACCGGATGGCCCAATCATAAGGATTATATTATGCGCCTGTAGATTCTGCGCCTCCTTTTCGTCCACAGCCTCGTGTAACAAGGCACACAGCCATCTGCCTTGCCGCTCGGCCTGGCCTGGCCTCGACCTTCAAAAATAGTTCCTTTTTTCCCGTTGACTTTTTCCCCGGGTGTGGAGGTGCTCCATCAGAATTATACACAGCAAATGAGCTCTATGCATCCTTTTCGCAGAGTCCTACTTCAACCACATTATCATCGTCTCCCGGTTTCATAGCCGTGTTTTGTTCCCGAGCAATAAGAGGGTGATCGCGGTGGCACGGCAGTACACTATATCGATATGGTTAGTCCGACAACGACGATGACAATGTCGGAATGGCGCGCTCTTCTAGTGGATGAGGTTGACGAGGTTGACCTGTATCTGAGCAATGATTGCCAATATCAAACGCTAGCCGATCTTCCAACAACGACTGTAAGTGTACCATCTTTTGGACTTGGGTCTGAACATGAAGATCAAGTAGTCTCGGACTGGCCAAAAAACTCCCGGGCCGCGATTGTATCCTGGCGATGGGATGGCGAGGTCCGAGGTCCGAGGCCCGAATCCAGCACGTCGCTCCTTGAATGTATTTCTCGCTATCTCGTACGCTAAGAAAGTCGGAACTCGATATCTATTCATCGACATTGTGTCCATCGATCAGAATCTTCAAAAAAATCTGCTTATCGAGCAAGTTTTAGCTTTCTCAAAGCTGTACAAGGTGCTTCCAGTTTTGTGTTCGTACAGTAAGGACATAGTAGACAAGTACGTGTTACAACGCCCTTGGATCCAGCATGAATTGTCCAGCATGAGCTCCAATCCAGGTAAAATCACGTATGTGGGATCATTTCCCTTAGATCAGGACACCAGGGATAGAAGCCTCTGGCCATATTTTGGATCTATGATGTTTTCGACAGCCTTACGTAACGGTCTCACACCAAGCATTCTCATGATACTTGGAGGGCAGATAGAGATGTCTTCTGTCAGCGACCTCAAATTTATCTTACCAGCACGCGCCCGGGTTCTGTCACTAGCATATGATCAACTCAATTGGGAGGATTATCTCATGGTCGCAACAATACTCGCGGCAGCTCGACAGCACCAGTACAGAGACGTGAAATATACCTTTATTGAGATTGAAGGCATTCTTGAGCGACAGTTCGAACGTTTTTCTCTCTCCGTTATATCCGATTCATGTAGAAAATGCCCCGACATAGATGTATATCTCGGGGGTGTCAGAATCGCTCATTTTCGATATCGCTTCTACGGTAGTGTTATCTCAGTATGCCTTGCATATCGAAAAAGTAGCAGAACGTCAGATTTACGCTACCCTTGGCCTAGCTGAGGATGCCTTCGAAGACTACCTACGGCCAGCTTACCTGGACGAAGAAGTCCCCGTGACAACGTTTGCCGAGGCAAGAATAAAAGTCAAGACTCCATTTCTTTTCACACACAGTGCCTTGATCAGGCTAGAAGAGAGATTCCGACAAGAAGCGAGAGCCGATCGTGAGTTCGCGTTGAACTTACTCGAAAGTTGGAGCAAGTTGGAGACAGACAAATATGATGGACAAGAAGTTGCAGCGATGACAGAGCCATGATATCTTCTGTGTGAATAAGACAGTTATGACTACTCTTAGATATGTTCACTTTTATAGGTGACACAAGAAACTGCAAGACTTCCTGGGTTGGGTTATTTCAGGGATACTGAATTAAATAAATTAAACTTTGATTTGAAAAATAACATCGTAATAATGTGAATTATATCACTTAATGTTTTTTTAGTATTAAGAGATTGCGGTTATAGGGACCTCTACTGAAATTCTTCGCCCCAATCTTCCCCTTCCTTCTCTGCAGCCCTTCGCGTCTCACTTCTCCTTCTGTCTCTACACTCCAAGAACGAACTCAGCAAAACAACCGACCCAATAACCAACACTGGACCCGAACTGAATGCCGCAATCCTGGATTGCATTAACCGTCCTCGATTTAAGCACTTCCATTCCCGCTGGAAGAATTTGGTAAATTCAGTCACTGGAATCGCTGGTTCTGGCTTTGGTTTTGGAGCATGGTAGGTACGGTTGTGGGTGTGAATGGGAGAGTGAGTTGTTCTTTGATGATCGGGGTTAGAGTGGTATGTGTTCTGCACATTAATGTCTTTAAAATACCCGAATGGAGAACACGGGGAGCGGCGGCTGAGGATAGAGCGTGAAGAGGTGGTTTCCAATTGACCGATGTGGATTGTTATGGTTGATTTAGAGGTTGATGATGGTGATGAGCCAGAAGAGGACCTGTAGGGGAATCCGCCCATCCAGGCTGGGAAGGGTGTCATCCCGTGTGATGTATGTGGCTGGGATGAGATGAAGTTTTCTCGTGTGTGCTCGTGAATTCCCTTTTAGAAATTGGGATAGAGAATATAGCTAAGGCGGACGACGAGGTGCTTTTTTTCTTCCGCGTTAAGAATGGAGATGTTGGGGCAGGGCATAAATAGGTAATTAGATGGGAATTCCAGAAGCGAAGAGACGTTCAAATTGCTAACTGAATCGTCCGTGCGGAACCGCTTTTTACTCCCAACACTCCCACTAGCCAAAAGTTTAGAGTAAACCCGAACACTAAAACCATACAGGACCGAATGGTCCTTTATGAGAGATTGAGTCTCACCGGCTTATAAGCTAATAAAGGCTTCAGGGATGCTAAATCGAGCGGATCAAGCTTTGATTTAAAAGATGAAATCATTATAGTACAAGTCATACAATTAATATCGTAAGCAAAGATGACGATCCTGAGCAGGACAGATCAGCGGCAACCCCGACGATGGCAGTAAGTGAGGGCGGCTTAAACATTTCAGAAACAACTTTCGGAAGCACTCATTCTCCGGTGAGATTATTGGAGGCTTAATGGGGTGCGAAACAATTGGTCTTGACAAGAAAAGAAGCTATTCTGCTAAGGCTTACTTGGACGGATCGGTACGGTCTAGAGGTAGTCTCACAACCTGGACCTAAGTTGCTGCAGAACGAATTCTTTTTGAAACCCCCGAAAGTCCCTCGACGAGGGAAGTTGAATTTCGTGACAATAGAACTGGGGCATTGAGGTCTGTGTTGGCACATAATGAGGTTATCCTCAGCGCTGGCGCGATCAATTCTCCACATTTGCTTGAGTTGTCGGGTGTTGGCAATCCGAAGCTTCTGGACTCGCCTGGAGTAGAGGTCATGGTCAAAAATCCCAACGTCGGCGAACACTTGCAAAATCATCCTTTCATTACAGTCAGCTTCGAAGCATGCGACGAAGATGGGTTCGATACGATTGATCACTTATTACGCAGATATCAAGAGGCTATCTCCGTAGCACAAGACGCCTATTCAAGAGGTGTTGGGCCACGATCCAAAAGCAATCTAAACATACTAGCCCAGCTTCCCATCCAAAACGACGCTACGTTGAAGCAAGTCCTAGATAAAATGCTACCACAGCGTCCAGACAAACCCACCTCTCTCGTTAAAGCTCATGAATCATTTGTAAGAACCGTCGTTACATCTCCGACAGAAGCCTCTGGGTGTTAGATGACCGTGTCCGGATATATGAGCCTTTCTGACTCCGAACCTTCCACTCCACCTGACCCTGGCAAAGAGAAATACTTCACTATTGGCATCCATTCTCGCACATCCTTTGTCTCGTGGCTCAGTACACATTACCTCATCCTCGACTCCAATTCCCTCTTCGGGGATATCCATTGATCCAAATTTCTTTTCAGATCCCTTCGATGTTGAGATACTTGCCCGACATTTTCAACAGGCAGAGAAAGTTGCCATGACAGCCTCCGTTTCCCGCCATCTTAAATTAGAGGGAAAGCGCAGTTCTGGTATGCCAGGGCCTGGAGGATCTGCTGATATTGCAAAAGCGAAAGACTACGTTCTACATAGGGCTGCGGGCGCGCACCATTGGACAAGTTCATGGGCCATGATGTCCCGGGAACTTGGTAGTGTCGTCGACTCACGGCTCAGGGTCTACGGTTGTGCTAATCTCCGTGTGTGTGATGCTAGTATAATGCCTATTTCACCTCAGTCGAACCCCCCAAGTCGTTGCTTAAGCTATTGCAGAACATGCTGCAAAGATCATCTCCTCGACTCTAAAATTATATGAGCTTAATTTCGATCATGCCACACAATCAGTCGTTCAAATCAAGCCTGCTTAGCGCCTTAAATCATTGTTACATATACTCATGAGTCATCACTAGCCTTTAAGCTGTAAGAGCTCCTTAAATAGGTGGTCATTGGCTCTTATTTGATCAGTCTCAACCAAATGACAGGCTCGAACATCATATTCTGAGGTTTTGATTGAATTCGCTTTAGATGACTTGTTTTGTCAATCTCTACCGGCGACCTATTTGACTCTTAGCACCTCCACGATTATTTTTGCAAAGTCATACCGCAAGTCTAGTCAACTTTAACCTCTGGGGAATTTCACCAGTACCTGTTTCGAAATCTCAATTCTGTACCCCTGCAATTACCCCCCTCAAAATGCCACGAAAGCTACTTTACGGCCGTGCGATTTACTTCAAGAATCAAGGTCAATCAAATATGGCCTCGGACACATTATTCAAATTCATTAGCGACACCAATTTTACAAAACAGGTACAAGCTCGACACCATTGGCTAGAACATTGAGCGTCGGGGTTACATTGCAGGAGCGGGGGGCCACCCGCTCCGCGTGCATGCGCATGCGCAACTCTGAGCTTCTGCCTCTTGCATCCTCCTTGAGACTCTGATCGATGTCCGCATCACCATTCTATCGAATTCAAAATTGCGCAAAACCTTGATATCTAGGTAGTCTATTTTAAAGGATATAAAACGTCAATCGAGACCTTAGCCTGACAACACCGTGTAGGAAAGTCAGCTCCCGAAGGCTCCAAAGCTGTGGGGGGCTTCCCTAAAGTACATAAGTGAAGCTCCTTTCATGTTTTCGAGGCTAACCAATAACAAGAATTCTCACCCATGGGGAATCCTCTTGAACTAAAGGGCCCCCAGGTGTCCACCCTACCTACCCAAGACTCAATGCTTAGCGGGTCAAATTGTGACATTTCTTTGAAACATGATACAATCTCCGATGAAAATATCATCGTTCCATATGGGAAGCTTCAACATCTCGTACAACTCTGCACTGAAATCCTTCGTGAGAGTCGTGAGCAAACTCCGCAGCTGGACCTCGAACGAGGGGTTGACATCTCAGAGAAGAATATTGGGTTCGCATGGCCTGGTATCAGTCCAGGAGATCCAAGGTATCAACCGATCATGAAAATATGGAATGAAGTTGAACCTATTCAACTCAATCAAGTACCTGTAATGACGGAAGAAGACTTTGAATTCGATCTGGACCACTCGAAATACCGGACTATAAACGATTTATATATGAACTCACAGGACCCGAGAGATAGCTCCATCTCACTTGAAGATAGGGCAAGTGCGCTGGCCTGGAGAATTTCGAGAGATATGTCTTGGTTCCTTGAGTTCTCGTCGATTTTGATTGTTGTCTGCCAAACCTATGCTAGGAATCCAGAATGCACGATTTGTGATATCCTAGAGCAATGCTATCGAAGGAAGATTCTCATACAGCCAGAAAGTCTGATGATGGATGAGTATGTTACCCACGTGCAGCTTATTTTTAAATGCCTCTTCATTTTGAATTTTGCTTTTAGCTGTGATGGATTATTCCCAATCGAAGAGCGATATCATACCTTGATCATAGCGAGAGTTTTCAAGCAGAGACCTTCTTGTCTCATTGGTATTCAGGTCACAGCAGCATTCAAAATTTTTAGTTTAGCATATCCGGATCGCAGCGATATTGAGATAGATCACACGCCATGGTCAACCCTTAGAATTGACGATCTTAACATCAATGCCTTACGGTCTATTGGCAACCTCTCGATTCGGTGGACAGAAGTTGTGGAGGACCACCTAAAGCTTGACCTGAACGAGATGACACTTTCTATAATATGGGCACCACAATTCTCGGATATGTCACTCATGGGAAAATTTCAAAAGGCGTGAGTTCAAGTTGTTTATGATAGAATGCCAGTTCCGAAAGACGGCTGACTATAGATAGATTGACGAAATGTAGAGAAGAAGTCTCTACCGTGGCCACCAAGGGATCAAACAAAGACGAAATCAAAATCTCCCACATTCGACCCGTGTGTTCCTCGGATGATGAAGAGATCAGACGAACATGGGCAATTTTATTTGCTACTAGTAAAAGTGAAAAGCAAAGGCTATTCGCATACCAAACATTGGAACCTCCGCCTTGGAGTCTCATGGGCACTCCAGATTTTGCCGAATCCTATGCAAGCCTTCAATTAGGAACGGATACTTCCGTTCGAGGTAGAGCCGCAAGGAAGAATATTAAATCAGTACGTCAGGCCGCTCTAGACAAAAGACCATTACAGTATTCAACATTCCCAATATTCGAGACGAGACTAAGGTACCTGAGGCATTACATGGACCAGCAAAGGCCGAGAGGTTTCAGGCAGTTGTGGCGGGACAAAAGGGACACTTTGAGCTACTACACATTCTGGGGTGTCATTATCTTTGGAGTTTCAAGTGTAATATTAGCATTTCTTAGTCTGGGTGTTGGGATTGCACAGACCGTTGCTTCGTTCAAAGCGTTAGGATCAGTGGCTGCGGCAAATTCTGTTCAGTGACATATGCAGATGTAAGTTGTAGGGTTTCAAAAGTCATTTAAAATCTAACACGGAACAGTATTCTTCCATCCTCAGCACCCTAATCTCCTATTCCGCCTCTTCTAATTCTTGACCGCGTGATCTTTCCCCGAGAACCTGGGTTGACGTATTCCGCCCTGATCGTCGACCCCGCCCCGCTTCGGCTGTTGCTTCCTTGATGATGCCACTCTGTTTCTGTGCTTCAACAATGTCCTCGTAACTCAAGCCCTAATTGTGTACCTCTAGGTTCCCCTTACTGATAAGGATGAACTTCACCGTCTTATTTCTTCCAAACGTCCCTTTCTTATTGGAAAATCGGCTTTGGCTCATAGCAAGATCACAATTTATGATTATGTTTGAGTTCGGTATACGCCATTCCAGTCTTCTGATCTTCACAGCAAAAGCCAGGATGCCGGAGCGATTGATCGGGCACATCAGAGAGTTCAAGGGATTTTGGCCTCTTGGTGTGGTAAGGACTAGGACTAGGATTTTGTACAGGCAGATGGACGGCTGTGCTCTGCTGTGGCAAACACAATATAGGCCCTCCAAATATATTGTGCTCGTTGTTGTAAATAGTGCTACATAAACACAAGACGCTATAGATGAAATGACTTCCAAGTATCCTAAAAGAAGGGAGCGAATTAACAACCCCGAAAATACAGATCCTATACCGCCTAAACACTTTTAGAATATATATCAACTCTGTTTCCTTATACGTTTCTTCTAACCAGGCTAATGAAACCGAATTATATATCTTGAGGTATATATTAGACTAGTCCTGTTCAAACTAGTTAATAGTATAACAAGGCTGAGTGCAAGCGTTCATTTCTTGCTTGTCGCAGCCGGCATCAACACCTATCTCTTCTGACACCAGCAAGGAATCACGCGCATCATTAATGCTATGAGTTTCAAACGGCACTTCAGAACTGCTGCCTTCAGATCGATCCGAACCTGGTTGTACCTGTCCTTAGTCCCCACCTTACATCCGATGCCCTCTGCATAATCATGCGGTGTTAGAGGAGAGCTTTTTTTCAGACAGAGAGGTGCTAGAAGCACTTAGACGAGCGATAAAATTGTCTAAAAACGTACATGAATATACCGTACATTCGTGGACTCTGATAAGATCTCCCGTTTAATCGTCTTCAAGCAAATGAAAGGCTCTAGAGATGTCTCAAAGCTCTGGGAGTCTGAAGCTCCCTTTTCATAAGTTATTCGTCGACCTATCGGATCTTCCGTTATGATCTGTTTTATTAACTAAACATACTATATCAAGCGCTCTAACTAATTCTGCGAAGACGTCTATACGCTACTTACCTTATACTATAATATAATGTAGAAGTATATTACTAAGGGTCGTAGATAATCTAGAGGAATATTATACAGCTGAATTGCTAACGACGCGCCTCAATAATATCAAGTCCTACTTGTGGCTAGCAGGCCTTCCGGCCTGTGGCAGGCCACTGCCTCGGCAAGTATTATTAGGCCGCGACATAATCATTACTGAGGATCCAACGGAGCATCTCGTTTGGCACGAAAGACGAATATTCATTAAGCCGCTCCCAACATTCCTTCTACAGCTCGATATTTGGGAACGGAATATATGTACATCCACACAACTATATGAAGCTGCCTGTGGGTTTCTGCTCTCCTACGCATGGTTGGTCAGGTACAAGAGCGATCTCCGGATTGCACATGAAAGAGGGCTTCTGCCGGACTTCATACACTGGGAAATATGGACAGAGCTCATCAATGAATTTCTCGAGCACATGAACTTGCAGTCTATGAGTGGCGTTTCACCGAGATATCAATACGGGGAGTTGCGTCTGTCGAGGCTGAACAAGATAAGCTATGTAACACGTTTCACCTGGATCGGATTCGTCCAGGGATATATAGCTACATCGACATGGCATCAGCAATACTTCGCCCAAAACTTCGCATGGCTTCTAGGCATCTTTGCGGTAATGTCCGTGGCTCTATCTGCAATGCAAGTGAGTCTTGCTGTTGGAAGAGGCGGTTTAGACCTTGAAAACGCTTCCTACGGCTTCTCTATTGCTTGTCTGTTCTTGATAACTGGGACTAGCTTATTGCTTATGATTATGTGGACAATCTTATTTGTGTATCATGTTGTAAGGGCTCAGATAAATAATCGACTTGTCATGCAGAAGCGGGAGCTTGGTGCAACTTCTGTAAAATGCACCCAGTGTTAGAAGAAAGCATCTCATTTTCTGCAGCGAAACATCTACCATACCATATCTAGTAGAGCTAAGCGAGATGATAGAGCAGTATTTCATTACCGGCCTAGGACTAACTCAACTACGAGCAATACCTCTCAGGCGAAGTTGTCGGTATTTCCTTTGCAGCACACCAGTAGGATTGGAAAGTATTTTGAATTCCACAGATGCTACTAGTACAAGATGAATACGAGAATTCAAAAATCCAGAAACCACAGGTATATCGCAGACAAGAACACCAAAACCCCAATTGTGTTCATCTTTTCCAAGAATCCCCAACCCCATCCAGTCATGGACCGGCCATAACGCCCCCCCCCAAAAACCAACAGAAATCATTTCATCCCTCATTCTCAGGATTACCACTCTGCGGCATCCCCTGCCAGTTGCCCCAGGTATTCTCCCAATCTGGCTCGCGGTACTTGTAGCCCTTCTCTCTCACGACTTTGTCGACGGACTCCCGCACCATCGGATACACGTCCTTGTAGCTCTCCCTGCCCATCCAGCAGTCCAGGTGCCCGTACCCTTGCACAATCTTCCTGGTATAGCCCGTGGTGCCAAAGGCGTCTCTCAGTTTCGAGTATGTGGCATCGGTCGATTCGGGCGTCAGAACATTGTTGTCGGAGCCCGAGAAGAGGAAGATCGGGATGCCTTTGAGGCGTCTGAAATTGGTGTGATGTGTAAGGTCATGGAAGAGAGGACCATTGGTGGTGACGCAGCCGCGGCGGCCCTGTTGCATGAGCGTATGTTCGAGCGTCATGTTGACGCCGCCGAAGAAGCGGTCGATTTGACGGTGAGTTGCTTCGTTAAGGTTGCGGTGGTTCCAGAGCCTTCATAGAGATGTAAGCCATCTGAAAATACAATATGGGGGAACACATTTACTTACCTCCCAAAGATTAAAGAGGAGCGGTGACAAGAAACGTTGTTACATATTTCGTGCCTATTGTCGGGATAGAAGCGCAGGATCTGATTCAAGAATTGCTGGAAGTAGGTGTCTTTCCTGTTGGAAGAACAATCGAACCACTGACCTCCGAACATAGTGTAAAGCTTGTCGAAGGGAATGGGACCCACCCTTATCTTGGCCATATTGAGCGTCGCCCATATAGGATTGCAGAATACTTGCGACGTCGTTATTCCAAGAATCCAGTCGGCGGGTATTGTGCCGTCCAGTAGGCCGCAAGAGAAAGCAACTGCTCCCATGCAATGAGAAATTGCATAAATTTTCTTGGGTCCGTAATTGGTTCGTATCCACTCAAGACAAGCTCTAATATCAAGACGAGCATCAAATGTCGTCCAATTCTTTTTGGCGATTGGGAGGTTACAGATGCGGTGAACCGTGACGAAAACACGATACCCCGCTCTTGTCAGGTAGTTGACAGCATTGACTTCAATTGTTGGGACGGCGTATATTTGCTGATCAACGGATGCACCCGGGATCATAAAGAGATTCTTGGTCTTGATTCCAGTATTGCGTGGCTCGAATATATGCAATTCGGTATACACCTCATCGGAAGCTTTAATGTTTCGCACAATCTTGTCCGCCTTCGTGACGTTGATGAAGTCAGTAACGGTGTTCGCCGGGTATTGCTGGTACACAAAGGGAGCGAGGAAGAGACTCGCTGATTGTTTGACAAAGAAGCCCATAAAACGGGCAGTAGATTCGACTCTTGCCAAGAAATTTCGCCCCGAGGATTTGAGGGTGAAGATTTCAGACAGGAAATCAGTTGGTTTGATGTGCATCATGCCTCGTCCAAGGATGGCTTTATCTCCTTCGGCATGTGAGATTGTCACGTACAGTGTGGAAGCGGCGGACCAAAAGCGCCAGGGCGCCAGTGCAACGGACGAATCGACCACTTTGTACCCGTGGAAGTGGAACCTCGAACCGTCGACCGACGAAGTCATGTCAAAGTCATAGGTCAGATTCTTCGTGCCAGGAGCAGAAGTGCTGTGGCTGAACAGGTGGAAATTGCCTCGTTGGACTAAGAAAGGACTGCCTGGCAAGCTTCCACAGGTAACGGTCCCAGTGAGCATCGCCTTGTGATCAGCACGGTCCACAGCTAATTCAAGAACGTTAGTCCGAGGCGCAAGACAGAGTCAGAAAGGCTGGACTTACTAGTATCCGTATCCCAAGTTTGAACACTCAGAAAGAATCTTGCTTCTTCGCAGAGACCTCGCGCTGTCTTCGCGGCAGTCTCATAATCCTCAATCTTGTCGCCTTTGATCCCATCGCCGACGTGAATGTAACCCGACATGACTTCTGAAAACCCGAATCCACTAGCTCTGATGGCCTCCGCCTGGTCCACCAAGTCCGTTGCCTCAGCGAGGGTAAACGTGTTCTGGTGCTGTAGCTGACGCGACGCTTCGTCATATTGGTGAGGCTCTCCGAACAGATTTATCGGCACGTTATTCTTGGTCTTAAGATCGATCTTTCTACCGATGTAATAACGAGCAACATGCTCGACTGATCTCTCCGCGAGCGCGGTAATGGTTGCGAATGGGTTGACTCCTAGAGCAGTGGGAATGACGGCCGCGTCAGTCACTACTAGACCTTCGTGGGTTTCTTCGCCACGTCCGGTGAAAACTTCGCCAAAGTGGTTGGTAACTCCGGTGCTCCCTGTGCCATCCCTTGCGAGACATGCACCCCCTATGGGATGAACAGTGATTTCCTGCTTTCCAAGAAGACCATAAAAAGGACTTTGCACAAAAGTTCCGCCGACTGCCTCTGTAGCTTCCTGAAGTAGACCACTCAAAAACTTGACGTGATCACTATTACCTACCCCAATGAATTCC
Source organism: Proliferodiscus dingleyae (assembly GCA_003988795.1). Taxonomy (NCBI): domain Eukaryota; kingdom Fungi; phylum Ascomycota; class Leotiomycetes; order Helotiales; family Lachnaceae; genus Proliferodiscus; species Proliferodiscus dingleyae. The sequence goes on from QYAK01000027.1 coordinate 199,358, forward strand.
AGAATAGGCTTGTCGTGCTTCAACGTCATGATTGCCTGGTTCGAGTCATGGCTCATGATCAAGTAGACCTGTGTCTTCTCAACGCTACCTTTTTTGAAGTACGGGCCTAAGAAACGAGTCCCTTGTTTGGCCAGAGAATGCTTCATTTTGCCGAACAAAGTTTCGTCCTTCGGTGGCGTTGTTCCTGGCATCAATTCCAGCATAGTCTGAAGAAAGTGAGCCAGCGCGTGTGGAACAGCTCCCTCTTCGATAACGAATCCGTCAAGAGGATTTTCCTGATCCGCCCGGCGGTCAATGACTCCAGTAATCGTAGGTCCCACAGGATTGTACACCGAGGGGTTCGGATTTCCAATGGCATTGGCCTCTTCATTTGTATCATAGCCGAATGCTAAGATATCCCCATTTCCACTCATGCCTTGGCCGACTCTGTCACTCATTGGGAGGCCCAAATTCTTACTTCGGAGTAGAATCTCGGTAGTGCCGATACTTCCAGCACCAAGAAAGACGCATTTCCTTGCATGAACCCACAAAAGATCCTCGTAGAGGTTGTGTTGAAAGGCGCCTCTTTTGCTGCCGTGCCAGGCGAAAAAGACAAGATATCCTCCATCAGGATGTTTCTTGACATACCTTACTTCACACTCGCAAAACATCTCTGCTCCCCAATTCCATGCGTCTGCAAGATAATTAACAAGTGTGCTTGATTTACTCCCGTCGTTGAGTCCAGTTGAGTCCATTCCAGTCAGCTGCGACCGGAACATCTCGACACCAGTGCTGTTAGGGCCATCGCGAAATCTTGTAGTCTGAGGAACCCGGTAAAAGTTTCTACTCATTCCAAGGGCCTCCGCTTGCTTTTCAAGCATACTCAGCTTCTTCAAAGGTTCCATCTCCTTTGGGTATGGTTCCGGCTCAAGGACACTTGCAGCGCGCTTATAGTATTTCTGTAGTTTGTCGTACCCTTGAAGTTCTTCTGGCCAAGCATCCATCTTCAGGGTTGCATCATCAGCCTCCAGATACACATTTGCGTTCAGTAGACTCGTGCCGCCCAGTCCATTACCAACAAAGGCATTTTGTCCTTTTCCAACAATGAGATGGTAGAGCCCGGTTGGGTCGCCTTCCTCGACCATAGCCCCCTGGAGAACCCCTGGAGCAAAGTCTCCGGACACGTGAAGTTGTTTCATAGCATCGACAAGCCCTTCAGGATACTCTCCTGGCCACCTTTCCTGGCCTCTTTCTAGGACACAGACTTCCTGTCCTGCTCTAGCCATTCGGCTCGCAGCCACTGCACCTCCATATCCAGATCCGATGACCACACAATCGTATGAGTTGCGCAGAAGTTCGACTGGCTTTGAAAATCTAGGGTACTTCTTGTCACATGCATCCTCCATGTATTCTTTGTAGCGTGGGGCGTGCGTATGTCGTCCATGCTCACTTTCAGTATCTCGTCCATAGGGGCCGTGTGGATGAAATCTTTGAGGGTCCATGGGAGGGACATCGAATTCCTCGTCAAGGAGTCCATTGGCCTCATCCGATGCATCAGGTTCTTCAGTGATACTACTTGCTACACTGAATGGGGAAGAGTTGCCCCGGCCCCTGGTTGATCTACTTTCTCTTTGCGTCTGGGGTGGCGTCAGGTGTGCATTTTTGCGAAAGCGAAAGTCGGGACTCTTTTGCCGGGCGTGACCATTAATGCCAGTGACGATCTCGTGAGCTGATGCATTGGCATGTAAACCATTGATGCCATTGCTAAGGTTATCCCACGTCCATACTTCTGGGTTGGGAGTAGGAAGATCCTTTGGAAAGGGAACTTTAGTGAGGACTTGATTGAAAGATGTGATTGGCCCAAGGCTCATGACAGCGGGGTGTCTCTGTATATATATGGACAAGCAGACTGGGAGTGACACTACCAGTAGTGACGAGTAGCTATGGAAACCTGCTTCAATCTTGACGTCTTGGAAAGCTGGAGGGGCCTCGTGGAGCCACTGTGAGAAAATACCAGAGGACAGATCGCCTACTTTGAAGTCTTCTGTCAATCGAACAGCAAAAGCTATACGCGGTGGTGGCCCTTGAGAATTCGCAGATGAGCTTTTGAAAGAATGGCTAGACGATCGCGCGTGCAACCCGGCGATCCCAAACGCATTTGTGTCTGAAGATTGTCCTCCGAAGGTACCTTCCGCGCCCCTCTGTCTCGGAGCGTCGGAGTTTTGTTCCTTATTAACAGGGGAAAGACGTATACTTCGTGGTGATGTAGAACTCTCTTGCCTCAGAGAGACATAGACTGGAGACTGTAATTCTTGACCGCTCCCGATCAGGCGACTGCGGACTCGGCAGAATATATTATCGTACAGATTTCCAATAGAGAATGAGGAGAGCTCGCTCAAGCTGCGGAGCTCCAACTCAAGCTCTCCTGCGAAGGAATACGGCGGAAGACTACCATTGGTATGGTTGTAGGCAGATGCAGCAATGAGCTCAGTAGTGCCACTGCCTCCCTCACTGGTGGTTCCTCCGGCATGAGCGCAGTCTAAAAGAGCAAGTACATCGCTCTGTGCTTCCTCTAAAGCGGTCTGGATGCTGCTCCACCGCACTATAGGATATCTCGATCTCGAGTTCTTACGACCACTTTAGATATGTCAGCTCAGAACAACTAGGCGTAAGAACGAAAACAAGAAATCTCCTGACCTTGTCCATACTAAGCTCTTCTCCTTATTGAGTCGAGATTGTCCATTGTAGAAAACGATTTTCAGTTGCTCAGCATTATCACCCCCCACTTTCAAGAAGTCTAAAATCTTGCGGTTGGCTTCGACATCTGAATTCTCACTCGGAATGGTCCAGATTTCGGTTTTAAAGTGATAAAGATCCTGGAAGACATTGAAAAGCCGGCTAATTTCCGCCTGAACAGGTTCTTCAGAATCCTCAATTTCCCAAGAAAGCATCAACACGTGTACCTCACGGTATAAAGGCCTGTCCTCATTTGGGGAAATGGCTTGGGCGGCGGCTTGTAGGCTCTCTCCAAAGGATTTCAGATCGATTTGAGCTGGCCATCGGTGGAAATCATCGTAGCTTGAAGTTATGGCACCCAATCCGACAGATTCTAAATCTGAATCACTCTGCATCTCTCCATCCTGGCTGAAAAAATCTCGAATGCTGCTCATGATGACCACGTGATTGTATATCAGTATCCCATTCCCTGAGGAGGGGCTAAGCTCTTAGTGATGGCTGTCAGTCAGACTTTGAAAATTTCACCCCGCCACCTCGTATATGGGAGAAGCTGTTAAAGTGTGTTGCTGGCCAATGCGAGGACCGTCTATAGCTAGGAAAATTCCCTAACGAGCTTTAGAAGTTTCTAAAAACTGTCAGATAGTTGAAAGGAGTGATATATACTGCAACAAATCAGTCGCTGCCTGATGAGATCGGTGTGTACGTCCTTGTCAAAGACGGAGGGGGCCGTTTGGACTCACCGAGAGCTGGGGCGATTCTCAACGGCAGGTCGAGGCGCAAGTATTGCAGTCAAATCAGGCGCATGGGAACACAGCTGTGACCCATGGGTGAGAATTCTGGCTGCATAGACTTCAAACCCTTACAACAAAGCTGAACAGAAAGGTAACAAATCTAACGGAAAAGAGAGATGAACCTTTGTGATATGACCATAATCATCACATGGAAGAGTGATGAAGCAGCTATCATTGGTAGAAATCGGAGGATTTACGATCAACCCGGCCAAGAGTAAGTGGATTATAAGTAGGGTGTCTGGGCGCCAAAGGGACGTGCTGATCCCTGGATATTCGGGGATTCCCCCCGATTCCCCCCTGTAATGGCCCCTAGATTCACGTCCTCCTCAAGCCTCGCTTTGGGAGGCTCTGTGAAGCACAGTAATTTCTGTTGACGAAGCCCAGAATTGCAGGGTCGACATACCACAATCCGCCCCCTTTTGGTCGGGTCCTTTGTAGGGCTCATGGATTCTGGAGCTGAATTTGATTAGGACCCAGCCACCATGGCGGTCCCATGCCAATTGCTCGCTCAAAATAGTGATGATGCACGCAGGCGATGGTAGTGCTGATAGGCTGCACAATTCAACCTCGTGAATTGACCAATGACAGACGGCAGAGGACAGTCTCCTCCGAGACGTCCAGGCCAGCCCGCCTCCAGCCGTTGGCTGAGTCGTGGGGGCTTTTGGAAAGGTTCCTCAGCCGCGCCCCGAGTGAAGTAAGCTGTCTTGCAAATCCAGATCTGCAGATGGCATTGGAGGATTCTCGACGCCTTGTTCCAATTTTTGCTTACCAGTGCTGACAACGGGTGCTGTGCATAGTGGCCTTGGCTTCAGCATAATGCTACCACATGCTGTGTAATCATTGCACAGACTCGGCGGATTTGTGTCTACACCGCGCTGTGCCTTACCGATCCGGGTGGGAGGGTACCACCGCAGTGGAGGCGTTCTGGGTCGCACTGGAACCACATGATGCCTTCTCAAGGATTGGCGGGCGATGGCTTTCGCTTTGTGCATGGTGGAGTCGCTGAATCTTCATCGGATACTTCAAACACATGGGCGTCCGTCTGCTGGGCCACTTGGCTGCCTGACATTGAAGTTGCTCAGGGGTCGTGCCCCGTATGGAAATTCTAGACGCGCAACGATAACCGTGCAGCGTTGTAGATGCTCTTGCCTGTAGGAGCCTAAGAAGATGCCTTGAACAGAAAATCTAGGCGCGCATAGATAAACGCGTAGCGTTGCAGAGTAGAAGATATCGTGCAAGCCTTGCAGGAATACTGCAGCCGATCTCACACAGCGCAGCATTTCCAGGTCGTTACTCCTGATCCTATAGAGATCCAGTATATCACTGTCAAGTTACTGGCCCTCTGATCTCAATGAGAGAAATTTTCAAGTTATGAGTGCCACTTGGCTATTCGTGATAGTGCAGGAATGTCTACTTTCCCTTCATTTTATGACGGCGCTGAAAGTCTGGTTCAACAACACGTGATTTCAGCAAGCTACGATGCTGTACTCCTGTCGCGCTGTCGATACCCGAAGAGGCTGAGGACTTGTCTAACAATCATACTCCAAAAGCAGTCTTTAGGAGATCACAGATCCGTCACTCATTTGGCGGTTCGTGAGTAGCAAAATAGCTAAATATAGTCTTGCGAATCTTTTCCAACAGCATCGCCCTTCAAAGAGCAAATGGGAGAACACGAAGTCTTATCAGTTTGATGACAGCACCAATGTGAAAGGCGTCAGATGATGTATGGAGTAAGTTACTCATTTGAAAATGCTTTGTAGCCTAGTATTACTAATAGGGGGGGAAGCAAACCGTGCGAACCCTAGACTTTCTTTGCGTATGTGAGCGGATGCCCATTCTTCTTCCTATAGCTCACAACCTTGCCGTCCAGATCCCTCCCTACAAAGAACCATACCAGACTCGCAAGCCAAGTCATAGCGGTATCAACAACCCAATTCCCTCTCTTCGAGCCTCCCCAGTTGCAGCCCCTCATGAGACTTCCCAGCCAGCTGACCGTGACAAGGTATTCCCCCCTCTCCAGTCCGGCAATTGACTCTCTGGCAGTCTCTTCAGGTGCCTGCTTTGAGTCTCCTTCTTCAAGGATATGCGTGATATCTGGCTTCGTCTTGTTCTCCTGGTCGAGGCCAGGACTCAGAATCGTCCCCGGAAACACAGTGTGAACCTTGATATTGTCTCCGTACAACAGCATCTCCTGTGCGAGACTGTCGCTCAGACTCCTGATTGCTGCCTTGGCAGGCGCATAAGGCGCGTACCCAGCAGGAGGATAGAATGCTGCCACCGAGCTCGTGAATATCAAGTGTCTTTCCTCATTTGCTGACAATATCGACGGGTCCAGCCATTCGCTGAGAACGGCGTGTGCCATGTCGACGCAGGACCAGTAGTTTATGTCCATCTGCTGTCGCATTTTTTGGAGAGATGTATCAAGGAAAAGGGATGGGTAGGCGGCGCCGGCTATGCACCAAACAATGTCGGGACTACGGCCATTGTTCCAGGCCGTAGCTTCGCCAATAACGCGTGCCGGGCTATCTTGATCAGAGAGGTCGGCGGAAATGTAGTGGAAGCGTTGAGAGGAATTTGCGGCAGAGGCCTAAGACGTGTGAGCAGGTATAGGTTTAGAAATGTGAGGAGTTACCTTTATATCTGCTATCGCAGCCTCGAGCTTGCCTACGCTGCGCGATACAATGATGATACTGGCACCCTTTTGTGCCAGCTGCATTGCTACACTTTTGCCCATGCCCTCGGAAGCCCCGGTAAGGAGCACCGTCTAATTGAGTTGTCAGAGGAGGTGGAGATATTGGACATTGGATGAACGTGCCTTTCCGGAAACATTGAACTTGTTTCTGCCAAAGAAACCCATGATTGAAGGTACAAGAAGAAGCAAACCAAGCATCAGACCCGCCAGCGTCCAAAAGTTGGGGTCGACGGCCATGTTGAAGAATTGCGTCGGGCTGTCAGACAACGAAATTATTTGCGGCGTAGCTTCATGTCGACGCGACGCACCGCACCTCTAGCGATAACGATAAGGATCCAGGGGCATCGCATGAGCAGTGCAAGGGTCGCCTCATCGTCTACACCCCTCCCCTTTTCCAAGCTCCTTTTCCGCTTCACGTTCAAAAGCTAAAAGGACATGGACAGAGGACCTTTCATGAATTGAAACCAGCCTTGGATAAGTATTTAAAGCTAGATACTTCTATGATGCGCAAGCAATCGCTCTACCCGCCGACCACTCCTTCAGCGCCGGGTCCGCCAATGTATGTATAGTACCCCCACAATCCGCCATTCGAGTAAGAATCATGCGAATATCGACTCGAATCACTATCCTGGAACGCGGCTGTATAATCCTGCAGACTGCCACTAGTATCTCTGTACTGCATATTATGAATATACCCCGCCTTCCCAAACCCCTCGTTTGCAAATTCTCCACTGCCCATGTCAGTTGTCGTCAAGGTGTTCTCCGAGTTGTATATCTCGCCATAATAAAAGATATAGGTAGATCCGGTGGAGAGGGATGGGTTGTACTGCCCATTATCAAAGATAGAGGCAGGAAAATACCCGATCCATATTCCTAGGACTGACAACCACCAGTTGCCTTGATAAAGGCGGTATTCAAGCCTCATTTCGAATTGCAGCCCGCTCTCCGAGGAAGTAAGTGGAAAGGCTGTTCCAGGAAAAATCAGTGGGTTGACCTGAACCCATCCTTTATACTCTGTATTCCAACCTCCGACATTGTCTCCCTCGGACTGGTAATTTACAGTCGTGTAATAGGTGAACAGATGCGGGTCTTGAATCTGGTCGGGGTAGTTTATCCAGCCAGCTTCAATAGTTTGACCGCTTACGGTGACGGCCGTTTGTAGGAGGGAGAAGTCGCTAGACTCCTCAACGTATGCATCGTAGAGGGAGAAAACGGCCGATCCACCAATATTGTCGACTCCTTCTTCTGAATTCACATACCAGTGCACATCGCTGTATTGTCGTTTGTCTGCAGACCTCCGACTGGGAAAGCTGCTGGGAGGGAGTTGTTTTTGTGTTTTCGGGTAGTCGGTGTTCAGGCGTGGAATAGGCACCGTCCCTGCTGGACCAAGCTGGGCTCCTGGAAGCTGGAGCTCACTTAGCGGTATTGAGACATTCTTGGATGGATCTGGAGTAGAGGCTGGGGTGAGCGGCGGCGGAGAAGCAATTGTGCCTTGGGACTCAATGGGAACCCAATCAATTGTCAATAGCTCTGTCGTGGTTGTGAGCAGGATGTCCAGGCCTAGTCTTTTGGCAAGAGAGTGCTCAATATTGTCTGCTACTGGTATTGCTATTACGAACATAGACTGGGCAGCTAGCAATAGAGAAAGGGTCTTGGCGAATATCCGAGCCATCTCGTCAAGTAAATATACAGAAAGTGAACAAACCAGCTGTTGTCTATGAAAGGAATTTCCATAGCAGCTTATGAGCCTTTTATTACTCCAAGTTCGGTCTCTCCACCATTATTCTCAGTTGCCCAACAAGTAGACGCCGTTCACAGTTCTAGCTACGTTAGATTGTATGACGACGCTTCACTATCCAGTCTCAAAGGCCGTAGAAAGAACCAAAACCGATGCTAAAACCAAAAACTGTATACTAGAGAAGAACAACGGCATTTTGTGGAGCTGAAATTGGTACATTTGTAGAGATCGTCGTCGCCTGAACCGCTTTTCATTGGCTTTCAGGTATTGTCGGCCTCCGGCAGCTACAGTATGCTATCCACTTTCCCCCTTGAAAATCACGTTTAGCACATGTGGCTTGACGCTATACACGGAGAGACCCTTATGTTGCCTTAGTCAGCTAGTCCAGCAACTCGGATTACGGTCTAGCTGCAACCTATCCAGGTAGTGTCCGTGATGGCTGGTAGTTCGCTTCGCGGTAGACCATTGATCAACCTCGCCTCTTATGTAGGAGGCGCCTTCTAATCCAGCGCTTTGACGCTCTGCGACAAGTCCACGATCATGGCACTTCGTTCAGTTCAAACGACCTCTACACGGCATAACATTAATTTCATAGACATCATTTCGTCATCTTGGTCACTAAACTTATGAGTGCAGTTCAATATGGGTCCAAAATTTTCAATTGCCATTTCTCAGACATGTACCGACTCTCTTTGTCTTTCAGCCAAACAGTATCCAATTAAGACCTTATCCAAATAAAACACCTATGGTAAATTATACGAAATAGTTTCACTACAATTAGCATATCGAAAGTATAACAACAATGAGCAGCCGACAGATACAGCCAAGAAGATAAATTGTTCACAACGTGTCTAAAGCCACGAATGCACCTAGATGAAGAACACCACCCCGAACAACCCCACGAGAGCCCAGCTGAACCATCTCCCCGGATACAACTTCTGCTCAGATGAAGCTTGGATAGGTGTACCTCCCGAGCCCGAACCGGGGGTCGATGAGCCAGAGCCAGCGCCAGAGCCATTGCTTGGCGAAGTTGGGACAACTTGTTGAGTGACAGTGAGCGCAGCATTGTTCTGTGGTTGGACTGGGTTTCCACCTGCTGCTGGGCTGGCATATGGTGCCGGAGCTCCGTTGGGTGCTGGAGCTCCTGGTGCCGGGGCCCCGTTGGGTACTGGGGCACCTGGCACTGGAGCACCTGGTACCGGACCCGGTGCTGGGGCACCAGTCGCAGCTGGGGGAGCAGGAGGTGGACTGATTGCAACTGGAGCGCAAGTCGAGCATGTTTGGACATAAGCTGTCACTTCTGGCGGAGGGAGACCTGATGGACTGCTTCGAACAAGCGTCTACCACAAATATTAATACATGGTTCAGGATGGTTAAGGAAAGGATAACAAACCGTTGTGATAGTGCAATCTGAGCTAGGAAGTATAATGCCTTGGGAGGAAAGCATGCATGGGTAGCAAGCTGTGATGAGATGTTAGTAATAATGTGTGTTCGATGGTCAGAGATATGCTTACGCTGGTTTCCGGTAGCTTGATCGTATAGTGAGGAAGGCAAGACCGTGAATGTCGACGTGGACAGGCCCGTTTCTGGGGAATTTGTGAGCTTCGCATCTACACCCATCGAGGCTGAGAACTTACGTGGAACACCGCCAGGGGCACTATTGACCACCACTGTGACATCAATGAAGACATTGATCACGCTTCCAATACAAGATGGAGGCGGCGCAGGCGGCGTTGGTCCAGCTGGGCATACAGTGGTATACGCAGGTACCAACTCTGTTGTAACTTGACCGTACGGGCAGTTAGTAACCGTAGGTGCGCAAGACGAAATAGTATATGTAATAGTCTGATACGCTGTGGACGTAGTTACAGGAGCAGAGGTGAAAACGGAAGTGGTGGCGGTGGTCACTGCGGTGGACACTGGCAATGAAGAGACTGAGCTTGGCGCGAAGGGGTCGGGACAGCCAGCTATAGCCATCGTTAGCGTACATATATGGGGTCAAGGCGGAAGACATACCAATTATAGCCGCAGGGCTGCCGGCTGTGAGAATCGCCAGGTTAATAGCTGTTGCACCGGCAGGAGCCTGGCCATTGAGGCCTAGCACAATGTATTGGGGAGTGGTTGAGGTGACGGCGAACAAGGCGACTCCTCCAGTGAACAGACCGTTGAGGAATAGCAAGTCTCCGGTAGTGCCGTCAAAAGCAGTTTCAATGTTTCCAGCCAAATCAGGCCCGAATGTGAAATAGGATTCACCGGCAGCGACATCATCCAAAGTCACAAATGCATTTAGGAGATTATCTGATGTGATGAGACGAGTGTCGGTTCCAACCACAAAGGACGTAGCATTACCGCAGGTCGGAGTTGTCGAAACCCTTCCCTCTGCATCTAGGACGAAGAAGGATGCTGCAGCTTGACGCTTTCTGCGGCCAGCACTAGCAGCAGAAATACTGACGAAGAACACTCCTGGAGTTACGCTTCCCGAAGGAAGCGGGACCGTAGCCGTCTCGGGTGAAGAGGCTGTCGACGTTGCTGGGACCTCGCTTGAAGGAGCTGGTCCAGCAGAGCCCGTACTTGATGCCTCACTCTGGGGTTCTACAGAGCTGCCTTCAGTGACAGTCTCAGATGAGGGTGCCACTGGTGAAGAGGTTGGACCGGCAGTGATGGCCGATTCTGAAGGGACGACGGTGGGGGCCGGAGTTGCGGTTTCTTCCTCGGTGGAGATGGGCAAGACAGTCTCAATGCTGGATTCACCGCTTGGTAATAACGGGGTGGATGTTGGTATTCCAAGGGTGCTCTCGATGCTGGATTCAAGACTTGGTGACAATTCGGTTGTTGGCAAAGCAAAGCTGCTCTCGATGCTGGATTCAAGGCTCGGTAACAATGCGCTTGATGTTGGTATAACAATGCTGGATTGAGTGCTCGGTAGCAAGCTAGTTATTGGTAGAGACACGCTGACGGATGAGATGGTTGTCGAGTTCGGGAACAGCGGAATTGGCGTGACTGTGACATTTTGTGCTGTCGAACGAGCTACATAGATTGCAAGTAAAGCGAGTGTAGAAGTAAGCGAATGCATATTGGCAAAAATCCCTAGGTTAGTAGAACTAAACGAGTGTGTTTCGACAAACGTCGGATGAAGCGCATAAGAAATAGAAGGCTCTTCATGGTATTCTGTTTAAATATAAGAAGGCTGGGTCGGCCGAGTAGCATTCCTGAGAGTCAAGCGCATCACGATCATCTTAGGCGCAATTTCAAAGACATGCTCCGCGACAAATGAGGAATGTGGCTACTTTTTTCGACGCCACTTGTGGGGAAATGTCCGATCGTTGAAGAATTCCATGTGCTGTGTAGGAAATGTCTCTGAATTACCTTGAATGTATCACTCCGAAACCGAACAGCCGTTAAGCTCACTGCATCAAGTGAGACATCAAATTGAGTTGAAAGATTAAAGTAATGACATCGCAAAAGCTATGTGCAGAACGCAAACAACAACTTTTTAATTGAAGTGGCTGGAGTTGGAGATCAAATCTGCCGGATTCGTGCATTCTTCTGCATGATCCCTTGGAGCTCCACATCCGGACCGTATTTGAACTAGGACTATGTAAACAACAACGCATCATAACAATTTCGCCCCAAGCTAGAAGTCTTTAGCTCGTTATTTGAGATTGTTATTCTTCGGCTGTTCCCGTCAAGAGCTCGTTGAGCCCGAAGAGCAATGCCTTGGCCAGACTAATGCCAGCCATTGATAAATTACGACACGAGTCAGCAGGTTTGACTTCAAGCTGTTTAGACGATGGCCCAGCTTCAGCTTGAGTTCAGCACAACTTGTCCTAAAATCCGATGGCGAAGTGAAGTGCTTCATTTTTGAACGCCATAGGACTCACTATGGGAGCGTCGTGATAGGATAGATGCCAGGTCTCATGAATAAATCTTAGGAGCTTCATTTGTGATGGGCAGATTGCATCCTATCCAACTTCACTTGGATGACCACTTCATCCCTTGGAGGAGCTGTATTTCAACAGCTCCATTGTTAATTTTACTAGAGTTTCATCTCCACCAGACAGGCTTCTTCGTTCCTGAAAACAGTTGTCCATCTAGGGGGACTGCGTCCCAATGAGAAGCGGCTCCATCTTGAGTGTGGAATGCTACATCTGTTAATCAAAACTTTCTCTGCAACCGAGCTCGAATGGTAACAAAGATGTTCATTTCCCCCTACTTTTCCGGCTCTGGCCCCAATACAGCAAAGAAAGGAACAGAGTCCACTCGGCTCCGCTTTGAGCAATCAAGCGTAGCAAATCTAATTCAGGCCAAGGACATGTGCGAGGAAGCCAAATTCTTCCTTAGGAAACTTAAATAGAATGTGGATAATATGACTAGCACTACATTGCTCGCGGCATTTATGGACACAGGGTTCTGCTCGCGGCCTGTCTGTTACTGCTTGCTGACGAAGACAACTTCATTTTGCAACCGACCGTTCGAAAGGCATAGCAGCAGATCCTCCGCAGTGCAATGGAATACTATAGGGAGATCTGATAAGTCGAAGTCCCTCTCTTGATACATCTGATCAAGATTTAGAACGTCTGAGATTGCGAAGGCGCTCAAAGGCTAACATGCGCTGCGGTGAGGTAGAACATATGGACAGAACACCTAATAATTTAAAGAGCGAAACACGCATGCCGGACAGAAAGACGAGAAGCAATTTAGTAAGGATGTACCAGGAACCCACGACGTCCTATGGTGCGAACTACGCATAGTCGGGAAGGTAGAGAATGGGTGACATGCGTCAGAAGCAAAGCAATGCATGTAATCGCTCATGGATTTTTTTGTCAGCATCTAGCTACAGAGATCCTTAAAACATCGGATCCTGCCAAATTCCCATCCAGCGCCTTGCTAAAATCAAGGACCGATACGCTGAGGCAGCTCAAAAGCCTGCCATCACGTTTTCAAAGCCGTAGAGAGCCATGATGACTCTTGGGGAAAGGGCTTGAGATCATTCCTGGGCCCGATTCCACCATTCCCATTGTATGCCATCCCCCCCAAAGCTTTGCGAGAATTTCGAAAAGCATACAAATAGGATCGTAAAAGTGCACTAGAACATGCCCATCTATTATCGCAGTGCTATATTATGTGGATGGCTTAGCATCGAATATGCCCTCCACATCGCAGTCGAACAGCTTGCTACCATCTGTCAAACTCCTACCATGCCAGGCCCATAACTATTTTGACGCATAGGGCCCGTTGGTCCTTGGAATGAGTGAGGTGCAGTCTGTGCAATTCCTGTTAGCCATTACTCCATAATATTGAGCAGTCACCACGGACCTTTTTTGGTCGTTTCCGACCCATTCTATCCTCCCCGTCACCAGTCGAGTACCCCGTATCATCGTCGACAAATCCTTCACCATAACCTTCGAAGCTTGCATCACCGTAGGAGCGCTTTTTCACATTGCGCTTTGGTCTTGGTATTTCTGACGCCTTGCCTCCTCTACCAGCCCCAGTAAGGGCGGCGGCTGGTGTCTTCGCCCCATTATTGACGTTTCTTGATGTGTCAGAGGGGGCTGGTGTCGGTACCGCAACCTCACCCAATATAGAGTCGTTCCAAGCACTTTTTGGTATCTTCCCTCTCGACATCGTCAAAGCCATGTCTAAACTGGCAGCGACTTCCTTCGAGAAGCCTCGGTCTATTTCCTTCCCTCGAACATTTTGAGCCTCCCACTCCTCGTCAGGTTGTGACACCATTGCGAACAAAGTATTAGGCGCGCCAAGTTCCTTCTTATCTACTTGCGGGTCGCCACTCAGATCTAACGATTTGAAAAAATTCTTATATGTCTTTCGCAATTTGTTCTTTTCCCCATTGGGCTTTTGCCTCGCCACCGTCTGCGCAATAGGGTGCAGCGAGTAAAGCTCAAAGAGATCTTGAGAGGCCAACGGCTGTTGCCCGGGATGTGCTATGAGTGGTATTCCATGTTAACCAAGTGCTTCTGTAAATAACATCCAGGGAACTTGGTTCAAACCACTCCTTCAAGCAATTGCTACTAAAACGAGTGGATGATCTCTTAGAAAGAAAGGAGCCTTACGAGTTCTGCAGAGAAGGTATTTCTCACCAACATCTAGGTGAAGGTCTTCAATACTGAGTCTGCTATCCTCGACATGCAATTTCTTCTGCTCTCGATCCCCATAGTCTTCGGCATCACGTTTGCGCTTGTTCGAAAACTCATTGTTCAAGCCCAACTCCGGCGCATTTCCTGAATCTGAGGCTGCCATATTCCCGTTGATACTATGTGCAGGTGTAAGGAGAGAATTTGTTAGATGTGGTGAGGTGCTGGACTTTTGAGCAAAGTCTGAGGATGCGAGCGGAGTGTGAGATCGACTTTCGGGTGTCTGTGGATGGTCAAACGGCATATCGATCGCGAACTCGAGGTCCCCTAAGGAGCTGCTCAGGATACGGCCTGGTTTGAGAGAGATCTTCAGCTAGCTTTGTTGATGAAGGTTGAGAATGGCTGGCTGTAAGATCCGACAAGTGGAGGTCAAGCACGCCACACTCTGTTCCTACACTGCAGGCCCGTCAAGCACTATGCAACTAGACCTACAAACCGACTGAGAGGCTGCGAGAAGTTGAGGAGGAGGACCAGATGAGGGTGTTCTCAAAGGTGAGGGCAGGGAGATCAGGGCGAAGAGCGGGCGACGGTAGGAGGGTGACGGTCGCAAAGCGGGCGAGGCACACGCGCACACCAGAGCGCAGCGCAGCGTATCTGGAATATACCATACAAGTCCCTTCTCGTCAGTTGCTAGATGGTGATATATATCTCAGACCAGCTGAAGGTGGATGGGTATGGTTTGGTTGTTGCTGGACTGCTGGTCGGTGGTGGTGGGTGTGATGTTCGGACGTTCATGGGCGCGGAGGGAGGACGATCGCTGGCGCCTCTGTAGGCAGGGATTGGTCTGATCACGTGATGCTCAAGATGACAATATCGAAACTTTTTTTGGGCGAGGAATAAATGTTCTGCAGCTGTGAATAACAGCAAACAACCACAAGCCAACCCGCCACAATGGCTGAATCACGGAAGAGATTACGCCAGTCTGGTGATGACGATATGACCGCTGAAGCTGGAGCAGGAGCAGGCGATAGAGCAGATCCAGATCGGCCCTCAAAGAAGCCCAGAAAAGAGACAAACGCTTCAGCCCGTCGCACGCTCTTCATCCGTTCTCTCCCTGCCGTAGCCACTGGCGACGCCTTGACGGACCTATTCTCGCAGAGCTATCCCCTCAAGCATGCGACAGTCGTCATGGACACGGAGACTAAGCAGTCCAAAGGCTACGGTTTTGTCACATTTGCAGATGCAGAAGATGCGCAGCGAGCAGCAGACGAGTACAATGGGCAGACATTTCTCGGCCGAAAAATGCGAATTGAGGTTGCGCAACCGCGGTCGCGGATCGTCACTGCAAATGGCGGGAAGAGCAGGAGTACGGTCTCTACGGAAGCTGCAGCAGTCAAAAAGGCACGTCAGGAGCAACTTGCGGAGGCTCGAAAGTCGCCAAAGCTTATTATACGAAATCTGCCATGGAGTATCAAGACCACCGAGCAATTAGCGGACTTGTTCAGCAGATTCGGCAAAGTCAAGCACTCTACACTGCCTAAAGTCAAAGATACACAAGCTGGGTTTGGTTTCGTGGTCATGCGGGGCAAAAAGAATGCGGAGAAGGCTCTGGAAGCAGTCAACGGAATCACCGTTGATGGAAGGATGCTGGCGGTTGACTGGGCAGTTGACAAGGAAGCTTGGGAGAAGCAGAAGAATGAAGAGGGCTCAGATGCTCAAGATGACAATGATCAGGAAGCGCAAGGGGCCAGCTCAGCAGATGCTGGAGCAAAATCCGATAATGAAGAGGACGATGTTGCAAACTTCATGAAGAATTTTGGGGATCAACTAGAGTCAGAGGATGAAGACGATCCTGAGGAAATTAGTCTTTCTGGTGAAGACGAGTCGGATCTGGAGGAGGGTATTGAGAGCAGTGACGGGGAAAGTTGGAAGTCAGACGATGCTGTGGAGTCGAAACCCGAGAAAACCCTCATTACAGATAATTCCACCACCCTGTTCATTCGCAATCTACCCTTCACCACTCTTGACGCCCATCTGAAAGAGCACTTCACGCAATTCGGGCCGGTCCGCTATGCACGCGTCGTTATGGACCGTGCCACTGGGCGTCCGAAGGGAACAGGCTTCGTCTGCTTCTTCAACGTCGCAGACGCCGATTCATGTTTCCGGGGCGCGCCTCGAGGCGCACCGACTGGCGCAAATGCTGTTGCATCAAAAGTCAAACATTCGCTGCTCGAGGATGAGAATGCAGATTCTACCGGCATGTACAGTATCGAGGGCCGTGTATTACAAATAGCTCGCGCAGTGGAGAAAGATACAGCTACCAAACTCGCAGAAGAGGGCGTGAACTTTCGCGACGGCCGTGATAAAGACAAACGAAAGCTCTACCTCCTCTCTGAGGGTACTGTTGCAGCAGGCACGCCTCTTTACGATAGCCTCTCCCCGTCCGAAATAAAGATGCGAGAGGACAGCGCCAAACAACGCAAGAAACTAATTCAGAACAACCCTACTCTCCATCTCAGCTTGACTCGTCTCTCTGTCCGTAATCTACCCCGCAGCGTCAACTCCAAGGATCTCAAAGCTCTGGCACGTGAGGCTGTCGTTGGGTTTGCCAAAGATGTAAAGGCTGGCTTGCGGAGTCAACTCTCGAAAGAGGAAGACTCAAGGGGAGGCGATCAGATGCGTGAAGCTGAAAGGCAACGCAAGGTGAAAGGCAAGGGTATTGTTCGCCAAGCAAAAACTGTTTTCGAAGGCCGCGAAGGATCTAAAGTTTCTGAAGATAGTGGTGCGGGAAGGAGTCGTGGGTACGGATTTGTAGAATACAGTTCGCATCGCTGGGCATTGATGGGGCTACGCTGGCTGAACGGCCACGCGGTAGAAAATGCAAGCGGGAAGAAGCAGAGGCTCATCGCTGAATTTGCGATTGAAAATGCGCAGGTTGTATCGAGGCGAAGGGAGCGGGAGGAGAAAGCTCGTGTACGATCCAAGGAGGTACTCGAAGCGAGAGAGAAGGGTGAGGCACCGCCCAAGGAGAAGAAACCTCTGAGAAAAGATACCATAATGGCGAAGACAAGGAAAGGGGTGAAGGGGAAGAAAGAGCGTTCTGCGACGCAGAAAACCCCATTCAAAAAAGTCTTGCCCGAGCAGAAGCTTGGTAGTGAGAGCGTTCCTCTGAACAAGTCGAAGGAAACAGGAACCGATAGTTCTATTCTTGATAACAAGCTCGCAAAGCGGGGATCAATCATCGGTAAAAAGCGATTGCTGAGGAAGAAGAGAAGACAGGGACAAGCTTGATAATGTAGAATCACTATTATCGACGTAGAGCAATCTTACCCTGTATCTTATTTCTACAATTCTACTTTTAGGTTCCTGTTTCCAGCATATTCGTCGGAGTTGGCGTTTTACATCTATGCCACCACACTGAGTTATTATGTTGACAGGTTGATGGCGTCTTAATCACACGGCTTCCAAATCCCCAACGCACTTTACAATCAAATCCCTCCCAAAGTCCTCTTATAAATTTCGTTGCTTGAAGGACTTTCTCGTAGACTTACCGCTTTTCAAGATCATACAACATTGCTTCAGACATGGCAAGGTCCCGCACAAGAAAGCCACTGCACCCATGTTCTTCCCACATCCCAGAGTTCACGCCCACGTATCCGATGCCTGCTGAATACATTGTACGAGCTTTGGAGGACAGCACAACGGGTCTTGGAAACAGTGAGATAGGCTACAGTGTAAATAAACGTTCGAGGACCACTAGACCCTACCAAGGTCCTCGAAGAAATACCCTAGAAATCGACGGCGGTGGCAGATGATGTGGTGTTACTTATGATGTAGATCAGAAATAGATGCCATTCACAAAATTAGTGCTATCCTCCTCGAAGGATGTGAGCAAATCATCTAAGAAATCTTGAAATTGCTGACTAGAAGAATGGTTGGTGAAAAAAGCACTGCCGGAAGATTACTCAGAGCCGTATGCAGTCAGCGCAAAGTATTTTGTTAAGGAATAGCAAAACGGAAGACTAGAAATTGCGAAGAGTTGCGGGAAGTGGAATCCAGTTGTCAGCTTGATGAATGTTGGCTTGCTTTACTGGTAATACGTGCTCCTCAACGGAGTCGCCAGGGGGCATCCTCACATGCGTGTACTCCTGGAAACCAAGCATAAACTGATTCTTAGCAGCTTGTTATTTAAAGTCGGCTAGTAGGAGTTCTAGACGTCTATTAAAACTCGGAATCTTCAGTCAAAGCAGAGATGCATATGATAGTCATCGGCCTTGGTCCATCCAACTGACTTCGTGCAACGGGGGAAAGTAAAATATGGTGATTCGACGGTTGAGTATTCACATATCCAGGCTCTGGTCAGAACTCAACGATATCATCATCTAATATACAGTTATCCTATCTATCCACTTGCCCATGTCTCTGTCTCTCTTCCTAATTGTCGCTAAACCCACGTGCCCGTTTCTCCACGGCATTGCAATACTCGGCTTGTTCCTTCATCTGGCGTTCCCGGAATGCAAGCCATTTCTTCTGTTCCTCTTTGGCCCATTCTTGACGCTTGGGATTCTCTGCCTGTCGAGATCTCTCATCGTCCATCGCCTTCTCTACTCTTTGCCAAGTTCCAGTGGGGAAGCCCATGACACGATCCGACCTGGCCATGGCAGCCGCATATTCTTTCGAACCGAGGGGTCCCATATTAAACCTATCACCGAGCTTCTTTTGCAATGTGTTGAGTGCCTTTAGCAAGCGCTCTCCGTCTCCTTCAATCACCTTTAGCCATTCCTTCTTACGTATCTCATTCTGGGGATATGCTGGCTTGTAGCGTTTGGCGGCTTCCACAACTTCCCTGCCTGAAATAACAAGCTCTCTCCATTTTTGGATGCTGGAGCTAAGCTCGGGAGTTTCAGCTGGGGCATCGAGCGCAGTTCTGACTCGGGAAAACACCAGTATAATATCGGCTAAGCTCTCGCTTGGTGGAAGAGATGTTGCAAGCTCCAGCACCCAAAGCATGTCTTGTGGGGGCGGTGTTTGTGATAGCAGAGCCATCGATTTTTCGAGTTTGATGGTAAATGCTACCTTGCGCGTGGACTCGATGAATTCAGGAAGGAGGCCAGAGAGTAGAAATGGATGATCTGTATGATAAAAGATGTTCTCCGCACCAGTGTCAAGGGTCGGCATGAGGGTACCTTGTAAGTTAAGCTTCTGGGAGCTTAGAAGAGATGTTCCAGGCATCTTAAAGAGAGTCGGGTGATTTTACGAGAGATTGTACACTGGGTTCTGAAGTATGAAATAGTTGAGAAGGAAAGCAAAGCAGAGACTTGAGGATCAGCGATGCCTTTATATACTTGTCCGTCGCTTGTGGGAATCACGATTTTTGAGGCATGAGTAATGTTTCTAAAAACCATTCAGTAGTACGAGTATCCATGATTAGAGGGATACTTTGATTGTATAGTAGAATGGATAGCGCAATCCAATCCATGTGACCTACTCCACGTCAAAGTTCCAATAAGCAAATGACATATTTAAAAACATATTTGTAATTTAAATAATGTGAATAACGCACAATTACCACCAATCAAGACTATAATTTGCAAACTGATTCATGGTTCATCCAGCTAAGTAGCTAATTCGCATAGAGCATGCAGTCGGAGATACAAGCTATTTAGTTGTAGTGCTAGAGTCAAGAATATCCCTCGGAGCTCCAAGCGAGCCCCTTTTGATACTCGCTAAACAACTAGACGTATCCTCATGTGTCCCCTATCAACATTAGATTGTCTTTTCCAGTGGCTAATCGCGAGCAAGCAAGGCGTCCTTTGCTGAATACAGTGCTCAAGAGCCATTTTGCTGTTTCCCCTTCAATGCCTCCCTGACACTCGGCAATATATACCGCCCATAGTCAATAGCATCGTTCAGGTTATCATATCCACGAATAGAGATCAGCTCAGCACCTAGATCGACATAATCAAGAATTGAGTCAACGACAGTTTTGGGCGATCCGACCAACGCGGTTGATGCGCCGCGAGCATTGGTTGCTGTGACGGTAGGATACCAAAGAGCACGATCCTGAACCTCACCACGCTTGGCGATTTCAAGTAGACGTTGTGAGCCTACATTCTGTGGTGTCCCATTAGTCGGTCCAATTGATGGCACGTTGGTGTTTTTCTTTTCAAGGGCATCAAGGGTACGATGGGCCTTCTCCCAAGCAAGGTCATCTGTTTCTGCCAAGATGGGACGGAAGGTCACCCTATGATCACGCTCAACTTAGCTTTCTCTTCTTGATCAAATCTTCAAGATTTTCTGGGGGATTCGACGATACGATTGGGGTAAGTCAGATGCAGAAGCATGTATTGTGTTGGAAAGCTAGAAAAGCCTTGTCAGAGGCTTACCAGATTCGCGGCCGGTCGCCGTCAGGTCGACCTGCCTTGGCCGACTCTGCATATATGCGATCAATCTGATCCTTGGTCTCTTTGAGCGGTTCACCCCAGAGTCCAAATATGTCTGCCAGCGAGCCACCGATGCGGTATGCCTCGTCGGAAGACCCGCCAACCGAGACAGGAATGCTATGTCCGTTGACCGGGCGCACTCCATTACTGAACTGCTTGAACTTAAAATACTTTCCCTCCCAGTCAAAGGGATCAGGTGACTGCCATGCACGGCGAAGAATCTTGATGTATTCCTCGAGACGTCCATAGCGCTCCTCCTTGGTGAGGAAATCGCCTTCTTTAGCCTGCTCAGCATCACTTCCGCCGGCGATGAAGTGCACAACTGCTCGGCCTTTGCTAAGTTGGTCAAGCGTTGCTAGAGCCTTCGCGGCAACAGTTGGGTATAAGGTGTTTGGCCGGAGTGCGATAATGACTTTAAGATTTTTGGTCACTGACGCGATCGTTGCACCAACTGTGAAAGGGTCAAATGATGATGAACCGTATGGAACAAGGGTGTAATTGTAAGCATAATCATCGAGTGCTCGGGCATAGCGGACGAGGAAGTCTGGATCAATAGTGCCAGCGGTAGGTAGAGGATGTAACTCCGTGGATGGATTAGGAAAGACTGCGCTGATGAATTCTGTTGGCATCGTGAACGTTTATATCAAAGTGAAGAAGACAAAAATGATGAAGATATATTTGAAAGCATCTGAGGAAAGAATTCCCGACCTTTATTACCTCTACATCACATTCATAAAGAGCTCTTTGGGTCGCTAGTAGATGGCGACTAACTGCAGGGCAATCACGCCTTATGTTTCTTGATAAGCTGGCGTGGGTCTGATGTCCCCACTTATGTCAATAAACCCCTTTCCTTACCGAATATAAGAATAAATCAGGAGATTCCCAGGAAAGGCGCAATGGTCTCGAAGTAAAAAGTACTGTAAATTCACTGTCTTCGAACGCCACATTATGGGAACCGAAGGGGAAGGGACAATCTCGACCGCCAAACCGTATAATGTGGAATAGCGATGGTACAGACAGTACTTCGTGCAGCGCAGATGCCTGCCGAAAGATCCGGTCCAGTCCGTTCTTGCTTGATATAGACATATGTGGAAGGTTCTGCTGAAGCGAATGTATAGACTGTACCCTTAGCCACGGCAGGACACAGCTTCATATCCTTTGAAGTAGGCAGCATATGAAGAAAAGAGGTTCAACTAAAAAATGACCTACGAGGCTTTTATACTTATCCTAACCAAGGTCGAACACAGCGCCTACATCTTTCCCTATCAGTCAGACGGTAGAATATTATTCAAAATCCCATCCCATCCATATCCCCCCCAGAACCAAAAGAATCTAACAGACCTGTTCCTGTACCATCCCCCATCAATCCACTCATCAGGTCATCCCCAGCGCCCAGAACGCCGTCCATACCATCACCTAGACCTTGCGTAGCACTCATGCCATCTCCGCCTATGCCCACGCCAGCAATTGCGCCCTCAACATCCAATGCTCCAGCATCAAGCGCTTGATCCAGTCCACCCAACGCGTCAAGGGTCGGCTGAGGCATCACAAGCATTGCCTCTACTTTCCTGAAGAGCCTTACCAAACTTTCAGCGTGCAGAGGATCCGTTTTGTTGATCTTCGCTGCATTCTGAGCCTCATCCTTCAACGCATCGCGCAAGTTCATTCGTCGTTGCAGTGGCTGTACATTTATATCGACCTGACCGCCATTGTCCCAGCTGGCGGCTTCAGGCGCACATATCAACGCTGTAGCAACATCTACAGCCACAGCCGCATTTCCTGTCTCAGTCTGAGATTTGACTTCTTCGATAATAGTGGCTAGCAGGCGTTTTGCTCCAAGCATTTTCAGACCAACAAGGATCTGGCGGTGCGTGTAGGGTGCAGGATTGATGTTGATGCCAGGATTAAGTCCCCATTGCACAAGATTCTGAATTGTTTGTTTGATTGCTAGGGCGAGACCGCCGCCTTGAGTGCTGGTCCATGATTCAAGCTCTGCATGCTCACTGGCACCGCGACGCTCCCAGTCCAAATTACCGCGGATGGCTCGCGAAAGAGGCTCGACATCCTGCCGAGTGGGTTCGGCGCGTTGAAGCCAGCGTAGACTATGTTCAAGATTTTTGGCCACGATGTTGAGGATGCTATTGAGCATTTGGGAGGCTTCGGTGTTATTGGATATCGAGGTTGGATTTGGAATCAAGGCGGAGAGGATTTGGAGGACGGCGTTAGCGTCGCCGCGGGACTCCCAGAGATGGGAGGAAAGCCATGTTATGCCTGGAACAAGAGAGGGAAGAAGGAACGTGTCGACAAGATATTCAAGACCGCCCTTGAGACTCTCATCGGACAGATTTTTAGTGGAGCATGCCAAAACGATGTGATGGAACAATGTTGGCACCAACAGATAGAAGTCTTGGGGTGTGCAAGAAGACATCAATTCGTCACCCAGACCACCACTTTCACTATCGAACAGACCCCTAATCCATCCATCAAGATGGCTCTGCTCCTGCTCAGTAAGTTCATCCATAGCCCGACTGAGATGGCCCTGATTGAGTAATCTTGTAACGAACGAGTGCGGTGATCGTATGCCTAGATCGACGACAGACAAGTAATACCTGTGTGTAAAAGAGAGGACAAGGAGAAGTATTGAGCCAAACTCTTCGTAGACAGGTTGATATTCTCCTTGATCTTCATCGTAGCGCCAATTATCAAGCAAGTCGCAGATTGGCTCGAGGATCGTTGTTGGCTTGTCAAATAATAGCATAACATCTAGCGATGAGGATTTTCTGGCTAGCTGACTGCAAAGACCTTTCAGTGTCATTGTCTCTTTATTATTGCATAATCTTCTAATGAACTGATATGTGTTAGTGGATAAATTGAGTTAGCTTGGTACACGTACCTCCGTAATAGCCTGACTAACAGCGCCAACATTGCCGTCCATATGTTCAAGTTCATCAATCAAACTTGTAGCTCGCTCTGAATCTGATAGGCACTGCTGCACTAAGTCTTCTTTAGTATAACGCCCGCCTGCTGGCAAGCTCTGCATAGGCACATCGCCCAGCAAGCTTTCAATACTCGACTCCGCAATCAAGTTATGTAGGCAGCAGGCAAAGCAGAAATCTTGCCGCACTGAGTCTGAAAACATATTATTCGTACTCGACTCATCAAACATGCTGGATAGCGTAGGAAAGACATTTGTGTCGACTTGACTCAATGCTTCCGTGATACAATACTCAGAAGTCAGAGGTGGGAATAGCGACGATGACAGGGTTGTGAGAAGTGTTGGTATTTTGTTGATAAGAAATGACCTCATGAGTGTCGTGATCTGTGCTCGCTCATTCCTCAGTGTTGCGTTGGCCAAAACATCGAACGAGGCCAGGATGACATCTATGATCATTTGTTGGATATCGCCCTTGAAATGTAAGCTTTACACGCCAATAAGGTTGTACGTTTTTACCTGATATCTATTATTTAAATATGAAAGTACGGCATTGTCATCTATCAAAGGACGCGCAACTAACTGGCCGCTTTGTGAGCATAATCGTGGGGGAAATGGTTTGGAAGACTTACTAGAGAGTTAAGGTATATGTAGAGCCCAGCTCTTGAATTCATAGTAGGCAATTCTACAACGACTACACTTTCTATCCCCAGACCCATGCCCTCATCGAGCAGCTCGTCTATCTCCTTGTTTGCGGAAACATCTTTATCCTTCTTTTCAACTGGCTCGATAGCCACCAGGGTCTGCGTCCGAAACAGCTCCAGCCTCGCCGCACTCTGCGGACTAGCATTCAGCAATAATGGCACAAAGTTCCCCAGCGCCTTCGAAAGCTCTTTCCCCAATCCCTTGGGTGCACTAGACTTCCCCAGTAGGCTAATAACATGCGCATTCTCCGCAACGGCAACAACCAGCGTGCCCAGCGCCACAAGCTGAGCGTTCATCTCCTCCGTCCGGCCAGCTTCCAGCATAGCCTGCGCAGCAGCGGCACTGCTGGCCGCAAGACTGGTCCCCATCCATTTTATGCAGACACGAATCAGCTCAACGGCTTCCTGCGAGGTGCGCGGCGCCGTGGCTGACGATATTGCCTTTGCGAGACGATAAAAAAGCATCTCCTCCGAGGCTGTAGAATTGCTCCATGTCTTGACATTCTTGCCGCCCTCTGCAGCTCTGTCCCCCTCTTCCTTGATGTGCGAGCTCGAGTACCGTAGTAGAGCTCTCAGGACGCTCGGCGCGGTGACCAGGCCCAGCGCCAGCAAGATCTGGATATAGCGAGAGACCCGAGGATCGGGGCTGGCAGCGTTAGAGTCGCTAGGATGGAGGAATATATCGCTGATGCGAGAGGCGGAAAGAGGTTGTTTCGAAGAGAGGATTTGTACGTAGGTCTCAAAGGTTTCGGGTTCGAGGCGGGTCGCAAGGCTGTGGTCAAGGAAAGTCTGCCAGCTGGCCGGAGCGAACATTGCTGCGATCACTTATGCTATCAATACCGTCATTGAGTCATAGCTTCACATCATGAATAAGTGTTGAGGGAGATTGGGGGAAAATGGTGTATGTTTCGGCGCGAATTGAAGCTGCGTGGTGGCTCTTTGATAGATGTAAAATGAATGAGCTTGTCAACATTAGAAGCGAAGATGCAGCCTTCTTCAGCCCTACCGCGTCCAGCTTGGATCCTGATTGGACCACAATTGTTCTCGTCCGATGTGATAGCAGGCACTTTGAATCTACATATATGACACTCGTGCGGAGAAAGTCGCGGGAGTATTCTTATTATTGTGGATGGAGTGGTTCTGTAATCCCTACTCCAAGGAAAGCTGCCTATGATGGAGTGCTATGTAGACGGTTCAAATAATCATAATTCATGCCACATTCCGCCGGCCCTCGCAGCTGTATGGCCCTTCCAGCTGATGGTAAATCTATTTCATGTATTTCAATCTTGTGGTTCCCTCTTTACACGCAGGCTGCGGCCCATTGTCTCGGGCGCTCTGGGTCCCAGCATCCAGTCTTGCATTGCAAGCCACTCACTCCAGGTCGACTCCGCTGCCTCAATCTCTTTCTCTGACACATTTCGCAGCGGCTGTAGGAATGGTAACGTCTCTTCGGGCGACATGTCATACGCCTGCTTGACTTTCATCCAGCTGGTACTTTTGGCAGCAAAGAGGTAGTTCCTCCGTTCCACTTCGTGTAGTGATCCAATACCTCTTACCCAATCATCGCCAAAGAACCCATGCAACACTCCTGGCGAATCGTGGCCAGTGGCTACCAACCGCCGTATGTAGGGCAGCAGGGACACGGTCTGTGGCTGAGGGGCGAACTGTTGG
Source organism: Proliferodiscus dingleyae (assembly GCA_003988795.1). Taxonomy (NCBI): domain Eukaryota; kingdom Fungi; phylum Ascomycota; class Leotiomycetes; order Helotiales; family Lachnaceae; genus Proliferodiscus; species Proliferodiscus dingleyae. The sequence goes on from QYAK01000027.1 coordinate 225,136, forward strand.
TTGGCGAATGCGTTCTGTCGCAGGTGCGCTCCAATTTCAGGACCTGTAGGGCGGGGGGAGGACGAGTTCGACGATGTTATTGGAAACGGCTGCCTTTGACATGGGAGCTGGATGTTGATGAAGGCTGCCAGCGCCTGAACTGGTACAGTATGCTGCGCTACATCCAAGAAGTACCTGTGGCAGCTTTGGAACTGAGGGTACCACTCGAGAATATCGAACTGTGGATTTGTCGCTCGGTAGTCGCTGTTGGAGGGGCTTCCATAGCTGGGCAACGAAGAGGACTGGAAGGCCTGCGAAGACGATCCGCCTTGGTTATTGAAAGCCATCTATCTGGTTGTTGCAAAAACCCGAAGGTCAACAAACTGCGCCGAGCATGTGAAAGGCAAGTGGAGTCAAGCAAGTGCTGACGGCTCCAACACCTCCAGGACGGTACTACTCACCTATATCTCTTGGGCACGACCTTGACGCTGCACAACCGAGGCGCATGAGCATACAAAGAATGTATTCGGGGCTTCTCCTCCTCAAGAAGTGGCCCAGACCCTGATTCTGCAATGCAGCAGATAGAGAAAGTGGTGGATGGATGTGGCGCTTTGACTATTCATCCACTGTTCCGGACCGCAAGTGCAGGTACCTCACTCGAGAGCGGCGGAGTCCACGATGCTCTAGACGAACACCGGAAAACGGAAGAAATGGAGAATGCTGGGCCATCAGGCAGAGGACCCGGGGCCCCATGTGGAGGGTCCGTGGTCTTTATATGTATATGGATCGAGAGTCTTTCGGCATTAGGAGCACGGTGGAGGAGGGAATGGAGACTCTCCTCCTTCAGACGAGCACAGTGAAGGAAGTGCAAGTGCATGGTTGCATCTAGCCCAGAGAGGAATATGTGGGTGGAAGGGGGGCGGAGGAGTTTGTCAGCCCACCAGCCTGGTCCTTGTCTCTCGGTAGCAGACGCCCTGGACGACTGGTGACTGGATAACTGGACGACTGGACGACCGCACGCCTCAAACAGCCCCCCACAGCAAGCAGCAAGAGGGGTGAGCCCGTTGTGAGCAGGAGTAGTGTACTCTACTTACTCGCGGGCCCGCCAGATGTGAACAGGCGCAGGCTGCTACTCTGAGTGGGTGCCCTATACCCGTCCAGCTACGTCCGTCTATCACCTTTCATACGCCTGTCGAGCTGTGTCTAGGGCGTTAGCACAATGACTGGCTCCAGCTCCATGGTACTGTCTGCTTAAAGATGTCTCTCTGCCCCACCAGGGGCGAGGTCTCGTCCATGTTACCTGCTAGACTGAGAGTAGTCCTCCCGAAAGCAGCTGCGGTGTCACTAAAAAGTGACCCACGAGCTGGCTGTGGCTTTCAACCGGTCGCCCGGTGTCAGGGGTATGCTACACTCGTGCTCCAAGTGCGCTGAACAACGACTATCAAAGCCTCACTGTCTCATTATTACAGTAGATAATTGATCGATCCTATCTTCCGAAGGTTGCGGTGCACGACCATCCTCCCATCTTCCTTCCACTTACAGGCGGTGCAGACATTGGCTCGTTAGGAGATTTGCCGTCTCTCTATTTCCTTTCTTGTCAGAGCAAGATGTCGGCGTCCCCTCTTGGTTGCTATACACGCGTCATGCTCTCTTTTCATTGATTGAGCTGCGAACCACGGATCCCATTTGACTAACTATCACCTTGCGCAAGTGCATTGTCTTCTCGGTGCCATGCATGTGGCGCTGTTCCTGTTGCATCCATACCCAAATTCCTGGGACTGCCACAAAATTACATGACGATCTAGAATACAGTCGGGTGTTGTCCTACCAGGGTTAGAACCTGCGAGAGGCCGTATATTCAAGCTTTATCATGTCACTGTTGGATCAGCCGACCCATTGGCGTGGAGACGATTCTCGTAAAACCACCACATTCGAGGAACATTGGTTGACGTTTGCAAAAGCAAGGCACCCGTGCGATGACCCAGAAAGCTGGGGTGGGGCTGCTCCCCTGAAGAATCCCTACCTCAGGTGGTCAATACTGTATGTCGTGCAGCCGAGCTTGCAGCCATCCATACAGAAGCCAGACTTTGACAGTTTACCTCGACTCTAGCTGCGAACCATTCCCAGCTGAAAGTTTCTTTCGAAGCGTTCAACCCTTGTGGCTGAATCCCGACCCGTCGGAATCAATCGCTCTGCAGAAGACGACATCGAATCCACTCCTGCAGTGGATCATCATGGAGCCGCGGAGATCGCATATTGACAGGTCATTTTGTAAACAACAAATCATTCGATCACGAGCCCGCACCCACGATACTCAATATTGACCTCTCTCTTCATAGATTCTTCACATGGGGATATCTTGTAGACCGTTAGACATCATCAGTTCAGCCAGGTGGAGACAAATATTTGTCAATAGGAGCTTTCTCAACCATATCCAGCGTCATAAGCCATGGACCGTCCACACGAGACGCCTTCTCGGTTGGGAATTGAATTATAGTTATGAATGTCGAAAGTTAGTCCCATCCTTTGATCGCGTAGCGATTTTTACCTTTCATACACTACAAAGCATCATTAGTCAAGTCGGCGACCTCAAAAATTGCACTGATGCGCTTTGCAATTAGGATTACACTTTATCATGGTCTCATTCAAGCTCCTCTTGGTGTCCGCTTCTTCGTACCACGACGCCTCGCCAAGAGACTGAAGATCGTCATCATTGCTTGCTCAGTTGTGGAAGTGTTACAAGAGGTTGTATGCTCATGAAATAGCTATATGCTGTGCACGACATCAAGTAGTATCGACTCCCAACTTCCCAGCTCTGCATTATCAATCCTGCCAGGCTTCCTACATTCGGTCGCGTGGGGGTCACTACCAGCCCGCAATTACCATTCTCCTTGCCATTCTCAAAGGATCGCAAGTGCAGATCTCGATTCCAAATAAACGCTTATACGTCGTATTCCCCGCATCCCCGAAGCCGTCTTGCATACCGGACTCACACGAGCGCCGGATCAAGCATGCTTCTAGTTCCGGCCTAGGTGTGCTATTGTACATCGGAAACCCGTCATTAGCTATCTTGCGGGCTAAACAATATCCCGTTCTTCATTCCAGGTTTCCGAACCAGTAGATTCCGGAAAGCCTTATGTTTGATCTCGTAGTCAGCCATACGTGTATTTGAGAAGCCATCAATAAAATCTCCGTAGCTTTACTATTACTTCTCCTCATTTGTACCGTTCGACTTATTGGTCCTCAAGATCGGCTATTGAACGGCAACCAGGACACTACCGTTTTACGTCAAGTCATCAAACGGCTTGAACTGTCTTCCAAGTCGCGGAGACAGCCACAAGAGCTCAGACAATGCTATGATTGGGTCAGCGCTGCTCTCAGCTGGCGGATCATCAGCATCCGCCCTTCCAATCATTAGCACAGAGATCTTTAGTTTGGTAAACATCGAAAACAATGGTGTTCATTCCTAACTACCCGGGCGTTCTAGCGTGGCAAACTACTGAGTTTCTAATCATTCGTTGCAGCTGCGCGGGTGTGGCTGCGCAGCCGAGCTGAGTACAGTATTCCCCACCCACATTCTTCCTCGGTCCCCACAGCTCCTATTTCTCAATTTTTATGGAGATCGTCAATCCTGATCTGCGTGCGACCGTGTTTGATCGGAGACAGCGAGATTCTTTGTCCCTGAGTAGCTGAGCTGCCCAAGGTCCTGAATTCCATACTCCGGCTTTGATGGGAAGGGAGCTGATCTGGTCAGTTCAAGTGCTTGTTTAGGATATTGTCACGTCATTGCCTTTAAATGAGGCTCAGAAATTAGCCAATTATGTTTTGAGAGTCCTACCTTCCTAAAATGCTCAATAGCTGTCTACAATTTCAGAAATGTTGTTATTAGCTCTGGGTAAGCTGATTGATCATTTCACTATTGCAAATGTATTTACCCCTGTTACCGGCGATTTATGAGCTCCGGCAAGAATTTTCAATAAATTACTTTTCCATGGAACATAGTATTGCCAATGATCGGCCCGAGGTTAGGGGCTGTCTCACTCGTTGCAATTGTGATCTTTCTAGATTTATGAGAAAATCTAGCTACATGATTAACTCAATGCAGTAATGTTTTCCAGCATTCAGCTTTTCTCTGTATCGGAGATATGCTGATATAGGACTCATTCATCTCGCTTCACTTGCTCTTTTTCTGCCGTTAATAGAATGTTCGTTCTCATGCGGCACGCCACTGCCATGCTGATTCAAGTGTCCGGAGCATATGCTGTACCAGCTGAAGTTGATAGACTCGGCATGGTCAGGGGAAGCAACCTTGACGAATAGATTCCGGCAGCCTTGGCTTAAACTGACAGTGTAACGTTTTGATTTTCTCATGCTTCGAGAGTTAACAATCTGGAGTGATATCACTGGCATTCAGCTATAACTATACTAGAGAAGATCTTCGCTGTAAATCATAGGACAGGTTTCTCTTCGACATCATGACTTGTTCCAGAACGTTAGAATGTGTTCTAGCAAATACAACTACCGTTATAGAATGTTCAGCGTAATATATCGTAATTCGACCAACGCCCGGTCTCGAAGCGCCCTTATATTGTCGTGTTACGAGTAACAAGGAGTGATTCTTCAATACAATAAAGGAGACGAAATCTATAGTCACTTTAAATAATATGCATTTGACTAGGTCCACCTGCCATTAAGTGAGCATGTGGTACCATGTGGTAGCATTGTCAATAAATTCGCGATGTGAAGTGCCGAACAGTCCATGAGTCTATAACCTTTGACAAATTCATCTAAGAAATTATCCCCAGAGACCCGTCTATTAGAAGTTTCTGGGTAATTGATCAGAATGATCGATAGAGGCATTGATTCAACATTGGTCGGGTACTGAGACTACATCGTTAAAGTAGGGGCCTTAGACGAAGACTAGAAGCAAAGTGACAACGCTGGATATTTATGCGGTACTGTAACGCCTATTAGACTCCAATTCTATGAGATGGCAATCAGACTTTGTCTCCCCCAATTCACGATTCATGCGATGCCTTCATCGTTTAACATGGATTGTCGGTACGAAAGTTATTAATAATTCTTCTCCCTATGCTCATCTTATTTTCTGCGGATTCTTTGTACGAAAGGGGAGCATATAGCCGATATACCTTGTAGTGGGGAAGATTCTCGGCATCTAATCGACGTTGGCGTGGGGTCCCCGCGTCAAAAGCAATCTCAATCATGTCGATACCATTTCTAATGATTTCCGGCTTGCAGATAAAGGATGAAAGGATTTGTGAGAAATTGCGCAAGAATTGGCACTCAGATTGCCCATCATGGCCGGGCAACGACAAGTAGGAGTAGGAACTTCATAACGACGACTCAAGTACGGAGAGCAACGGCAGGAGCTGGCCTGAGTCTGAATTACCAAATTGTAGATCACCATTATGAGTATGTATATCTTCTCAATATCAATGTATCACAGACACTGACCAAAATAGTGCGATTGTAGTTGGCGCAGGTGGTGCCGGTCTTCGAGCAGCGGTTGGCCTGGCAGAGTCTGGTCTAGAAACTGCATGTATCAGTAAATTGGTAAGACTTCCAGAGTGCATGCTTCATCTTTGGGCCTTTTTCTTCTCTTCACCAGACTATTCTAGAACCCAATCTCAAATTCCCACAGATCACGATTTGAGGTAGTCGAGCTGACAACAATTTCAGTTTCCCACTCGTTCTCACACCGTAGCTGCTCAAGGGGGTATCAACGCCGCCTTGGGTAATATGACCGAAGGTGACATGAATCAAATAAAACGTATACCAAGTACTTTTGCTTAAACGAAGACAGATGATTGGAGATGGCACATGTATGATACGGTCAAAGGCAGTGACTGGCTCGGAGACCAAGACGCAATCCACTACATGACTCGAGAAGCATCAAAAGCAGTATACGAACTTGAGAACTATGGTATGGCATTTTCAAGAACTTCAGATGGCAGAATCTACCAAAGGGCTCTTGGTGGCCAGTCGTTGAGGTATGGTCAAGGGGGCCAGGCTTATCGAACTGCTTGTGCAGAAGATCGAACCGGACACGCCATGCTTCACACATTGTACGGTCAAAGTTTGAAGCATAACACTAATTTCTTCATCGAATATTTTGCTCTGGATCTTTTGATGGTCGATGGGAAATGTGCGGGAGTGATATGCTTGAACATGGAGGATGGAACCATCCATCGAATGCGTGCTCGAAATACGGTCTTGGCCACCGGCGGGTACGGCAGAAGTTATTTCTCCTGTACTTCTGCTCACACATCAACTGGAGACGGAAATGCCATGGCTGCACGTGCTGGACTACCGAATCAGGACATGGAATTCGTCCAGTTCCACCCCTCGGGAATATACGGTGCAGGAGTTCTCATTACCGAAGGTGCAAGAGGTGAAGGTGGGTACTTGCTGAATGGGAATGGTGAAAGATTCATGGAGCGATACGCTCCGACTGCCAAAGACCTAGCTTCTCGAGACGTTGTATCAAGGTCAATGAATATGGAGATCAGAGAAGGACGCGGTTGTGGTGCCGATAAGGACCATATCTACCTCCAGCTCTCACATCTACCGCCCGAAATTATTCGTGAGCGATTGCCAGGGATCGCTGAGACAGCGAATATCTTTTCTGGAATCGACATCACAAGAGAACCTATCCCGGTGCTGCCAACGGTGCATTACTGCATGGGCGGCGTTCCGACTAATTATAAAGGACAAGTTCTCTCTATATCGGATGATGGGAAGGAGCAGGTAGTTGAAGGCCTTTATGCGGCGGGCGAGGTAGCTTGTGTATCAGTTCATGGCGCGAATCGTCTTGGTGCAAATTCGCTTCTGGACATCGTCGTGTTTGGCCGTGCATCAGCTTTGCACATTGCAGAGAACAACGACAAAAGAGCTCCTCATCTACAAGTCCCAGAGAACATTGGCTACGATTCCTTGGCCGACCTTGAGAGGATGCGCACTGCGTCTGGAGATCTATCTAGTGCCCGACTACGACTTGACATGCAGAAGGCCATGCAGGCGGACGTCGCCGTATTTAGGACTGAAGATTCGCTGGCAACAGGTAACAAAGAGATCCAACAAGTGGCAAACGATTTCCAGGATCGGTTGAGTGTGACTGATAGAAGCTTGATCTGGAACAGTGATCTAATCGAGACGCTGGAGACGAGAAATCTTTTGACTTGCGCCAGCCAAACTGCAAAGAGCGCCTTGGTAAGGAAGGAGAGCCGCGGCAGCCATGCGAGAGAGGACTTCCCCGAAAGACTTGACGCAAAATGGATGAAGCATACGTTGAGTTGGCAGAAGGAAGGTGAGGATGTAAGGATTGGATACCGAGATGTGGTGATGAAGACCTTGGATGAGCAAGAGTGCGCAGCTGTCCCACCGAAGAAGAGATCTTACTAGATATTCAAAGCTTCAAATCATGACAATCGTATGAGATATCGCTCAACATCGAGCATCGCGAGGGAGGTTCAAGGCATCAATTAAGGCAACTTTGGACTACTGTACCCTACAATAAGACATATCTATAAACTGTACCTATATTAGATGTCCTTTTTTAAGAACACAGCATTCCAAGACCACGTTTTGCCAGTCGAGTCAACTCTTTTAAATAATTCTGGTACCTCCTTGTAGACTTTATAACCCCTCCGTTCATACCACTCGTGGTTGGAAAACTCGCCTGAGTTAGCATAGAATTCTCGTTTTAAAGTTGAGAGACTTACTGGCGGGATAGGCAATTTCAGAGCTTCGTACTTTGCCTCCCTCCCTGGATCAATTTTGCTAATGGCATTCATAGCTAAGGTTTTTGCGCACAGCGGCTCCGAGACCCCAAGGTGCTCAACAGTATCCATAGTTGCTCTGCCCAAGCCGCTTCCCTGGAGCGCACGTGAGATGTAGAAGATTGCTATCCAGTACAAGCCTTCCTTATCTTCTATAAACCCTTTCTCGATATAATTGGTCGATGGTCGACCGAGAGAGACATGTCCGACTGGGATGAGTGTTTTCTGCGGTATCGGCACAGTCCGCGGCTTTCCCCCAAAAGTAATCGCGGTGTCAACCAACGGTGCTCGCTCTTCGGGGTACAGCTCAGTATGCTTGAGTAAGTTGACGTCTCTCTCGGAATCTGATTCCTCAAGAACCTGTAAAACTCAACATTTCAGGGTCTTGAGGTATATTGGGAAGAGGACGCACAATCCACTGCAGATTCAATTCGCCACTTTCTTGAACAGATCTCCATTCTTCAACACCTTCGAAGTCCCATCCACATGCTATACGCTGCTGTACCATCCGCTGGACATGTTCAGGAGAGGCAGGATCCCACTACCAAATCGAAAATTAGTTTCAGTCACATTGGTAAAAGTAGACGCCAATAAAAAGCGTAAAATTTTTGGAGATATCTAGGCCAGACTACATTCAGAAGTACCGGATCTTCTAGTTGAACTGAGAATTGAAGTTGGAACAGGGAGATTCTCTTCTCTCACAGTATCAACTTACAGGGATGAGAGTAACTTGAGGTTTCGCCGATGTGCTAGATTTTGTGGGAGTGACAGAAGCCATTCTCAAGAAAAATTGTAACGAAGAATGGGAATTGGAAGCAGATTATCACTCAATCGCAGACTTATATATCTCACCGTCATTACTTGTATTGGAAGGTGAGATGCCAAGACATCTTTGAGTTGAACGAAGGGCGTGGCCCAACGCCCTCACAGGCAACAACTCCGAGAATCTGCCGGGCGACGAAATTCCCGCAGCTCATAGTGTTTCTTCAAAGGATGCGAAGATCGCTTGAACTTGCAGCGAGTATTTGTGGACAATAATTGAGTGTTTGTGAGAGGATAGCGAATCAGACAAGCAACAAGCAACAAGCAACATAGTATATATTGTTATTCCAACGCCGATATAAAAGTACAGTGTTCTACAATTGAAGTCTTGAAATCCGTCAATATCGTTCGAATGCATCGCTGGCTGAACCCACTCGCTCAAGGGAATAGAAGCATAGAAAAATAAACGTTGCCAAATATCTTGAAGGAGTAGCAAATCACCGAGTCAGAAAGAACATCGTTCCAGCATCGAATACAGCCTCAAACTTCCTAAAAAAGGCGTATTCATCGCCGAGCTCTGCGCAAAGTCAGCAAAGAGAATCTCCAATATTGACGCAATAGGAAGAATGGGGAAAGGAAAGTCAAAGGCGTACCCTCAGGACCCGCAGCAACATCATTGGCAAATTCAATAGCATCATCAATGGCTCTCAGAAGCTCATTCGGACTTCCACTTTCCTCGCCCTCACCAATTCCAACAGCACTAATCCCCAGCCCGCTCAGCTTCTCTGTCACCTTCTCATTCCCATCGGTACGCAGCAGAACTGCCCTTCCCATGAGCCTAAAACCTATCCGGTGATGATCGCTTCGCGGCCGTAAGACCACAAAGATGTCCTGCGATCCTTCGATCGCGCATAGTATATCCTGCGGCTGCATCTCAAGGGCCGCGATGCCTATCGTGCCATTCTGCGCCAGGAATAGCCGGCAGTTTCCCGACGACTCTGCGAGGAAGTAAGGCGGGTTGGACTGCCGGTAGGTTGACTCGGTGCGGAAGCAGTGCGTCTGGGGACTCCACGCAAAGCGGACGCGCAGCTGTTCCGTGCTGTGGTAGTCACGCACCGAGAGCTTTGCGACAGCGCTCTTGACCTGTGCCATGCGTCCAGGGGGCTTTGGTTCGCGGTGGGTGAAGAGTGTCTCGATTTCCAGTTGGGCGAAAAGGATTCTAGAGTGTGCGTTCGCGGACAGGAGGTCGCTGGTCCAGGTTATTGTACTCACTCCTCTGACGGAGCATTTGCAAAATGAGTTTCGAAGGAGGGACGATTGATGCTCGTCCACGATAGTGACTAGCGCACCAAAGCTTTTCTTTTCTTTACTCCAAAGAGGCTCTTCTAAGAGGGTCTGCATCGACCGTTGAGAGGTGGCCAGATCCTTATTGACAAATTTCTGGGCCGTTGGTTCCGGGGATGAAGCACGGAACCAAGCATTATCTTCGGAAAAGTCGGCTAGAAATGCGTCAATACATAATTGAGCTTGCGTCTTGGAGTAGTCGGGTTTTATTCTCAATCCTTTTGCATCCTGCTTCGAGATGCTCACGAGACCGTATATCTTATCTCGGATATCATAGCACTCAGAGTCGCACTTCTGACACATTTGGATGAGATCTGATAGTCTATGTTCTCGAGGAGCTTGTCCGTTGTGTAGTCTTAAAATTTCCATTGCTGGGGTTTTAGAGCACCATCTAGCGAATCCACCTTCCAACTTGTCCTGGTCCTCGGGGTCCTTTTCGAGTTTGCCAGTGATGAAGCGCATGACGAGAAGGAATTGCGCCCACGGAGCATGCTTCTTTCCACAAAAGACTTCTAGAGTATAGCCTGATAAAATCTCCTGCAGTATCCATATTCGTCGCCAACAAGGTCGGTTGAAGAGATTGACTAACGTGCTAGCTGTAGCTCTTTCTAAAGGAGCAGATTGGTCGACCCAGGGCATCCTTGAGTTAATCTTGTCGAAGGCAAAGTCGGTGACCTCGTCACCATCTCCCACCCAGAGTAACACTTTGTTTGCGCGCTGATATATCTGGCTCATATTAGCCACCATTCGATTCCGTTCCGGAACGTCCCCTCTATTAATACACAAAGCATCGATGAAAAGAAGCCGAGACTCGGTCGGCAGCCGCAAAGCTTTCAAGGCATTCAGTAGATTCTTCCTGACGTAAAAGGTTGCGCCATCTACGGAGATAGGAAAGACGGGGTCTGGCGGCCCCCACATGTACGAAAGAGCCTCATAGTGGGTCAACCAGTCATCAAGAAAGACGTTGTCCAAAATGCATGCAATCTCATCCTCGCCTGAACCTGGGAGTAAAACGAGAACGCGAAACTGTCGCTCCCCTCTTAAAGCGTTGAACTTGAGGTTGCTCTCATTTGGCGACTCAAGATAACGGGGGAACGAGGCGGCAGAAGCAGGGGTGATGGGCGGGGACGGCTCCGGCTGGGCCTGAGAGGGTCGCCTCGGGCTATTAAGAAACCTCCGCATATCTCTCGGGGAGCGAAGCAATATCGGTTCCGCGCCGACATAGAGCAGAGGCCCAACAGTTGGTCTTAAATTGAGGGAAACAGCTTCAAGTGCAAAGCAAGTTTGCAGATGATGTATTATGAGAGAGGCGCAGCCGTGATGAGGTGCATCTCGGCTCAGCTCAGCAGCGAGCGTACGAGGTGTGGTATACGACGTAACGATCCAATGATCCTCTAGGAGGCGGCAGCCCCCAAATGCGAGCGGGAATGCAACATGTTCATACTAAACCTTTCCAGTTGATAAAGTAATCTGCAGTTGCCTAAGAAGGAGCTCGACGCGATAGCAGCCGAAGTTTATCGCTTGATAATGATGGAGTACGTCTCATGATAATTGAGATTGGCCAAATGTTTTCAAGAACGCCATTGACAGCTGAGCACAGAATTCGCAGCTGAAAACCCAAGAACCGCTGGTCACTCAGCCAGAAGTATAAACTTAAGAATAGCAAGAAAATCAGCACTTGCTTACATGTAAATCGCAGCCTCATGACTAAGCCACACTGTGGATGTGGGGAATGTAATCAATAACTGCATCGGAGGTCCAATAAATCGCGTTCTATATTCTCGACTTAGGTCTCCACCTAGCATACGGATGCTCTTCTCCATGCGGTATCAAATGGTCGACTGCTCCCGTATTCAGCATGCCCGGGTGGACTCGAGAGAGGTCGGTGACACCCATCATACGCATTGTCGTCTCCAATTCGTCCTTGAGAACTAGAACACGAACTTAGTAAGAAAACGCACAATTGTACCCGAGATCTTACTGTCAACGTATTTCTCCACACCCTCCTTGCCATAATTTAGAGCAAATAGGAAACCTCTCCCGATACCTACACTTCTGGCACCTAAACATAGAGCTTTGAAAATGTCGGTCCCGCGCATGATACCACCGTCGACAAATATCTCCATCTTGTCGAATACCTCGGGGCAGCATTTCTGGAGCTCGAGGAGAAGTAGCACAGGCGCTGGGGCAGTATCCAGACTCCTGCCCCCGTGGTTGCTCAACACGAGCCCTTCAATTCCATTCTCCATAGCTCTTTTGGCGTCCATGACAGTCTGACATCCTTTCAAGACGATCGGCAGCTTTGTGCATCTCCTCAACCAGGGCAGGTCATCCCAGCTGAGACTGGCATCGATATAGCTTCCCATGATTCTTCCCAAAGCGCCGCCTTTGGCATCATTCTTCGCTTTAGCACCGCTCATGGGCGTGCTCAAGCTTTCGTCCGCTTTGACGCGTTCATCGGCCTCTCGTTTCCCCGGGACGGGCGCATCGACTGTGACGAAGATGGCTTTGACGCCCAGGTCTTCGACACGCCTCAGCAGCTCTTCGCTCTTCTCGCGCTGCTTGTCTACATAGAGCTGGAAGAATAACGGCAGTTCCCCCTCTTTTTCGCCATATTTACCTCTGCCCGCGACACTAGCATGTATTTCTTGGATGGGAAACGATGCGTTGGTGGACACACACTGCGGGATTCCCTTTGCTTTGCAGCCTCTTGCGAGGTCTTTCTCGCCCTCTGGGTGGACCATTTTAGCCATTGCTGCGGGGGCACAGAAGATAGGCACGCTCATTTTCTGGCCCAGCATTGTGGTGCGAGTGTCGACATTCTTCACATCAACTAGCATCCGCGGGCGTAGCCCAATATCTATATACGCGGAATTGTTTCGTGCTTTTGTGTTCAGGTCTGTGGCAGCGGAAGAGTAGAAAGCCCATGTTTTCGGAGTGAGGGTCTGCCGAGCAGAGGAGACGAAGTCGTGTGTGTTGATGAGGGTGTCGAGGGGCGCTTTCTCGTCTGGAGAGAATGATTTCGTGACGGCCGGTGGGGGCTTTGCCCATTCTTCTGTTATACTGCTTGGGTCGAGGGTCCCGAGGACTTTGTCGGAGGGCAGAGAGGTCTTGATGAGAGAGGGAGCGTGGATTTCGGAGTATGCACTGGTTGCATCGCGGCCTGCGTAGCGATATATGACTAGGAGGCGGAGGAGTTCGTCAGTACGTAAATGGGAAGCAAGGGAAGCGGGCCAAAGACCAACTCACTTGCAGCACCACCAGGATGTTCTGGGGCAAATTCAGTCAAGTCGTAGACAGTCTCGTCAACAACAATCCAGAGATCTTCGGGCAGATTATGCTTGAGGATTTCATGGACAGAAAGGACTCGTGCCATTGCAAGCAGCACTTCTTTAGCTCTACTGTACCTTATGTAAATAGTACGTCTAATCGATTGTTGGCAGAGTAGAGTGTAGGTTATTGATGACAACAAAATAGAAGGTAGAAGTTCAAGCAAATGAGCCAATCTATTGTATTTAGAAATATAAAATGTAGAATTATCCGCAAGTGAAAAGATGCCTTGGAAATATAATTTATGTAATTCGTCCTAAAGGTGGGAGAGCTCCCGCAGCGGGCGATCACTACCCCGAGACTCGGCAAACCTGCCGTGCGGTGTCTGGAGTAGTGCATCGTTAGCTATCTTGGCTGGGAATTGTAGTATTTCTCATTACTTCTTTTAATAAAGCAGGTTTGTTCCTCTACAAAAGATCCAAACGGGGCCTTCTTAGATCCAAGTGTCGACTAAGGTTCAATTGGCCATATTGGCAGAATATGGAGCCAGCTAGACTGACCCGTTGTAATTCTTGGGGTTCGGAAACCGAGGTGGAGGTTGAAGTGCGGGGGAGGCGTGAATTAGTTACCATCGGTGTGTGTAATATGAGAACTCAACTAAACTGCTAGCCCTTGTAAGACCGTCTTACATTGGAGATTTGACGTCCTTCTCCAACTGAGGTTTATGCTGAGTTTGTATCTAACACAGGATAAGAATCCACTACCGCCAACTCGAGTGGCATCTTCAGTATAAGGCCGCCGACATGGTCAATCTCGTCTCGAAAATCGCCATAGTAGGCGTTGCCTTGGCTGCAGCACTGTATCAACTCATATTCAAAAATCTAATATTTGGTATCCTTGGATATGGTCGCCAAGTTGATCCCATCAAGGCCTACAGTCTTGCACGTTGTGAGAAGGTGGACACTCTTGGGCTGGAAGGATGTGAAGACATGTGGCTCCATCAAAAGAGCGGATATCTCTACATGGCATGCTCAGACACCAGGTCTCGTCTAGAATGGCTTCCTGCGTGAGTTTGCCCCTCTGTCCTTCCCGCCCAATGGTAACTGATAAATCAGCGTGGACAATCTCAACGCTTCAGGACGCGCACTGAATGACCACATTGTAGTCGTAGATAGTCGAGGCTCCGGTCCTCTTGCAACTCGGATCCAACGTCTCACTGTCGAGAACTTCTCGGGCGTCGACGGGAAAGGTACTTTGGATCTCCATGGCTTGGACATCCTTCCCGATGATGAGACCGATACTCTCCGTATCGTTCTAGTCAACCATCGCCCACCCATCGACTCAGTGACTGGAGAGCTCCTCGACGCTTCCAAGATTGGCGCAAACTCAACCATTGAGGTCTTCGAGACAAAGGCTGGCAGCTCGACAATGAGTCATATACGCTCCTATGTCGACGAAGTGATCCAGACTCCGAACCGAGTCGCATGGGTCAGTGATGATGCTTTCGTTTTCACGAACGACCATAGTGGGAAAGTCGGCACGGTAAGGAACCCAAATCTAAGTGAAGTTCAGTGTATCTCAACTAACATGAGCAGCGTCGAGGTCTAGACGTCCTTCTAGGTGGAGGCTCAGTTGGCTACTGCAGTGAGACTGGCTGCAACACCGCCTATTCTTCCGGCCTCAACTTCCCTAATGGTTTGGTCAAAGGCCGAGATGGCCTCATCTATGTCCCAAATACTATGAAGACAGAAATATATGTCTTTTCTCTCACTAAAGACCATCTTCTGGAACAGATCTACACAATCAGAGATGTATTACCAATTGATAATCTCTCTGTGGACGGTAATGGGGACATTTATGCCGCTTCATTCCCCCAAGCACACGCCTGGGTAACAGCTAGTCGAGATCCATTCAAGCTTAACCCACCCTCGACCGTTCTAAAGATCAGCAAAGCAGAGAAGGGTGGCCAGGACGGAGACTATGTGGTTAAGAAAGTCATCGAGGATGATGGCAGTGTCTTACCGGGGGCAACAGTCGCAGTGCATGATTCTGAGACTGGGAGAATCTTTCTGGGAGGCGCATTCGCGCCGTTTATCACCATCTGTGAGACGCGAAGATTGATTGCTTGATAGGAGGAGGCTACAATAAGATGGCTCGTCCCGTCAGCCCTATAAATCTAGAAATAGCTTGTTTCGAGTCGGACACGCGAGACATGGGGGACCCCTCGAACCGCAAGGAAGGGCAGGGCAGGGCAAGGCAGACCAGATGTCGGAGCCAATTGAAGCCATTATGTTTTACGACGCGATCCGCTCGCTGCGAAACACGTGATGTTTTATGTGATCCACCAGATCCAAAAGCCACCATGATGTGCATCCACGACTAGCCATCCGTTATAAAAAAGGCGATCAATGGCAAAGAGCTACTTCAGCGCTCTGCCACACGGCCTATTAATCACGACCCAGCCTCCGTGAAGCAAACCAGATCACTTCGGCAATCCAGCCGGGTACGTGGCAAGTTCATTGCTGAGACAGTTACTCACTAGACGTGTTTAGCTGTCTTGTCACGCAAAGCTAGCCTCACCGCCCCTCTTCCAACTGCAACGATGCTCCTACAGTACAGAATGGATCCAAAAATAAACCCCCACAATCAATTAATGAATCAATCAACACATATCCAACAGCTGAAGCTCTGCAAATGCTGCCTCGCTTCTCGCTTTCATGACATCAAGGGGGAAGACCATGGGTTTAGGATGAGGCGTAGTCCGCAGGTGCAAATGCGCCGCAACAGATCATGCCCGATTGAAATGCGACTCGGCAAGTCAAATTTTGGGCGCAATAAAAAGTAAGCAAATTTCTTTTACGTATATTTCGTGAAACGATATGACGTCCGGTCTATGGTCTTTTACCGTAAGTTATCTTTTATGTTTCTCTTTCTATCCTGGTGATCGCGGAGGTCGGCGTACTATAGCAAAGGCAAGATGAACTCGACGTGTCTGGAGCCCGTTCCTGGTGTCCCGTTGCAAAACGGAAGTAATTTCGCCCAGAATGGCTGTAATCTTGGATTCTTCTGTAAGTCGAACGTCAATCTAGCAAGCATTGACTGATAGTTGTCTCCAGGCGGCAACAATACCGAGCAGAATCCACCTCAATACTGTGTTCCAACCCCCTCCTGCCAGGCCTTGAGGTTATCGGGAAAAACATGTCCTGGTCCTCAAGGCCAATTCGAACCAATTGTTTGTCCGAGGGGCTACTACTGTCCCAAGACAGGAGGAAAGATACAATGTCCAGCAGGATATTATTGCCCACAAGGCTCATATCAAGCATTAAAATGTAGCCCAGGGTCATTGTGCAAAGCGGGATCATATCGAGACATGGCATTCCTCCCGTTGGGGATCCTCATCATACTTGATGTCATCTTAATAACGGCGACCATAATAGACAAGGCCCGAGATCGATACAGGCGCACGCGACCGAAAGGACGTCCGCGTGCTCATAATAGAGGACTACCCTTTGGGAGAGGAGCGTTCCGTGGCAGGGCATATGAGGAAATCTACGACAACTCGGTGCATTCGATGTCAGGAGGTGGCGACATTGCCATGGAACCTAGGCTCAACTTCCGGCGTGCGCCCACTGGTTTCGAACAGATGGGACTCATGGAGGCAGATTTCGTCCTGGGCGACGACATGCATAGCGATGGTACCGGAGCGGATACGAGTGATTTACAGCAATTCGTGCACTCGTTATCAAAAATTCTGGGGGCAACCAAGTTTGGTCTGAGTTTTGAATTCCAAGACCTACATTTTCAGCCAAAGAAGACTCCAAAACCGATCCTGCACGGTGTTAGTGGGACAATTCATGCCGGTTCGCTTTGGGGAGTCATGGGAGCTTCCGGCGCTGGGAAATGTAAGTGTCGTCCGTGATTGCCGACTGCCCAGGCTAATAATCTATAGCTACTTTTGTGAATGTACTTATGGGCAAGCAATCTGGCACCGAAGGCGTCACCAAAGTTAATGGGGTAGCTGGTGACATTAAAAAGTAAGCTTCATCCTGCGTTCAGCAAATTTGACTAATTGTCTCTCTCCAGATATAAGAAGATAATTGGTTACGTTCCTCAAGATGATATCGTCCTTCCAGAATTGACTGTTCGGGAGAATATTCTCCACTCAGCTCGCATTCGTCTCCCTTGTACCTGGAATGACGGCGAGATCCAAAACCATGTTGACATTCTTCTAAGCTGTCTTCAACTCGACCATGTTAAGAACTCTTTGGTCGGAAGTACAGCGGCGCCAGTAATATCTGGGGGGCAGAGAAAGCGGGTCAGTATCGGCATGGAACTCGCAGCTGCACCCATGGCTCTGTTCTTGGACGAGCCGACATCCGGTCTCGACGCGACAGCTGCAGCGTCTATCATGTCTACGTTGAAAGCTCTCTCTCGTTTGGGTATGACAATTGTAACTATTATCCATCAGCCGCGTCAGGAAATATTCGAATCCCTTGACAGCCTTGTCCTTCTGGGCAAAGGCCGCATGATATACATCGGCCCGGAGAGAGGGATCCAGCCATATTTTGAAGGCCTCGGCTTCGCTTTCCCTGACCACAGCAATCCAGCAGATGTAATGGGCGACATTATCGCAGGCGAGGGACGAATTTACAAGCCTTCGGGGGACACAAGTGTACAAAGTCTCATAGAAAATTGGCACAGTCATCATGCTTCACCCTCTCAAGTCGAGGATAAGAGATCCACCGTCTCGATGAACGGAATAAACGCTCTTGCAGCAACAATCAAACAGCGCGGAGCACCCTGGTATAGACAAATTTGGTTCTGCTTCCACCGTTCTCTCGTCCAACAATACCGTATGAAGTCCTCGTTCTTCTTCGAGCTTGGTACTGGGGCGATGGCTGGCTTCTTGATCGGCCTGGCGGAGGAGAGTCAGAAGGGTATGAATTTCCGCGGGATCTTCAATCATCCATATGAGGCTCTATCTACATCGATCGACTACGCCTCGGTGGGTCAAATGGCACTGCTCGTAGGCCTCGCCATCGGCCTCACGGCTTCTGCACCAGGAGTCAAGATCTTTGGGGAAGAGAAGTTGGTCTACTGGAGAGAAGCAGCCGCGGGCCACAACCGCTTCGCATACTACCTGGGAAAGGTAATAAGCACAATCCCCCGCATGGTCCTTGCCAATCTACACTTCACGACCATGTTCATGCTGCTGTCGACACCCCGGATCGGCTGGTTCGACGCCTTCGGCGCCAACCTTCTCTACTTCTGGTGTGTCTATGGGCTCGCATCGTGCATCTCCATGGTCACGCGGCGAGAAGACGGCCCGCTGCTCGCAGTCATGGCGTCTCTCATTGTCGGTGTGCTGAACGGCATGTCGCCTCAGCTCAAAAAAGTCCGGACCTGGCACATGCAGTGGCTGTGGCGTGCCAGCCCGGGCACATGGCTGGCGGAAGGTTATTTTACACAAAATCTCACGCCACTGAGGTACCTGTATCAGATCGAGATTGCGAAGGTCAACGTCGGATATCACTTGGGGGAGTTCACTCGGGATATGCTCCTGCTTTTTGCATTGGGGGTGATCTATCGTGTTATTGCATTCTTGGGTTTGAGACTTATGTATCCTGCTAAACAGCGGTGAAAGGATCAGGTGCATATTATGGCCATTTCTTCAAGTGCTTGTTTCCACGATATACCATCAAGCGTAAAGAGCAGATTTCTAGATACCAGTATCTTTTGTCATCGTCCTCTACGTGCTGTTTTGGTCTCAACGCTGCACACTTTTCCTGTGCTATATTGTTCGCGCGCACAGGTAGTGTCGTCGAATTAGCAAATAGCGTCGCTAGAATCCAATGCTCCTTTGTCCTTTCATGGTGCTACACCCCAGCGTTCTAGAACATGGGGTGAAGGAACTCTATTTACGGGCCGCGATCTCCCCAAATAGAGTTGTTGACAAAGGCACTGGCGGGACGTCCTTCTTAGTGCCGTGTCAAAGAAATTCCATGAAATACTCAAAAGCTCAGCCTACCATCTACAACGATGTTCGCTGTCAGTGTCTCGACACATGCAAAAGTTGATCTCATTTTGTGGACAATGCAGCAATGACGGCTGCACGTTATTCGTCGATGGGTAGTCCGTCTCAAAGCATATGGGGAAGATGCCCAGCAATATGCTTGTTATTCCTCACCCCTCAAACTGTATATAACAGATCTCTGAATCCATTCAAGTGATGCCATTCAACTGTCTATTTCATACTACGGTTCTAACTTTCATTATTTTCCTTGACACTTTCTCTCTTCAAACATCACTTTCTATATATCACCATGTACTACTCAACGTCCATTCTTTTAGCTCTAAGGACTCTAGCAGTCCTCGTCACACTCACTCGAGCAGACCTCATGATCACAAACTGGTGTTCCAATGATTTAACAGCCTACCAATCTCACAATGGCGGCTGTGACACGGGTCCGACCGGCGGATGCGACTCTTCGCCTTTCACGATTACGGCCAACCGAGCGACACAAGCATTCCCCCTATCCGTCGACGGCCAAGGCACAAGCGTCAAAATCTCCAACGGCAATAGCGCAGGCGTCTTGCAGTTCGAGTACACTCTTTCTGACGAAACACTCTTTTGGGACCTATCTGATATCGATGGCGCGGGCGCCGCCAGTAACGGAAGCCCGTTTTATGCGCAAAATGTTCGGGTGACGCCTACAGGAGAGGGCGTGGGGTCTGGAACATGCATCAGCATAACGTGTCCGGCCGGTCAGCTTTGTGCGAATGCATATAATGGCCCTGATGAAACGAAGACAATGGCTTGTCCAGCTGGTACTGGAGATATTTGGTTGGATATATGCGTACCTATCATGGGGAGTTTGGGGAAGCGGGCTCGTCAATTCTTTTGACGTTGCATGACTCTGTTGTAGGGTGTCATTTCATTGTTCCTGGATTTCGTCTTCCAGATACAGTCTATAGACATTAGACTTAGACGTTAGATCGTTGCTACTCTCAATCGTTATTGGCTCAGAACCGTCCTAAGGACTTCATAAATATAGTGGCTTGTCTGATATCCAAATGCCATGAGTGAGATCCATAGCGAGCCTTTAAAGTCAAATCTTAGAGGTCAATAACAAGTATCATGGTTTCTAGCCATGGGGTAAAGGTTCCTGTTCAAATATCATGTGTTGCAACCGTCTCAACTGATGCTGGTTCGAGTCACGTTGGCTCACATTAATTTTAATTCCTACAATGGAGGCTCATAGTCGAATAGCTTGAGGACAGGGTCGTGGCTTACATGTTCAAATTGGAGCTTGAGTTTGGTGCATCAAGCGTGGATCAGCCACGGACAGTTGACAATCACGTAACACATCATTCAGATAGCATGTTATCTATCATATCCAATTCATTCTACCGTCCTGGCTCGTTCAAATGATTATGATCCTCCTAGAGCATGTGAATCATGAATGTCTTGTGAATCAACTTCACCGCCTGAGCAGTATAAATTGACCCAGATTTCGCAGCATCCTTTTTCAACTCCAGCTCCACACAAAGAGCACATTTAGTTAGACTCTTCGAGCGGAGTCCACTATGTCCCAAACACCCTTGGACAGGCTCATGAGCCTAGTAAACTCGCCGCTGCTCGCCGCTAGAGGAGCGTCCTCTATGCAGAATCTTCTTGAGCAATCAGTACCTGGTTTCCGCTCCCTGAGAATTTTCTTTGCTACTTGGCTGAAGCTTGATATCACAAAGTTTGCCTTCGCTCTGACAATATTTGGCACGATATCTAGTGCTTTGCAAGACCTCAAAGGAGCAGCTCTCAAGGCTTACGAGTGGATCACTCAGTTATACACTGCATCTATCTCGATTCCGGGCAGTGACCAAATTAACGAGGAGATTATTACCTGGATTTCGACGCATGTACTCGAAAGACAAAAGACGCGGACTTTGACTGCACGTACTGCGGAGTCTGACGATCCAACAGTTCTTAGCGACGAATATGACGAGGAGCAACTTCCAGTACAATACTCTCCAACTTTTGAAACCATTTGGTTTATCCATGAGAGAAATATATTTATGGTCAAGCGAATCCCAGCGAAATCTTCGTCCACGCCCACCAGCCTACCTAGCGAGTACGATACAGTAGCTGAGGGTGAAGAGCCTCTGGTAATCAAGTGCCTGGGACGATCAGCAGCACCTATCAAGAAATTCATTGAAACATGTCGAGAGTTTTGCAAGATTGAGAGGCAGGCAACTGTCACTATCCGCGCTTACAAGGGAAAATACGACGGATGGTGGGATACAACAGTCTATAAAGCGGTCAGACCGCTAGAGACTGTACACTTTGATGAGGAGGTCAAAGCTGCACTAGTAGCTGATATCAAAAAGTTTCTGGATCCAGACACGCGCCGCCGCTATATCGAGCGTGGAATACCTCATCGAAGGGGATACCTTCTACATGGACCTCCGGGCACGGGCAAGACATCTCTCTCTCTAGCTCTTGCAGGCGTCTTTAATCTCAACTTGTATCTTCTTAACCTTCCTAGTGTCACGTCAAACACCTGTCTTGAAAGCTTGTTCTCAAGATTGCCACCTAGATGCATCGTTCTTCTCGAGGATATCGATGCCACCGGAGTCGATCGTCGACCGCGACAACCTCAGACAATGGACAGGAGCGACAATAAAGAAAGTGAACCGTCGCCTTCGCCCCCCAAAAAGGCCGTCTCACTCTCTTGTCTACTTAATGTCCTTGACGGCGTAGCGTCCCAAGAAGGTCGGATCGTGTTAATGACTTCTAACCACGCGGAAAAGCTAGACAGGGCTTTGATAAGGCCGGGCCGGATAGACAGCAAGATATATCTTGGAAACATTTCACAGAGAAGTGCCGAATTGTTGTTCTTGCGAATGTACGGTGCAACCTCAAAAGAAGCCAGGGCCATGGCAAATGTTGATGATAAAAAGTTAAGAGAGCTGGCTGTGGATTTCAGTAGTCAAATCCCAGGTGACGTGTTCACGCCCGCTGAGCTCCAGGGATATCTTCTGAAAAACGAGGACTGTCCTGAGAAGGCAGTTGCGGAATTGTCGTCGTGGGTGAACATTGAGAAAGACAGAAAAGAGTACGAGAGACAGGAAGCTATGGATCATGCGAAGAAAAATGTTGAGGGTTCAGAGACATCTGATGATTCTGATTCTGAGTAATAGAACTGCTGCATATTAGACATTGATAGATTTAGACACGCCATAAAAGCAAAATAGACATGTTGATTACACGATACCATAGCAAAAAGCATCATCGATTTTGAGTGTACAAATGCGGAGTTGTCAGGATCGTTCATTGGAAATGCTACAACGGCATCACCTGCAGGAAATGTCGCTCGTAGGCGTTGTGACCCTGGAACTAGAGCATCAGGGGTTTTGTCTCTGCCGCAGTGGGTTAAATCTAGGATCGATGCGCTAGAGCGACCTGTCCCACGAGAGGCCGCCAGACTCCATCAAGGCTACAGTCTCGGTGTGAAAACAAAGGATTTTGTGCATGATATAGGCTATTCCCTCGAATACCCTAGTCCCATTCATGTATGAGACAACATCATTGTGCTCTCGATTAGTAAACAAACGAGTGCCTTGCATTGATCATAGCCACAGAGCTCAGCCTCCTCTCACAAGGAAGCATGCCGCATTAGAAGTTTGCAAAGCGCATCAATGTCTAAGTGCAGGCTCATTGTTAGACAATCATTTTCTCTTTTTCTTTCGTAGAGCAAGTTTTTCTAGCAATGGCTGAGGCTTGCTCTGATCTGTCTACCAACTACTTTGAAGATGCAAGAGCTCTCTATGGTCTCAAGAGGCTAGGAAGCACAGAGTTGCGCCTCCTGATCTTACTTCCGGGTGACGAAGGAGACGCGATCAAATGTCAGCTCATCAACCACCGCGAGCATGGCCAGGACATTCCCGCTTATGAAGCCCTATCCTACGAATGGGGACCATTGTCTCCCCTCAACTACATTGAAATTAATGGCTTACACGTCCGGATCAGACCAAATTTGCGTGCTGCTCTGGAAAACCTGCGATACCCTCAGCAGGCCCGAGTGCTCTGGATTGATGCGCTCAGTATCAATCAAACAGATCTTGTAGAGAGAAGTGAACAGGTCTTGAGAATGAGCAGTATTTACCGCGAAGCTCAAAAGACGCTGGCGTGGATGGGTGAAGAAACCGATGAGGTGGGCCTACTGTTCGACGCGCTTCGGAGGGCTGGTCCATTGCATACTGAGGGCCTGAAGGGCACCAGCTCGTTGGAGGGATATCTCTTCTGCGCTTCCGAACTGACCTACCCAATGATTATGGCATTAAATAAGTTTTGCCGCAGGTCTTACTGGAAACGAGTCTGGATTGTGCAAGAAGTGTTGTCTGCTACTTGTCTAGACATCATCTGTGGCAAAAAGAGTATCCCACACGAGATCTTCATATCCGGGGCACATCTATTCGCACTGGGTCGTCAGATCCGATCTTTTGGAATTGGAGACGAGGATCCTAGAGAGTCGGCAGCTTATCTCATATTGAAACAGAAAGCGTATTATCCACGGCCGTACTTCTATATTCTTTTAAAGCTTTGCAGAAATTGTGGTTCCGAGTGCCAGAACGTCCATGACAAAGTATACGGTATCTTGAGCATTGCAGATGATAGAATCTCTGACGCCATTGTTCCTGACTACTCCATAAGTGCACGCTTGTTATATCTTCAGGTATGGAAAGCTTGGGCTTTCTCAGAAAATCCGACAACACAACGCGGTTCTTTAAAAGTACTTTTTTCCGACAGCGCTCTAGCAGTCAGCAGCATTATCCAGCAACTTCTGGGGGATCCTCTCTGGAATCAAGAAGCCATGATGTTCCACAATGAATTCGAAGACAAATTTCTGAATGTATTGAAACAAATGAGTTTGACGCTCGTCCATATTGTCCTCAATCTTCCGAAGCAAATCATAGCTACTAAAGCCATCCACGGTTCACCTCGAGAATTCAGCTCAAATGATAGTGAGAAGCTTGCATCTAAACATCCAGACGATCAATTATCCAGGACAAGTTGGACAGACGTTGTATTAGCCAATCTGAAGAGGCTTGAGGTTCGTGACTATCATGTCACAAAGGCCATGGGTATTGAATTCCGCAGAGGACACAATTTGAACCACCCGGAAGAATACACCCAGGTCTCGCCGAATTACTCTCGGCCCACTAACGGAAAGTGTTGTACATTTGAGACATTAGACGGTTGGGTTGGAGTCGCTTCCGAAGAGATCCAGCCCGGTGATCGGCTATGTGAAGTTGATGGATGGGATCATACGAGAGATCCTCGTGAGACATTCTTTGTCGTACTCCGTTCAAGCGAGGATGGGCCTACGTTTGTTCTAATCGGTCGAGCTATTATTCTGGGAATGTTGACATCAGATCCAGATGTCCTCCGTGGCTGTTATTATCATTCCAGAGGTACGCAATGATGGAATAGGTTCAAGAGACGTACTGACCAGGCTCCAGCAACGCGAAAAGAGGGTCTGTCTTGTATGATCTCTTTAACAACATTATTTGATCTCACTAGATGATTCGTGCTACTGGCACGAGCTAGAGAATGACGCACTGGATGTTGCATACATTTCTACTGTGCTGGCTCTAGTATACACAAAG
Organism: Proliferodiscus dingleyae; assembly: GCA_003988795.1. Lineage (NCBI taxonomy): Eukaryota > Fungi > Ascomycota > Leotiomycetes > Helotiales > Lachnaceae > Proliferodiscus > Proliferodiscus dingleyae. The sequence continues at coordinate 249,957 of QYAK01000027.1, forward strand.
ACGGTGGTGCATTTGAAAACATAAAAGATTTTTCTTTGTAACGAGAACGGGTTTTCCCATCAGGATCAAGGCGTAGCAAGGAGAGTTTTCAAATGAGGCCCAGGATCGCAGATCGCGTGAGTGCTTGGAGACAGGCACTAAGAGTATTAGGAATAGGTTATAAGTTGTGGGCACTCAATGGCAACCTGTCACTTGTTACCTGGGATAACCAGACCTAACTGTATGGTATGTGAGAGAGTACAAATTGTCGAACGGTGCTGCTAGACGAAAAGAAGAATAGATGGTAGAGACTCCTGAGGAGGGAAATAGGAAAATCCACTTGAGTGCATGTCCTCACCAGGAGCCTTTGGCTCCATTCACTTTCTTGAATGCCTTCGAAAATTGAGCAGCTGAAATAAACTCCTTGTTTTATATGAACCTATTCCAAAGAACATTGATAGAGAGAACGGGGGTAAATGCTGACAGGGTCAGGGATGAAAAGGGAAGGTCGGTGAAATTACTAGCGTGTTCGGCTAACGAGCAGCCAGATTGCAGGAGTTGTGTTGTCATACAAAAATACTCTCGTCGTTCAAACTTCACGTTGCACCATATTTTCCCTCCGACACATTGCGCCGCCACTATGGGACTTTACAGATATTCAGCTTTTGCACTCCTCGCTCTGCGAGCTGTCGCCGTCTTTGCAGCGGACCCAGTAAGTCAATGGCAATAAATCTGTCCCGAGAATCAGAGAAGCTCCAGGAATGCTAACATCGTGACTTTCTAGGTCGAGGAAGAGCTCGAAAGTCCTCCCGTTACCCCCAATCTCGCCGTCTCAGTTTCTGCATCTTTCCCTGCCTCCGAGGTCTTCGGCGTTAAACTTGTGAATGGACACGCGACCCAAGCGCTCCTGGACTTCACAAACGATGAGTCTCAGCCGATACAAGTAGCTGTCATTGGAGGCGCATTGTCTACTGACCAGCCATTGGCACCTGGCATTCATCCAAGTGCTGCGATTATCCGTAATCTGACTGGCACTCGCTACAATGCCGAGATTCCAGCTGGCGAGAAGCAATCACTATCATACACCTTTACCACCGACTTGCACCCGCAAGAGCTTCGTCTGAATCTGGTTGCAGTTGTTATGAGCCAGGCTGGAGAGATCTTTCAGGTCCAGGCTTTCAATGAGACTGTTAGCGTTGTCGAGGCTGCTACTAGCATCTTTGATCCTCAGATGTAGGTCTCATTAACTGATAATGCTGCGCTTTCATGCTGAATAGGAGACAGCATCTTCCTCTACCTTTTCCTCCTCGCAGCTTTCGCCGGTACCAGCTACTTCGTCTACAAGACATGGATCGAGGCTTTGTTCCCACAGACCAAACGTGGTGGCAAGGGTGGTGAGCGCGCCAAGCGCTCATCCGGGGGCTCAAAGAAGGCTGTTGACCCCAAGGATCAGGTTTCCGTCATTGGTGCTGATGGACCGGCTGTGAGTACTAAACTGTTGAATACCTACAGATCATGTTTAATCAGAATATACCTGTAGGTCACAACCGGTGCACTAGCTCAGAAAGCATACGACGAAAGCTGGATTCCAGAACAGCACATCAACCGCCCATCGGCCAAGCGCGTCAAGAGCGGCGCATCATCGAAGAGCAAGACTCGTGTTATAAACAGCCCGGATTTATAAATTGTCGAAATAATGGAAGTCGATCGAACAAGGCTTAGGGTTAATGCAAGAACAAGTGCGTTATATTGGTGGCGGGTGAGTGAAAAATTGCATTTATGGCATGGGCAGCTTGGGCGAAAAAAAGGCAGGACATTGTATATTATCACCAAGCAAAATGTCAAAATATATTTGCAATGCCCGTAGGCAAGTCTCTTGAGATCAGGACCGTTCGACTTGGACAACTTTTAGCAATACGATATACAACAAAGCATTTCAAAGATCTCTCTCAAGCAGCAGCTGTTACAGCAGCAGCGGCACCTTCCTTCAGATTCTGCAATTCCGCCTTCTTCGCCTTCAGCGCTGCAAAGTTCCTCTCCATCGCTCTCTTCGTAAACTCCTTACCCGTCACACTCGGATACTTCCGCTTGGGGCCTTGAATGTCCGCGTCTGTACACGGCTGATTGAAGAATGCCATGCTATATCTTGGCCCGAAATAATCCTCACCGACTACACTCGGAGTCTTGACTCTATGGAACGTGCTCTTGAAGCGATCATCACTCCAACTCATGAGCAGGTCTCCGATATTGCAGACAATATCTCCCGGCGATGGCTCTATCTTCGTCCAGACATCGCCATGTCCAAAGGCAGTAGAGGCTTCGCGGCCCGGACAGATTTCTAGGCCTGACTGGCCTGCACGCTGGAAGAGCAGCGTGACGAAGTCCCAGTCAACGTGGGCGCCTGCTCTATAGTATCCCTCAGGAACTGGAACGGAGGAGTCGACTTCAAAGTAGTGCAGTAGTCGCAGTACAGTCTGGGATTCCGGACGAGAGACGTCATGTGCCTTGGTGAAGTAGTCATCTTCGAATCCCAGCCCACGTGCAAAGCAGAGCATGAGTTTCTCGGAGACGTCTTGCGCTTTGTGCATGAAGTCTAGTGATGTTTCCTTAAAATCTGGCAGAGTTGACTCGGGGAGCCAGAGGCCTGACATCGCGCCCCCGAATTGCATTTGGTACGACTCTTTCCGATCTGGCTGCCCTGTAGAAGGTCGCACTTGGGCATTCTTCTCCCAGCCGGCATTGGCGTGACTGAAGGGAACGGTGGCTTTAGTGGCGTCTGGGAGAGAGAAGAAACGCTCTGAGGTACTAAACATATGCTCTATTTCCTCAAGAGAGATGCCATGATTGCTGAGCGTGAAGAATCCATCAGTCTCAGCCGCGTGAACTAGTTGTTCTGTGATTTCTGCGGCACGGGTGTCGAAGTCGTGGAGAGAAATCCTGGGGATTGTTCGATCTGCGTATTTGGTTGGTGCCATTGTGAAGGAACTGTAGACTTGATCAAGGGTCTTGAAGTGTGAAGATCTTTAGACTGATGCTTTGACAAGGGACGAAATGATGAATGTCTGGTGATATGTCTGCAAAGAGATGGGGCCACCATTTATATCTATATTCGTCTATTTTCTTGCCTGCTTTACCTCATTTGCAGATCTCTTTTAGGTGCATGAGAGTGCTGGGGAAAATTGCGTCCCGGCACGTCTTTCCGAGCCAAGTACGATTTGCGAATCGTTGAAGCTTGAAGTTGAGATCCAACGTGAGATTCTGTTCCCCATCTTTAGATATAGGCATATCAGCGGCTGGGTCCGAAATGGTCAGGCGGATGATGATTGGTAGGACCAGATGGGGTGTGCAGCTTATCATGGCGGGACTCACCGAGTCAAGTGACCTTAATCAGAGCACTTGGAACTTGGCCGCGGGGAGAATCACGGGATAGATCTTATTCGATGTCTTGGTTTGGAATTTTGCTTTGAGAGATGCGGCGCGTTGAAATCATTCAGTCTGCCTTTACAAGTATAAAGTAAGACCAAGGCAAGTGGAGTTTTTAAATCACTTAGTCTCTATAATAGTTTCATAGTCAGGTAGACTTCCTGTATCAATTGCTTTGAGTAAAATGTGCAGCTTTGTGTTTTGTCTATACGTAACACCATCCTTTCTTGTTCGCAGCCTTCACACCGGACCTCTCTCGGATACTCTGTATTGATTTTCGAGCGGCCTGCAAGATCTCCTTCTCATCCATTTTGACCAGCTTCCCTTCATTGATTAGTACCTCTCCATCAACGACCACCATCTTCACATCCGCTCCAGTACAGCTGTATACAACTGTCGTGATCGGGCCAACGCCACCCTTAAGAACCTCTTCCTCCTCAAATGGAGCAGAATGCAAAGTCCTCGGATCAACAGCTACGAAATCAGCTTTTTTCCCTATCTCCAAACTCCCAATATCCTTTTCCAAACCCAACGCTCTGGCTCCATTGATAGTCGCCATTTCAAGCACAGTCTCAGCACCAACCAAGCTCGCATCGAAATTTGTACCTTTATGTAAGATACCCGCCAGATGCATTTCCCGAAACATGTCATAAGTATTACCACATGGCGCTCCATCTGTACCAAGTGAGACATTGACGCCAGCGTTCAGCATTTCGGGAACCCTAGCGATCCCTGAAGCGAGCTTGAGGTTGCTATTTGGATTGTGTGCCACTGTTGTCTCCGTCTCTTTCAAGATCGGCAAGTCTGCCTCGAGGTCAAGGTGGACCATATGTGCTAGCACAGTCTTTGGACCTGCTAGCTCGGCATCACGGCAGAACTGCATGGGTGTGCAGTTGTAGCTTTCTCTATAGATTGTGAAATCTTTTGGTGCTTCTGCGCAATGCATAGTCAACCCTATATTGTGCTCTCGACATGCTTTACCAATTCCAAGGTGTGAAGTAAGGGGTGAGCCGCGTGGGGTACCAGCTGCAGCCCAGACGTGGAGACGGCCATTGAAAGTATTGTGATGGCTCTCGTAGGCGGCGAGCATACTGGATATGGACATGGATTCGACGTCTTTGTCTCGGGGGTCGGTAATGTTAAGTTCGGGATTACTTTCTTCAAACTTGACTAACTTGCCCTGGGCCTTGGGTCAATTATTGAGACTCTCTTGTTGGGAGGGAGAACATACAAGACAGCCTCGAATACCACTTTCTCCAACTGCTCGTACAACATTTTCGAATCCGGATCGATGCGTCAACATGCTCTCTAGGAAACATGTTGTCCCACTCTTTAGCATCTCCGCAATCGTGAGTCGAGCTGCAACATATCCGTCATCTGTATCATATGATGCTTCGAGTGGCCATATTGCATCACAAAGCCATGAATGCAGAGGGAGGTCTTCTGCCAAGCCGCGCAGGAGAGACTGTGCGAGGTGCGAATGAGTGTTGATAAGACCGGGGAGGATGATATGTCCAGCTAGTGAGACTATTGTGGTCTTGGGGGGAAGAGTAGATTGATTTAAAATGGAAGTTTTTCCAATTGCTGCGATTCGACATCCCGTGACGAGAATCGCTCCATCAAGGATGACTTCTCGCCGCAAGTTGACTGTGATAATTGTTGCGTGGGTATAGAGCGTCGACTTTTCTTCTGCCATCTTGACAGAATGCTAAAGTCGGTTGGAGGAATGCTTTGAGTAGGGATCTATTCCAAGGCAAACAAATGTCTTCTGAGGAAATGTACAGCATTGACGTCTTACAACCAGACTAATCGCTGAGTACTGCTTGAGAACTAGGGCCAATCTCTTTCCCAGATATTTCCAACATTTTCTGGGCAAGAGATTGAACTGAAAGCGAGATATGGCCTGGATAGGAACAGACCGACAATCTGGAGTCTTGCAACCAGATATGAGATTTCCGTCCAAGAACTATGTTCCGAACTATTAGCACTGCAAATGTCGATAGTTCTTCAGATTTCTTGGCGGTATCTTTAGAGGGCGGGCGATTCCGACTCTGATAAGACGTAATCTCTGGCCGCTGATTGGTTGCGGAGACCTCCTTACCCCTTATCACCACTCCCACTTTTTAGAGGCCATTCCGGAGAGCCAGACTAGTACATCAGACATGGATTTTTGATCATAATTGCTAGTGAACTGAAAAACATTAAAAGGGAATATGGAACCCAGACGAATTCAGGACGACGGATTATCCGGGCTGTCAAATTGTCCATTTTTCTGATTGTTTTTTCATCTTTTGTGCGTGAGTCGTCCAGCAATGGAGACGCCCAATAGTAGCGAAAAAATGGGACAGGACCGGGAGGGTGTGCAATATGTCGCGTCGACTAATGAGGTTGCTGAATACGCGGACAAGAAAAGTTGGGCGTACTTGAAGCATTATTTCACCAGCCGAGAAGGATGGATTGGAGACTATGTACCCCGCCCATTCACTCTCAACCCGGAAAGCTATTGACACTTTTCGAAGGACTACCTCTATCTCATCACACCCAACATCTGGCCCCTAAATCGTAAATACAAGGATTATGTTGCCCCGTTCTACGGACTGAATGACGAGATTCCCATCCTTCTCACTATCCTTCTCGGACTTCAACATGCCCTCACCATGATTGGATCCGTTGTCTCGCCTCCTTTAGCAATTGCTGGCGGTGCGTTCAACTTTGACCCCACAATCACTCAGTACCTTGTGTCGGCAGCGTTCATTACCACTGGTATTGCTACGGCGTTACAAGTAACAAGAGTCCACATTACTAAGACACCATTCTACATTGGCACGGGATTACTCTCTGTTGTCGGACCAACGTTCGATATTCTTCCTATTGCTTTCAACTACACGGCAATGCGGTATGAGAATGGGACCTGTCCAACCGCAGCAGATGGCACACAACTCCCATGCCCAGATGCTTGGGGAGCTATTCTAGGAAGTATGTTGTGTACTGTTTGGGTCCAGCTTGCAATGAGCATGGTCCCACCCAAGAAATTAAACAAAATATTTCCGAAAATTGTGACGGGAAGCCTGCTGTTGCTTGTTGGAGTCTATCTGATCAATTCTGGTATGCAAAATTGGGGCGGGAGCTCGAATTGCAACGGTGGAGACGGGTTTTATGCTCTTTGCCCCAATACTGCTGCTCCTAAGCCACTCCCTTGGTAAGCAGCCACCATTATCCTTCAAATTTCATAAACTCCAGACTGACCACCATAATAGGGGTGACCCAAAGCTGATCGGCCTCGGATTCAGTGTCTTCGTCACTGTCATCATAGTCGAGCAATTTGGATCCCCTCTCATGAAATCCGCGTCTATCATCCTTGGCCTTGCTGTCGGTTGCGCAATCTCTGGTGCTACAGGCTACTGGTCTCGTGAGAATATTGATGCTGCGCCGGCAATTACCTTCCTTTGGGTCCATACCTTCAAGCTCTCTGTTGATGGTGCCCTCATCTTGCCGCTACTCATCATGTTCATTTGCGAGGCTGTCAGTTGCATGCCTGATATTCTAGCCACAGCAGAAATATCGAATGTAGACATAGAAGGCACGCAGTTCAACAGCCGCATTCAAGGAGGAATCTTGTGCGACGGGCTAGGCAGTTTGATAAGTGCCCTAGGAACTGGACCGCCCATGGTTTCGCAGGCCGGGAACAACGGTGTAATCTCATTGACAGGATGTGCGAGCAGGAGAGCTGGGTGGTGTGCGTCGGGCTTTTTGATTTTGATGGGCATGTTTGGAAAGTTCGGTGCAGTGTTTGGTAGCATGGTACTTCCCCATCGACTTCTCTACTATGTGCCATCTAGCTGACTCAACAAAGCCACCTTCTGTTCTCGGTGGTATGCAAGTCTTTCTCTATAGTACCATCGCCGTCGCCGGTATCCGTGTCCTAGGTCTCATACAATGGACAAGACGTAATCGGTTCATCCTCACAGCTTCGCTCGGCATCGGATTTATCGATATCGTGCAGCCAAGTTGGTTTGATCAGATACTAGATTACAGCGGAAGTAATGTTCACTTGGAAGGGTTTGAACAAGGTCTCAATCTGATTGTGGAAACGCCTTTTATTGTCGCAGCCGTTATTGGGGTTTTCCTAAATCTTGTGCTACCAAGGGATCGTAGTGAGATGGATGCAATTGTTCGGGACGGCTCGGGAAAGCCTGTGATGGAAGTCAGGAACGAGTAGAGCGTATAAAAAGCATTCGTATATATAATATAGACTATTGATCTTAGGAAAGACTTAGTAGCTGTGTCTCCTGCATGATTTCTCGAGCGCTATGCAACTTATTCTTTGAGCTTTTCGAGAAACACCTCTGGCCCATGGAGGATGTGTGTGGTAGGATAGTCAAGTTATCGAGACGCAGCGTCATACTATTTCAATGCACAGTGCACGGGTGTGTAATCCCGAGGAATCGCGTCCACGTGTCTATAGTGACGATACGACAATGTAATTCTCAAGATGATTTGAATTGAGCAATAATATCGAGCTTAGAAGTTTCTTTCCGGGTAGTTGGCTCACATGATCTTCGACGCTAGTCGCTCCTTGCATCGGTTCCTACAATTTGGACTTGAAACTTTCTACCATGTAAGTCCACTCCTTCTAGATATATATTCAGAATTCAAGCCATACTATGGATGGTTTGATCATAATGTCATACGACGTATAGACTTTCATGAGGAAATCGCACGCTCTCATCTCTAGTCGGAACACGATTTACCATTAGCTGCGTCTACATCCCTTAGAAGTTGGGAGGCGCATAGTAAGACAAACGTCTCCGTAGTTGGTGGTGGCCGATTGTCTCTAATCTCCGCATGTCTTGGTTAACATTCTGTGGTTGATGCTCTTAAAAGAGATCAGATGAGGTTCTCTGACATTCTACGAGCTTTGGAAATGATGCTTGTTTCCTCAAAAAGCCTATATCTTGCTTCTGCTTTGAAATTTTGAAACCTTGCTGCTTCAGGTTCTTAAAGCCTTGTTCTCTTATTCTGGGGGGTGATTCCTTCAAGACCCTTAGGGGGTGAGACTTGTAATCAATGAAGTTCCTGAAAACCTGAAGGCCAACCGAGAATTGTACTTTCATGGCCTGCTGTCCACTTGTATCATGCTCTGGAATGCAGCCACATGCCGTAGACAGTTATATATTCTCTCATTTTATCGACAATTTTCATAGTTCTACCTCTAAACCTACTTTCTGTGAGTCTGCGACTATGGGTCTTGCTAACTTGGGCCTTAGAGCTCTGGGCTTGAATGCGAACCCTCTATTTCAGGAGCGCGGTGTTGTATCATACCCGAGCGATGTCTGCGTAGTCTGGACTGTGGTCGAATCGCCTGTGTATATCAACACTTGTTTTTCGACAGGCACTACCGCGACTTTGGCTGGTCAGACGACCGTGATTCCTAGTGCAACATGTATCGATACTATTCTAACTTCCTCATCAACGATCAATCGTCCAGCGCCGACGTCAACAACTACAGTTCACCAAGTCTCATACATCACAGTTACTGTAGACACGCTGACTACTATTTGCCCGAGCCCCACAGTCTTCACCCAAGGGACAAGTACCTATACAGTTACGGCGCATACAACCCTCACAATCACTGGTAAGCTCACCAATGATCATGAGATCTGGGTTGTCTGACTCGATAAAGATTGTCCTTGCACATATTCATATCCTCTCACTTCTACCTCTTCCCCAACTTCGACCTATTCTTCCGTTTCCAGCTATCTCACCAGTCCGAGCAGTGTCATCTCGTCCACTTATCCCGTCACTTCCGCTACGACGTCAGGCATATCCTATAACACCTATGCAACAGATACCCTCATCACTACGGTATCAACCCCAACAACTCTGACACAGGGCACGAGAACCTATACTGTCACGGCCTCAACTGTTATTACGTTTACTGGTAATCACCCTCTGGCTTCCAAGACAGTTATAAGTGCTAATTGCATTAGACTGCCCCTGCACATTTTCCGTTCCAGTTCAGTCAAGCTCAGTTGCAAGCACGACGGGGCCAAGCTCTGCCACAGATCCAACAATCAGCTCAGTAGCTCCAACTTCAAGTCCAACATCCTGCACTTCGCCATTCCCACCGGGCTCTGTACCACCAAGCATAGGCGTTGCAGTTCTCAAAAACATCCCAGGGCCCGCTGTGCTTAGCTATAATAGCATAGTCTACTCATTCGGCTTTCGAAGCACGGCCCCAGACTCCTTTGCCTGCGCAGAACAAAATCCGACAAGGCCTGCCACTGATTCTCTAGCATTCTACCAAGTTGCCTCTAATATCGCGCCACCAACCGCAGGATGCGCAACATTCGGCTACGTTCTCGACGTCACCTCGGGTCTCTGCCTCACGGCAATCCGAACCCAGAATACATATCCCATCTTTCAAGGCGCGCCAATAGCTCTAGAGACATGCCAGGCGTGTGGTACTGCGCCACTGACAGAGCAATTATTCTGCACGGATGCGTACACACCTGGAAAATATGGTTCTTTCCAGTGCGTGCTCTTCTATGGTGATACACAGACCCCAAATTCATTTTACGCACCGACGTATGGGCCCGGGCCAGAGGCAGCGGTGTCAGCCGTACTTATTGACGGGGAAGAATGCATCTTTCTCAGATTCACCAAATGAAACAGAAGGTGCTTGCTCGCTCAAAAGCTTCGCTATGGTCTCATCATCTTCCTGTAGACTTGTCGCTCATATCACGAGACTCTAGCAATTTCAGGCATGATAGGGTCTTCCGCAGTTTAAATCTTATGCAGATTGACCTTATCGCTTGATATTGATTGATAATTGCCTAGCGTGTTAAGAACTGAAGCAAAAGCTGGTGGCTGTTTATATTATATATGATTAAAGTTTTGAGTGTGAATGTGAGTGTCTGGGGAATTTTTACTCTCTTGGTTAACAGGATCCCGGTAAGTAGTCTGTAATCCCTAATTTTAAGAGTAAATGCTCCGTGGAAGGATAAGTCGAACGGCTAAAGCGATGGGGATGCATAGATTGAGGCTATAATTCATGAGCTTGATGAAATCTTCCAGAGGAAAAAACACGAGAGATCTAGAGATGAATAGCGTAGGGCTTCATTCAACGGGCTTCCACGGTTGATAACCAGAATCTAGCCTACTACTTTGCACTCATGACCTCGTTTCGAGTAAGCTGTGCCCCTCCTGTTCCATCCTGAAAATGACCCTAGCTATCACACATGTTGCACAGTATTTGGTCCCACATCCGCATAAGTAGAAGCGTCATTGGGCCTCCTATACCCAAAGAAAGCCTCGTACTGATTCGGCTCATCGACGACCGTCATCACAGTGAAATTCCCTATATAGTCCCAGCCCCAAGAGATATGCCAGGTGGTGGGATTCTGCTTGATAACTCTTAGCGTGGGTCAAACAATTTTCCCGTTGTAAAATTTTGAAGCCTTGCTTGTGCCATAGCACCGAGCGTGAGATAATGAGGGCAAAAGATATTACCTCATCGCAACCCTTGTCGTACCAAGAATGTTCAGCAGCTGCAGGAGCGGAGTCCTCGATGGTACACTCCTGCGTGCCTTGCTGGTAGTCGATGAGGAACTTGTAGATGCCGGTGGAGTCCGAGGGGAAAGTACGAGTGAAGTTTTTGATAGAGAGGCCTGGAGGAACGGTGCGAGTTACAAGTGGAGTTGCCATTGCGGCGGCTGTGAGGGCGAAAAGAGCGAAATTTAGCTTCATTTTGCAGTGAGGTGAGTTTGGTAACAATTTAAATGGGATTTAATGGTATCTTTTTAGAACGAGTGACTGGAAGAAAAGTATTGAAGACCATGAGTCTCCTATGAGGACTTGAGGGTTTTATACTCACGATACAGTCGTTCACAGACAGGACTATTCTGGATTAAGAAACGTTTGAGGATGGACCCATGGCATGCGGTGTCACATCCCTCTGAACATACTTGTTTGTTCGGACACAACTCTGGACGATCTCAAAAGAATCAACATGTTTTCAAAGACATGGAGCGGACGACAGGTGGAACATTATAGCAATGCCCCTTAATCTTACGAATGGGGACTGGCTGCCATCAGAGGACGTGGAGCAAAAAGCTAGAAGCTGAGCAACACAAATAGCCATCTGACTGCTTGAGCCCTAGTTTCCCTAGACGTGGCTTCCGACGAGCTAAGATCTTCGCTGCGTCATTGCGGTTCTTGTACATCAACATGCAACCAAAAGTAACATGATAAAAGAAACTTGCCCCAATATTTAGGGTTGATGAGACGTCAACACTTGCCAACACTTGCCAGCAGACTTGTCTCTTTGAATGCGGGGTAGGTGCAACGGGCGGAGATGACAGGTACCAAGATGTCTCAAATCTTCGCGTTCTCCCGGAAAGTTGCATCAGGGGGCCCTTCAACATATAATTGTGTGACTACTTAACCACCACATCTAAGAATAAGGTGGCCAGCGAGAGTCTCACCGAGCAAACACTTGTAGCGGGCTCTGGGTAGTAAGGAACACAGCCAGTTACAGATGGGCAAACCAAAAAGGACGGGGTGTTCAGAAGCACATGACTTAGAAATAGAATATGAAGAATTTGTTCGAATTTGTTGATATCGTTGTATTCTCATCGAGCTGTTTCAAAGCACGCCCAGAGGAAGACCATTCCCGGTCTTCCTTGAATCCCCTAAAAGCATGCGCCAAGTCATAAATAAAACTCTAGCATAGAAGAAGTTCCGAATTCCAACCAAGCCTTCAGTCTTAAACGCCATGATTCTTCACGTTTGGCCGGCCCAAGAGTGTCCAACGCCAGTCCTGAAAATTTCAGGATTTTTGGGTATCTTTTCCACGAAGCAAAGTTTGGCCCAGTATCGTAATCAGTATAACATTACCCCTTCCAACAAGCTATCCTGAGCCTGAAAGTGACGGCGCGCTGCGTCCTGTCATTTTTTAAAATGAATCGCTTTCTTCTTTGAAGAGAAGCTGGCTTTCTTCTTCCTACTGGAAGCCATGCCGACAAAAGCTGTGTCATCGTTCCCTTCCTCGGCATTATCGAATTTGTCGCTTCCAACAGAAATTACTTTGATGACATTGCCAAATGCAACTGCAATCGTTCTCTTGCCGACCCGCTCTATCGGACCCAGTTTACCGACGAGAAGATAATTGAGGCTTTCTTTGTCATTGCAAAGTGGAATACTTGATCGGTCGCCTCTGGCACTGAGACTCCAGACCTCCCAAGACTCATCTTCCTCTGTGTCTGCAGGCCTAGGCCGCTTCAAATTCACGCCGCGTCGACGGAGACCCATAGAGTAGTTCGTAGCAGGAATTTGACCTGTCTTTGCTGGCCGCGATTCTCGTCTGCGGACTCCTACCACGTAGCCTACTTGGAGCACTTCCCATTCACCAGGGTCTTCGACCACATATCGATGCTCTACTGTCTCCCGCCATAGACAACATGTTTTACTGCCAGGCTTCCAAGGATCACGAAAACAGATCGTGTCCCCTTCACGTTGTGGTAGGTAGGATTGGAGTATTAAAGACCCAGTCTCAGCACAAATATAAGCAATTGCAAGAGATGCAAGCCCAACAGACCCGCATTGGGGTCTGCGGCGAGTTGAATGGAAGCATCGCAGCGAATTTAACTGCATTGGCTTGGTCGCAAAAGAATGTGTTACTTTGTATGTGAAGATGTCGATGAGATCGACAGTATGGTTGCGTACCGCTAGAAAAGAGCTGAGCGCTGGTAATGGCAGGACGTATAGGATGTCTTTGTCGTCTTCGGGACTGGGAATCTCGATGCCCTCCGACACCCAGCCCTCTTCTAATAGTGAACCCACATGTACACAGCCTTGCTTGGAAGAAGTGATCATCCGTAGAGGAGGATTGGGGTATTGCGGTGTGGGCTTTTCGAAATGTGGTCGAACACAGACTAGCGGGCTGCGGCAAAGTCGTAAATCTTTGCTTTCATTAGACTCAACACGAAGCTCCGTCATCAAACCATTATGCCGGACAATCACGACTGGGTCAATAAACTCCGACTGATCATAAGCGAAGAAGAATGCTGCTGGCTTCCGTCCTTTAACATCGGCCTCCATTGTTGGACCCCATCTTCTCTCGGGGATATTCCAAAGCATCATCTTGCCTTGGGACGACAAAAGTGCCAACCAGTTAGAATCCCTGTCGATCGCCATGGCTAACACTGGGAAAGGATTAATATTGGATGCTGCGTCTTGCACAACATAGCTGAAAATCCTCTTGCGGATATCCCATATGCGTATATACCTATCCAAGCCCTCAGAAGCTATGATGCCATCTTGTGAAGCAGCAAGCAGTACAATGTCCAGTGCATGTCCATGAGCCAGGGTCTTAATGGATAACAATGGTTCGTCGTCAGGTCTGTCTTCTCCTTCGGGCTCGGAGAACTCGTTCCACAAGAGGTAATTCATCAACAGTGAGACAGCCGCCACGGTGAATATTATAACGGCAATAAAAGCTCCGAATTGATGTCTGATGAAGTCGTAAGCAGCAGGTAAGAATGGGCGGACTCCTAATCCAGTGGATGATCTATCAGACCCATTGAGTACAAATATCAAAGGGTCATAGACACGGGCAATATAGCTCTTTGCGTGGGGCTTGATTACTTTGATTACCTCACGGGCTGTCTCGTGATCCTGCATTCGTAGCCATGATGTAGGGGTTCTAGCTTGATTAATGTCGACCGAGAGTAGAGCCGGAGATGTAGCTGGTGACTGATGCGCAGGAGACTTCACGAATCGAAACAATCGGCGCGTTGTTTGCATCACACTTTCGTTATCGAAAAAATGCCACTGTGCGATGAGGACAAAGCTTATCATAACGAGAGTGCCCGCTACTCTTGTCGAAATTGGCGCTTCACCACGTAGGAGACTATCAATCCATGACTTTCTGAGCTGCGGTTCTGGTGAAGTTTGGCGCACTTGTAGTGTGGCTTTCCGTAGAGAATCTCCAAGTTCCGTACGGCGAACGTCGATACTGAGGACCGCAGTGAAGAAGGTAAGTAGATAGAAGAAATCGAGTGTCAGAGCAATAGCTGCAAATGTGCAAAACGCGCCTATCTGGGGAGAGACCACTTTGGAAAGCATCCACAAAATCACGAGATTTTGACTGACACCGGCGAGGGCAATATGTCCAGTCTGTCCAAGGGCATCGGCCATTCTGGCCGCAGTGGAGTTCTCCGACTGTGTCATGATGACCGCGTTGATCAACCTGAAAATATTCTCCAGGCCAACTGCTAGAATGACTAGCGGATACGCTTCTCGTGGGATCTTGGATAAGTCGACCTTGAGCACAGCGCATATAGTAAAACTAGACAAGATGGAAACACCTATTTGAGCGCTGACCGCAACAATGAGACCCAGACGCGACTTGAGAGCTCTTAACCTGGACAAGCTGAGAGCAAAGTAGAGGGTAGTAAGCGCATAGGCAATGCCAAGGAAGAGGTCATCCATGAAGGACAGTGGCTGAAATCGAAACTCATAGAGCGTGCTGGACAGAGATTTGCCGTCTGGGGGTATCAGACGCCACTTGCTCGAGGCTCTGGCCGCAATCTCTTCCGCCTTTCTCTGCCACTGCCGTCCAACAGGGGAGTCATGTTTATGAATCAATGTGATTACCAGAGCATCGGCAGCAGCAAGTCGATGGTCCTCAAATCGCTTTCCACTGAACACAATTGAGTGTCGAAGCGTGACATTGACAGATGTTGCTTGACGGGACCCCGCATTGACCGTCTTGATGATGTCCGCATCATCTACTATTCTTTGAGCGGAACATGCCCAGTATTGCAGCGGCGAGTGAAAGAACCATGAGGTGTTGCTGAGACCGTTGATGGCATGGTATCTATCTCGCAAATCCGGCGTTAGGTCGGTCGGCACAGTGTCGGCAGAGGGCAGCTTGATTGAAGGTCTTCGAGGATCGAAATTCACCGTAGGCCCTAGTAGCTCATCTTGAATCTCCAACGCACGTAACAGGACCTCTGGTTCCAATGCCCGCATATAACTTCCTAGATAGGGAGTCAGCAAGTGCTGAGCCACAGCGCCAGTCCGAACGTACCATGTACCCATATTGACCGCATCACAACATCAGCGTGTGTATTGATACCTCCCTCATATGGTTGGGCGCTTGTCCAAACATGGTGGGGAAGATTCGACGCCCCATTGGTGAAGTTGTTCGTGTAAAGAAATGGAAATGGGTATATCAGGATGACGGCGACAGCGACAGAGACGAGGAGCGTAATGACAGGATGCCGCGCAGCATTGTTGCCGTATCGAGTGAAGGCATGTCGAAGAGGATGCTTTGTGTCGAGGACGGGGGGAGCTGTAGTTCTGCTCCTGAGTCAGCTTTTTGGGGGCTGCGATGAAGAGCACAAGGAGGGGGACTCACCCTCGGAAAGGCCAAAGGAGATACCATAGCATGATTGCTTGTTTCTCAGCGACCTTGCTGCCAGAACAATGCAGGTCGTTCCTAGGGCGAGGACTTCAGCAGTGAGTTAGCGAGGTTCTTATTGAGCGATCTTGAGAATGCTTGCGCCAGCGCTGGCCGCGATGGGCGTCGGCGTGGGCAACTTCGAGAGAGGAATTGACGGCACGTCAACAGGATGTAGTGCTCTCGCTGCGAGACCGACCTTGGTGGGATAAGAAGAGACGGAGCTTCGGGTCATGATTGATCGCATCTCTCAATTGCGGGTAGTGCGTATGAAGGCCAAGATCCTATGTCACCGAAGGCTCTAGAGGGAGCACTAGTCTGTCGCTATACTAAAGTATTGCGGGAAGAGCTGGGGCACTGGTGTGATCAGGTCTCAAAGCCGCACCAGCTGGTTCTTAGGAGAGACAACGAACGAAGTCTCAGTTCGATAGATCGAGATGAACTGGGCTGGCTCCACCGGATGCTGGGCCGCGCGCGCTGCAATTCGCTGCAATTCGTCCCTGTATTGTATGTACTGTGCGTCTGTTCCGCTGTCGCACAGGAGAGCATTCAACGAGTGTTGAGGGTGCGGTGATGGTGCACACAGCCAGCGATCCAGTGGCTGCAGCCAGGGCGCCTCGAGTGGAATTGTCCAAGGCAGTCAGTCCTTCTTCAGTTTCGATCGATTGAGATGTTTGTTCGCACGAAGTCGTCGGTGTTGCGACTGTCCAATACCCCCATGTATGTCTTAGCGTTTTTTGCCGGACTGTCCAGTGTCCACTGAGGCCCGAAGGCGCCTCGAATACTCAGGGATGGTGGGTGCTGAGCTGCGGCGAAACGCCTCGTGCACCAGCACAGTCCGAAGTCTGTCCCTCTGTGCCTTGGTTTTCCTGTCTCTGTGTCCTTTTCTCCGGTGTCCGTCGAGAGCTGGGTGATGCTGGAAGTGATGCTGGAAGTGATGCTGCACTTACCGCAGTGTTCTCCTGTGTGCGTCTGCATCCATATCGCCCCTATCGATGTTGTGCTCGAGAGGCCACGCCGAGCCGATGCTCATTGGGCCAAATCATCTTGCGCGACCGGAGCCAACGCCGATGCACTGTGACTGTGGTAGATCTCTAAGACCTCGACTTCTCTGCTGATGGCACGGCAGCATCTGTCCTCAGAATTCGGGATGGGGGCGCGTGATGTAGCAGGACAGCAGGACAGCAAGACTCATAAATCTACCATAGTTTCTACGGCTTCGACCCTCTATATATTCTCCTCACTAGCTAATATGAGCCTCCGAAGGAGACTCACGATCTCCTCCAAAATCGTAAGTTTCTGAGCCCGTATCACCCCATCTCACCCCATCTCGGGCGCGACAAGCATCAGGCGCCACGGCGAATCTTGGGGCGAATGAGGTTGGAGCCATATATGATGACCTGGTCCCTTTGACATGTTAAGAAATCCTGAGACTGATTCAGATGCGCCACCCATACTGCCCAGACAGCGAATGACAAAGCTCCGAATCAGCCGCTTCAACGGCAAGTCCCTCACACTATATTAGGATAAAAATAGTCTGAACCTTATAAAAAGAGATCATTTGATACAAGTGTTCTATCAATCATTGGCTAATCTGGTGCTTAATTATTGGTTGTGCGTTAAGAAGCCCAGGAGACTGATCACGTGTGGCAGAGCTGAACCTCGTAGATAGCTTCTTTTCGCGACCATCAATGAGAAGTCCAGGTCCTCTCACCCAAAAACCACTCGGATCACCATCTGTGTGAGAGCGTGCCCTAAAGCATGGAGCTTGGTTAATGTTTGCACTACAGAATGAGCGAGTGCCTGCATTATCCCGCCCTCGAGAAGGTTTTCATCTGGGCACTCTTGAACCGTACTCCGCTTGTGGCTTAGAATTGTCAAACCATGCCTTTTTGAAATACAAAGTCCCCACATCTCTGGGCGACCATGCGGTTGCTACATTTCAAAAATGAGAGTGAACTCAGCCTCACCAGGGATCTGATCAACAACATTCCTCCTTATGCAATACTTTCGCATACGTGGGGAGCAGATACCGATGAGGCCACTTTTAAGGACCTAATAGATGGCACCGGCAAGAGCAAGTTCGGCTATAGAAAGATTGTATTCTGCGGGGAGCAGGCTAAACGCGATAATTTACAATACTTTTGGGTTGATACGTGCTGTATCGATAAGTCGAGTAGCGCTGAGCTTACGGAGGCCATTAACTCTATGTTTCGCTGGTATCAGCAGGCTGCTAGATGCTACGTATACCTATCGGATGTTGCAGTAACAAATTTTGACCCGGTCGATTACTCCTGGAGACCGACCTTTCTAGAAAGTAGATGGCTCACTCGAGGCTGGACTCTCCAGGAACTGATTGCCCCAGCATCAGTGGAATTCTTCTCAAGAGAGGGTAGCCGACTGGGTGACAAGAGATCATTAGAGAAAGAGATAACTGAGAGAACTAATATTAGTGTTCTGGCCCTTCGAGGGAATCCTTTGTCCAATTTCAGTATTGCAGATCGAATGTCCTGGGCAGCAAAACGCATGACCACACGAGAAGAAGACAAGGCGTATTGCCTTCTGGGAATCTTTGACATCTACATGCCACTGATCTACGGCGAAGGTAAAAGAGCTTTCACTAGACTCAATGAAGAGATCAACAAGTTCACAAAAGGTGAGCCGGCTGCTTTATGATGGCTCTTCGCAATGAGTTTCAAGAAATCGTCATGCAACAAATGGTATAGACTAAATACAATGCTTTTAGGCAATCTCAGAACACACATTACAGCTCCTACAAATGTAGTCGAAGAGGCATCCTCTCATACACTTCGACAACCTGGTCAGTAATTATCTATCTAGTATAATATAGTCTTGAAGAGCTCGAGGCAGCAATTCCTGAGTCTATGCTATTCGTAACGCTAAAATCATTACTAACAGCAAGCCACCAATAGGTCTGGACCGTGCTGAATTTGCTCAATGGTTGAAACCTCATGATCCTTACACAAATCACTTAGCAGCTCAGAGGAAGAAGCATACTCACACAGGATCCTGGTTTCTCGGCGGACAACAATATAGTGATTGGCAACGTGGAGTCATCCCCTTACTTTGGATCACCGGTAGCCGTATGTTTCCAGTCTTTCAATCATCAACGTTGACTGACTGATTCACCGCAGCTGGGTCTGGTAAAACTATCTTATGGTTGGTGGTTTCTTTACCTTTTGAGGAGTGTCACTGATTAGTAGCTCTACAATAATTCAGAACTTGCTCGAAAATTCCGCAAGGGATGCTTCAACGATGATGGCTTACTATTATTTCGATTTCAACGAGGCAGAAAAACGGACACTTGATTCATTCGTTCGGTCTCTCATTGTACAACTGACTGTCAACCTGCCAGAAATTCCTCAAGTCTTGTCGAATCTATTTAAACACAGTCAAGACAACAAGCAGGAGCCATCGATTGAGAACCTGAAGAAAGCTCTGCATGCAGTCTTAATGAAAAGTACCAAAGTCATCATTGTATTTGATGCTCTCGACGAGTGCTCCGAGCCTGAGGAGCTCATACAATTTATTGGAGAAATGATGTCTTGGGAAACAGTCGACTTGCGTTTACTGGTCGCAGGTCGACGACACTTCGTGGGTACAGATGCTTTGGAGGAACTGCAGCCTACCCTTGCTAGTATTCAAGATGAGGTTACCAACAGCGACATATCAAGATTTGTACGGGAGTTACTGAACGAGGATCTTAAGCTAAGGTACTGGCCCTTCAAAGTCAAGAAGGCAATCGAAACAGCGTTAGTTTCAAGATCCAATGGCATGTAAGGAAGATCCTATCATTCTTGAGTGCACAACAGTAATACGTATAATAGGTTCCGCTGGGTAGCGTGCCAGATTGATGTCTTGAAAAACTGTCGCACGCAACGAGACGTGGACACAGCCCTCCTTACTATGCCGCAAACCTTGGAGGAAACTTACGATCGCATTCTTGATGCAATCAGTGATACCTATAAACTAGGTGTACGAGCAGTACTTCAGTGGTTAGCATTTTCTGAACGCCCGATGCGCCTCACGGAAGTTGCGGAAATCGTTGCATTCGATGAGGCTCATACAACCTTCGACATTGATAGGCGGCTGCTGAACCCACTGGAAATTATGAGGATGTGTTCTTCGCTTCTCGTAGAGAACGAAACATACTATCAAGACTATGCTTTCGGCCGTGGACAGGTTCCAATCACTGAATTGAGACTGGCACATTTTACAGTTAAGGATTATCTTCTGTCGCGGACCCTCCAACATTCCCGACATTCATACTACAGCATAGAGAAGAAATCTTCGAGCTTACAGCTTGCTAAAGCTTGTCTGACATATTTGAACATGGACCAATTTTCATCTGGCTACCAAGGCAGAGAGATACATGATGGCCTCTTGAGAGAATGGCCGCTGTTGGACTATGCCGCACGATACTGTGCAATTCATCTAAGGATTGTCGAGAATGATCTGGATTCAGCTGCTAGAAATCTTTTACAAAAGCTGTTGGGGACACACGTCCTACGAAATGGGGGAAACTTTGGGACGCTTGTCGGGACAGTGTGGCTCACGGCTCCTCCGGATTTGATAGAGACAACAGAGCCGCTTTACTTTGCTGCTTCCTATGGACTGG
Organism: Proliferodiscus dingleyae; assembly: GCA_003988795.1. Classification (NCBI taxonomy): domain Eukaryota; kingdom Fungi; phylum Ascomycota; class Leotiomycetes; order Helotiales; family Lachnaceae; genus Proliferodiscus; species Proliferodiscus dingleyae. Next base: position 270,464 of record QYAK01000027.1, read on the forward strand.
TCTCTGTGGTCCGGCTGCTACTGACTGACATGTCCACAGTGAACCTGGAAGCCAGAGGAGGACGATATGGCTCAAGTCCTCTGCAAGTAGCATCTTACCGTGGGAACACAGAATGTGTGAGATTGCTCTTGGCAGCGGGAGCTGATCCAAACTCAACCAATGACATAAACGAGACATCGCTATATTGGGCTAGGCTAAACGGATTTTTTGAGATTGTGGACATCTTGCGCAGGTATGGCGCAATGTGGTAGCATGATTCAAGATATTCTGTATAGCAGTGGACTGAAACTTCATGTAAGTGCCGATCTCAGACTGCTCCATGTCAAATTGTGTTAAGTCATTATAGTTTGCCTTCTCCACTGTCTAGTACAAGGAAAAAGAGTTGACCCAAGTCACTTGATAGGCATTCTGTCAAAATGAGCGCTGATCTGTCAAAGGAAAAATTCAGGTCAAGAAAAGTTAGGTCGTTAGGTCGGGTCCAACGAACTAGGGGGAAATACGAACTACAATGAGGTGGACACAGACAGGCTTCATGTCGATACTACTTCTGAGGGCACCCTGAACATACGCAACCTACTCATCAATTTATTAATCCCACCCTGTTCTAATGTTTCGAAGGTTTCCGGCGCCAAGGTTGCGCTCTCTTCAACTGGTCGTTCTCCCTCTTAGGCAATTGAGCCCTCCTCATTCTCAACGTATCTCCGGCTTGTGTTGGGTGCAAGGCATTCAGAAGATGCAACACTCAGATCTAATATCACTCCTATCTCATCGCAATGATTGTCAAAAGTTTTGTCGAATTAATCTTCTCATTTGCGAATGTGTCTTTCTCCCATCACTCTTTCAACTATATACATGAATGCAACCAATTCTTTGCTCACATCGCCGTCCCTCACTTCATCAACTCTTGAGTACTCAGATCCACTTTGAAAATTCATCTAGCTCCCTGCTCAATCAGTCAGTATTGAATATCATACGAGGATATATGGGGATTTGCAGAGAGCAAGCTTAGACATACAGACGGCTGGTCCTGGAGGAGTATAGGTGGTAGCTGTCGAGGAATAGATATCAATCTGCAAATAAGTCAGCAACAGTGCCATCTCTCACGGCTGAAGAATATCCTACCATGATTCCCGGATCATTTTGCGAAGCATAACCTGGAATGGTTGCCAGGAAAGCTCCAGATGGTGTCTCGGTTCCGCTACCGGTGACGATGAGTTGAGCACACTCAGCATAGAATTGAGGAGTGTTGGACTGATGGAGAGCGAGAAGCTCATGCCTGATCAGGTACTTGCCCGGCGCGAGCTTAGTCGGGATTGTGCTTGTCCATGCGAGCTTGCTGTACACAATGGCAGTACCCCAACTTGTGCCGGTCAAGGGTGGCGCGGTCATGCCCATCTGATCGATCTTGAACCAGTTCTTGCCGGATCCATCGCAGGAAGAGAATTCGCCTGCGCACTTGTACATCCATACCATAACTGGACCTTGTTGATGAGTCCATTGGGTCCATTTGGCGGTTACACTTGACCCAGCTGCGGCTGTGGCATTCAGTGCTGCAGAAGTGCCTCCATTGCATTTCACTTTCGCGTCAGTAACTGACATGGTAGGATTATAGTCAGGCCATTGCCTCTGGATTGTAGGTGGAGATGAAGCAGGGCTGAAGCCCTGGTATCTGGTCAAAGTTAAAAAGTTGTTGCTAGAGGATATTGATGCTTAAGATAGTAAGCGGAACCCTCACCCTGGATATGTTGTCCCTCCGATGATATAGCTAGTCACTGCTCCATGAGCAGCAGCCTCTGCAACAAGGAGAGCTCCAGCAGAGAATATGGTAGAGAACAACATTTTGTCTATGGTTCGATCAAAATGTTAAGAACAATTGTTGAAAGTCAGTCGGTACAGCTAACTCTGGGAGAAACCATATTGCCCGGAGGGCTTTGGAGGCGCTTTATACCCCATATTCCCCAGCTTCTTACCCCATAGTCCTGTCATGCGACTGGAAACAAATATATTAAGGAATGCCGCGTGATGATTCGCGAGCGCGCAGTAATTGAGAAGCCTAATATCAGATAAGTGATATATCGCCGGGTTGCGGACCGCAAGTATATATTGGCAAAAGAAGCCCCGGGCCAATCACGTAACAAGGTTCAGGGAGTGTTCATTAGCAACGGCACTTGGCAAAGATGCATATAGGTAACCGGTTTATATAATATTATATTACTATGACCCCGAGGCCGCATTTTGTCATTTTTGTTTGGTATTTGAGGTTCTGGTTGACCTAGAATAGGCATGCCTGGTCTCTAAATGGAGCATTTGCTGTCCCACAAAAACACCGAGATACTCCAACGTCTCCGAATGTTCCGCATTCCAATTCAGACTCCATTCTATACTTATTAGCAGGTAAATCGAAAAAAGGACCGTGGTAACCGCCCAAATCTTGGAGCGGGAAAGGCCAATCACATGACGACCATATGACAGCTCGAGCATTATTATACGGATTTTAGCCTACTAAGATAACTGGTACGAATTGTTAGTGTGATTCGAGACCGTCTCCTGAGCAACTTCTAAAGATCATGGTTCTATTATATGTCGTATTTGTTTCGCTGCACCAAGCCGTGACAGAGCCATGGCAAATCCGCCCTACGACACTGAGCAACAACCTAAGCACTCGCTCTGAGGAAGTAACAACTTCAACGAGAATACTTGTGTACGTAGAACTTCGACATTACTGTGTAAAAGAATGAGGCTTATAGGGACACAAAAAGTAGCTTCCAAAGTGAGTAGATTGACGAGTAGGGGTCTTTGGTAGAGAGCTTCCACCTCCTGAATTTAGCACTCAGCTTGTTAAGGATTAGCGAAGACAGACTTGGGTAGAATATTTGAGGCGATATTCTCTTGTAACGGGTAGCTAGCGAACTACCTCCTTAACGTCGCTCTTCGCTATTTATGCCTCGAGGAGCGCCTGTTCTATAGTAGAACCCTTCTAGGCACCATGAAATGTGCCTGCGCGTAGGCATGTCTCTGACTCGCTGTTTCGACTTGCACGTTCGTGGCGCAGCAGTCTCTGAGCTGGTGGAGTCGCAGCAAGGCTCCGAAGCACTGAATCTACATCATGTGTCAGCCATATCTGAAGATCTGTAAATCTGAGCTCCGACTTCTGCAAGTTGCCGTTACTCAAGCTCAGTCATCGTGATGTCTAAGCTTCCTCCGTACTCGTCCGCGGGCGTACCAATCCCCGACCCAGCTCCCAAGCGTTCTATGGCTGGACCAGTACAAACATGCTCCATTCAGGATCAACAGTATGACTACTTCCGAATTAACAAAATTTCCCCAACGACTTATCAGATCAGTCTCACCGTTGACTCTACTCCGATTTACCGAGTTGAGATGTCCCCAGACGCCGCTGCGATCGCTGATATCCAACTTTACAGGGCATTTAGTGACGACGCCCCGGAAGCGGCTTGCCGCATCCCTCCCAAGTCTGCAAAAGGCAAAGGTACATTTGGGGATCCTGTAGCAACTTTCTGTACCTCTCAACCACTCTCCGAAGCATCACAATGGCGTCCACTTCAGAAAGCCAGTTCGCTGACGTACCGCCAGAACTATGGAGGGGCGTTACCACTCGTAATGGTCCCCGGATGCCGCCCAATCAGGAGGAGCTTCGCATGGAGGTTAGGAAAGAAAAGTGATGAGCCAGATGTGGAGTTATGGCTGAAGGATCCCATTCCATATGCGCCGCATGAATCCATAGACCGGCAGCAATTATTTGCGCAGTACTGGGTGAAGGGAACGAGCTTGTATGAGAAAGGAGTCTTAGAGATTAGAAGAGGTGGTGGACTGCAATTTGAGTATGGGGTAGTGCTGAGCGTGATTGCAATTATGGAGTTGGAGCAGAAGAAAATAAATCCGTGAGATGAGGTTTGCGCGCACAAAGCGTAAGTATAGGTTGAGCTCAGTGCATGTCGTAAGACAAGATATTTTTGGTTCCGACTGAATTTGGAGATGTTCTATCCAATATATATACTTGCATTTACGATACGAGTCGTGGACGTAAGGAAGACCTAAGGGAATGGAAAGAGTAAACGAGAAACATTTGCTATCCAGATAGTTGATGTGTAGTGAAAAATGGTGTAGTATCAGTTTAGCTACCTCAAGAAATACAGTCGAATTTTAGGTGGAATATTCTTTAATTATTACTCGACTTTCCAACTTTGAACTTGTGGTTCCCGGACATTTAACGCGGGGTGAAATTTAGCGTTCCCCAGCGCCACTTGCGCATAGATTTCCGTACCGAATACCCCGCCAGTGATGAGATCATCCCAAAAATGTTTAGCTACGAGTACGTAACTTCATTTCAGATCTACATGCCCTAAGTATTATACTACTACATCCTTCTATTGTAAACTTCTAATTGATATGAATTTCCTCGTTTCATAATGTCCGACCCTAAAAACCCCAATATCAAGAGCAGAAACACGCCCCAGTGGAGTCTCTACCAGAGAGAGCTATTCTGGAAAGATAATACGGGAGAAGTTCCTCCATTTAGCACAGAACCAGGAGATTTAGAAGATCTAGCGAAAAAGAGTTTGACTAGTGGAGGATGGTAGGTCCTTAATTCTCTCACACATATTCAAATGTCTGATCAGATTTGTTCTTGTTAGGTACTATGCATCATCAAATGCTGGCCAATCCTATACACACCTCGCCAACCGCCAAGCCTTCTATCGACACCGCATCATTCCTCGTATGCTCGTCGATACCAACAAGAGGGACACAAAAACGACGATTTTCGGTCATAAAGTCTCCGCCCCAATTGGCTTCGCGCCCATTGGCATCAACAAGATATACAACCCGCTTGGCGAGCTGCCTGTTGCAAAAGTAGCGAAGGAGCTCAATATACCATACTGCCTGTCGACTGCGGGGAGCAATCCGATTGAGGATGTTGGAAAGGCGAATGGCGAGGGCCCAAGGTTCTTCCAGCTGTACATGCCTCATGATGACGAATTGACAATTTCACTGTTGCAAAGAGCGCATGACAGTGGGTTCACGGCTTGTATCTTAACGCTCGATACGTGGCAGCTAGCGTGGAGGCACCATGATGAAGCCAATAGTAATTATGCATTTTACCACGGTATAGGAGCGGATCTGGGACTCTCGGATCCGGTTTTCCGAAAGAGACTTGAAGAGGTAGGCATTGAACCCAAAACGCAGCCCAATGAGGCGGGCGCTATGTGGATCGACAATGTATGGCATGGGCGAGCTTGGAGCTGGGAGAAGATGCCATGGTTGATGGAGCAGTGGGCAAGAATCAGCGGAGGCAAGCCGTTTTGTTTGAAGGGCATTCAGTCTATGGCAGATGCGAAGAAGGCTGTGGAGTTGGGTGTTGATGGAATTGTGGTAAGCAATCACGCCGGACGCCAGGTGGATGGGGCTGTTGCCAGCTTAGATGCATTAGAGAAGATCGCTGAAGGTATGTGTTTATGCTTCGAGTCTTGTTCGTCAGTACTAATGTTCTAACAGCTGTCGGCGACAAGACTTACATCATGTTCGACTCCGGCGTCCGCGGGGCAGCAGATATCTTCAAGGCTCTTGCCCTCGGTGCAAAATTTGTGTTCGTCGGTAGACTTTGGGTTTTCGGGCTCAGCATCAAGGGTGAATTAGGCGTTCGCCATGTGATGAAGAGTTTGCTAGCCGACTTCGACATCTTGATGAACGTCTCGGGATACCAAACCGTGGACCAAATCACAAGGGATAGTATTGATAGCCTGCCAAATGCTGCATGCATGATCTCAGAGAGATCCAAGTTGTGAGGAAATTAGACTGTAATAGACTTAGACAGTGAGATGCTGCCGACTATATTATGAAGGCAATAGAATATTCAGAACGAACTTGCCTCTCCTGATATTTCCAAACTCTGCTCACTTGTGGCAATACTTTACAATCACAGTTATGTTTTTAAGCTTTCGTACCGAGTCGCACATGTTTCGGAGGTTCGCTGTGTTGGCACCTCTGTAGAATACGAAGAGCCAGCTCAGCTGATACACTTTGTCATATCGTGCATGTCTAGCCTCGCAGAATAGACCATCTGAACAATAAGAACACTGTACTCAATATCTAAAGAAAAAGAAAATGAAATGCTTGAAGGCCACCGGTGACCTCAATTGGGTTGGCCATGGGACGTCGCTTCCTTATGACGAGAAAAATGTGCTTTGACTTTCAGACCAGCAATCGGACTTTCTTTCTCTTCACGTCTGATGGTATCTTCATTTCATCCACTTGAATATCCCTATTTTCTCTTCAAATGTATTCCTTATTCATTCCTTTAGTCTGGACATTCTTCGTCCTCTGCATCGCCCAGAGCCATGCTCAGCTTGATTCTCAACGATCAGCCCAAAAGGAGGTCTGCCAACAGAGCTTTGAACGAAATTTCCCATTGCCTATTTTAGAGATCGGCCTCCAGCACATGCTAGGACAGATAGGTGCCAATGCGACCAAGGCTGAAAATGACTCCATCGCTGCGGAAAAGAATCCACCATCGTTGACCGACTCCTCGAAGTTCACTTTGTCAAATCAGAAAATTGATCTAGCGCAATGCAGTTCCAGTCAAGCTTGTGTGGATGGAAGCTGTTGCAACAGCGTATTCACAGCAGATGCCAGAGGAAATCGTGTAGCTAATGAGTAGTAGGAAGGCAAGTGCGGCTATACCGCGTACAATTGCAACTCGACTGCTACGACGCATTGCATCTCGAATTGCAATGCTCATGCAATGTGTGGTATAGACTCTCTTTATGGCCAGCAGAAATGCGGCTTAAATTTGTGTTGTTCATACTTTGGATATTGCGGCGTGAGTAGATTTCATCCTGGATATGGCTTCAGACTGACGGATGACTATAGACAACAGATGCTCACTGCACGACCACAAGCACGACTCCATGCCAGGAAGGATTTGGAGAATGCGGGGCTGTGAAGCCGCCCTCGTGTCCAGAAGGCAGTCACAGTGCAAGCAAAGGCAGGAAAGTCGCATACTATCAAGGGTTCTGTCCAGCGATGGTGACTTGAGACATTGTCGATACTGACCATCTCCAGCTATTCCCGATACCGAGTTTGCGACAAAGTATACCCTTCGCAAATTGACACCACTGGACTTACCCACTTGAACTTTGCGTTTGCCTCAATTGACCCAGAATCATTTAACGTCGTTCCGGGAGATCCTAGCGACATTTTATTGTACCATCGTTTCACCTCTCTTAAATCCGCTCGCATGCAAACATGGATCTCCATAGGGGGCTTCGACTTCAGCGACCCTGGTCCATCACATACAACCTGGTCCGACTTATGCTCCTCGCCCGGAAATCGGGCCAAGTTCATCTCTTTCCTCGTTGAATTCATGAACAAATGGGGCTTTCAAGGTGCAGATCTTGATTGGGAATTTCCCGCTCAGCCTGACAGAGGCGGCAGGGAAGAAGATACTGCGAATCTTGCACTCCTGATCAAAGAGATGCGAGCTGCATTTGGGACAAAATTCGGCATAAGTCTTGCATTGTAAGAAGACCTTGCCTTCATTGATTACATTTGATACTGACGGTAATATACCTACTGTTTTCACATACCTGAATGCATTTGATCCTAGAGCCCTCCAACCGTATGTTACATTTTTCAACTTCATGGCATACGATCTGCACGGTCCTTGGGAAGCGCAGTGGCTGGGTGCGGAGCTTCGTCCACAAGCTTCAATTGCTGATATTGATGGGGCCCTTCTCCCTTTGTGGTTTAGCGGTATCGACCCGAGCAAGATCAATCTTGGATTGCCGTACTATGGTCGAGGTTACACTGTCTCCAATACGTCTTGCATGACTATCGGCTGCCCTTGGTCTGGGCCGAGTCATGCGGGTCAATGTACGCAAAGTCCCGGTGTGATGTCAATAAAAGAAATCCAGTCAATCATCGCCGAACGACGGCTTCATCCTAAAGTCATCGGGAACACTTACCAAAAGCAGATCACGTTCAATGATCAGTGGATTGCATATGATGATGAGGACACCATTGATTGGAAGATGAGATATGCAAATGAACGTTGCCTGGGTGGAACTATGATTTGGAGCATCGATTTCTCAATTACTAATGGAAGGTTAGTCACATATAACACCTGTATCTCATGCTCTACTCATACTTGATAGCCCTGATCCCCAAGTGATGAAAGTGAGCACAGACGGATCCTGTGGAAACGCGGTCTCATGCTTTGGCTCTAAATTCGGTGACTGCTGCTCAGCACACAGCCATTGCGGCTGGAAAGCTGAGTACTGTTCATCAAGCCAAGGCTGCCAAGATGCTTTTGGAGTCTGTGATGACAACAATAGCCCAATTAACGAACCTCCCAGCATACCTCAAAGCCCAGCAACGCCTTTCGCTGATGGATCCAGTCTGGATGGAAGTTGCGGGACAAATGGTAGATCTTGTCAGGGAAGCTCTTGGGGAGATTGTTGCTCTGCGCATGGATACTGTGGCTCGACACCAGACTATTGCACCGCTGACAAGGGCTGTCAAGAAGCTTTCGGGGCGTGTACAGAGGACACTCACTCCACTCATCAACCTCTCATCATCAGCTCAGATGCAAGTTGTGGACTAGACAAGACTTGTAAGGGAAGTTCCTGGGGAAACTGTTGCTCAGCCTATGGATGGTGCGGTTCTACCGCTGATTTTTGCTCCACAGAAATAGGATGCCAGACGTCTTTTGGTCTCTGTGGAGATACATTGAAGGTCAGTGTAGATGGGAGCTGTGGACTTGGCCTCATTTGTCAAGGCTCTCCTTTTGGCAACTGCTGCTCCTCCCATGGCTGGTGTGGGTCGACGCCTGAATATTGTGGGAATGGATGTCAAGCCACTCTTGGAAGTTGTGATTGAACTCGAATTCTCCTTGGCTGTAGGTCGGTTTGCTAATGCCGCTAAAATGAACTGATAGAAGAATGCCAAATCATAGATTGATATCCGTACTGATCGTAACCTAGGCCATCAAGATATTTGTCATTAATCTCTATATGCAGTGACATCGACCATCACAGCTTAATACTCTTCACCAAGTGGCTTTGAATACCCGTCTTCTCGCCCCCATACCCACCTCTCTCCTCGCCCTTATACACCGCCTTCATACTACTCAATTTCTTTTTCTTTTCCTCAAACTTCTTCCTCTTCTTGACCCGCGGATTTCGCACATCTTTCTTCCGCTTCGGCGCCAGTCCTTTATTCTTCTCAATCGTATAGCCAATCGCGCGTTTCCCATCCTCGTCGAGTTCATCAACTTCCTCTACACGAACCGGGACCTCAGCAGCGCGTGCTGCTTCACGGCGCTGCGCTTTTGCAGCACTCTTCTTGGCAGATGTAGCGGCCACGAGATCGTAGTACTCGTTCTCGCCTTGTTCGCGTACCTCGCGTGCGATCGAGTCTTGACCACCGTCGTCGTCGCCCTGATCATGAGCCAAATCAGCACCCCTAGCTCCTCGAGCTTGCGCTTCGGCGTTGAGACGCGCCATGCGGTCACGGTGGCGTTCTTTGTAGGGGAGATCGGCGTCTCCACCTGCGTCTTTGCCGGCCTAAAAATCTCTTTGTCAGTGTGGTATGGCAGATTGGGGCCGATACTCATTACCGTAGACCGTCTATTCGCTTTCTGTGCGATTTGGGAAGTGTAGAACTTGAGCGATTTCTTCCGAGCTGCTTTGGAGGCCGCGTCAGATTTAGATAGGTGTGTCTCTTCGCCGAAGTCGTTGTTCTGAAGCGCTTCTGAGGGCGAGGCAACTCTTTTTACTTTTCTAGATTTAGAGGGAAGGAGATCGTCCAGATCAGCGGTCGCGGCGGCGATTCTCTGGGCACGGAAAGTTGCTGTTTCGGAAGCCTTTTTGGCTTTTGCTAAGTCCTTCGTGGTGGTTCTGGTGGGAATGGTTTTGGCGGTCTCTTTCTTGGTGGAAGTCTCCTCTGGGGCAGAGTCATTGTTGTCGTCATCAATGGGAATAGAAGTAAGTTCTGGTATCTTGACATTTTTGACCTTGTTCCAAAGAATTCGACATTGCAGGATACTGTCCATGACTGGGTGCGTTTGAAGTTGGTCAGCAGGCATGCATTTATGGATACCTTGGTCGCCGGCTGGAGAAGTGAGGAGAGCGAAATACATGGCGAGGGAGGCCATATACGCTGCTAGAGACCTGACTTTAATGGTCGTCTGCTTCGCCACGGGATTTGAAATGTTTTCTTCTTCTTGAAGTTGTGTTAAGACAGGGTGGAGGGCAATGAACTCATCGGCTAGAAGATCAAATTCTGGATATCGCGATCGCAAGATCTTCAACTTCTCGTCCGGTGACATGTCTTCAGTGACCTCCAATTCTTGCAAGACTTCTGTGACGACTCCGTCTCCTTGACTACTCTCATCGGGCTTTCTAAGCCATTCATCTTCATTGAGGCCAAAATCATCGAGGCCGAAATCTTCCTTGGTCATCTTTGACAGTTTCTTCTTCTGAAGGCGACGCGCTTCTGCTTCTTCCTCAAGAGCATCGGCTTCCGTTTGAATCTCGTCGGCATTGTAGTAGTCCTTCTTTGAGGAACCCCAGCCTTCGTCTACTTCTTCCTCAACATCTTCTTCCATTGCCTGATCATCAGAATCCTGGTCCACCGCTTGATTTGCTTCGTCCTCGGAGCTGTCCTCGGAGTAGGCCAGGACTTCTTCGTCTGAGGGTTGGAGGAGCGCATCTGATGTTACGTCAGGCACATGGCTTGCACAAGTGTGAGAAGAGATATACCTTCTTCTGCCCACTTCCGCCTCTTCTTTGCTTCAGGTCCTTCATCAAGCAGCACTTTGTCACGGTTGATGTGAAATTCGTCCTCGGAATCCGCTACATCTTCGTAGGAGGTAATAGGTCCCAGTCTCCCACCTCTAGACTCGAAGCCACTTTCGACTACAGCTCCAGCTCTCGAACGGCCGGATGCCTTTCTTTTGGCCATTGTGAGAATGTCCAATCGTATCTGGGAAAATCTCGCGGCGGAAGTTCAGATATCAAAAATTTCTTCGAGACTGACCGTTATCTTAGCGCCATCTTCGATAAGGACTTTGGCAAAGCTCACGTGGGGAACCCCTTCCCCCTTCTTTCCACAGAGAGGCAAACTTTACTAACTCAGCCATTAGATGAGGAGGCAGAGTAACTTGTTGCAGCTGTTCGAAATTATTCGATGAGGGGTATAATAGCTCAAAGTCTGGTCTGTGAAAATTTGCGTACAAATAGTAGGTACACAGCAAAAGGAAGGAGAAAATTATTTATTCGATATCATTTTAGCAGTTCCAATCGCGTTCAATTGATAATAGGCAGATTCTACGTGATCTTTTTTGGTTTCCTTTCAGCAGTTGATTTCTGAGCTGCTCTCCGCAAAATCTACTCGTCCCGTAAACTTGAAGCTGTGTCCATCTCTTGACGTACCAGAATTAAATTTGAGCCATTGTTTCCCCCGTACGAATTTGTTTTTTAGGCAATCACACATCAGAGGGGGAGGAGAGAATTTGCTGCATGTAGTACTTTCACAGAGGTATGGCAAGGCCGTAGAAGCTAGTTCCAGATGCTCGACTTACTATTCTACATTAATAATTTGTCGTGGATGTAATAACACAAAATTCAGGTGTCCGCGGAGGTAGAGACTTATCAAGGCAATAATTAATGTTGGTTGTGGCCCAACTACTACGTTGCTCCGCTGAGAGACATAGGACTACCAGCTGTCATCATATTGGTCGCTCCATCAGAAAGCTATTCACACTCTGAAGAATGGCCCTGTTTGGATTCGCATCTGGCATTGACGTCGAGATCCATCCTAGTCGGCTTCGGACGAAGGTCTTATCGATACGTGACCTGTTTGGGATTCCGATGAATGTTCCTTTGTCATCAAAGAACATACAGAGAAGAGCGAGAGCAACGCCAATGGACAAATCCTTTCCGGTCTCACAAGCCAGGATGATGTGCTTCCTGGTAGCCGTCTGGTTTGCCCATTTTGCGACGAAGTCGACTACGCGTGGTAGTGCTGCTCGAAGATTTCGACTACCCACCTTGTGCGGCCCGAGACCTACATTTAATCTCTTTGTAGAGTTGCTCCAGGTCGCTTCATCTGTGATTTTTGGTAGAAGAACAATGGTGAGATCGTCAGCAGCTGTATCTTCTGCATCAATCGCAGAAAGCCTAGTGACAAACAACATTGTAGTCGGCTCTATGTTCCTTGCCACTGATCCATCGACAGCTCCAACATCTCTCGACTGTTGAACGAGGTCCTGTATGAGGTCTGGTAAGTCAATTTCCGGAGTCGAGAACAGAAGTCCGCGGCTTGACCAGAAGATAGATGGTGTCAGCCCAAGGGCCCAATTCTCTGTATCATCTCCTGCGCCCTGGATATAACCACCTTCACTAATCTCTCCGCCTGCGACACGTCGTGAGACCGTACAACATATAACAGGATGGTAGTCCTCAAGATTAAGAGGCGCAGATATGTGGTTGGAGTCAGGGGTAATCCAGATGGGACGGAGAGGCTTCGAGATATGACTTCGGTAGATATCGAGGGACAGACCAAGAGACTTGAGCGAAGAATCAAAAGAGGGAAGGAGAGCAGAGATCTGAGCGTGTTCGCTATTCGATACAACCTGTGGAGGCGTGTATAAGTCGTGGCATGAAGGTTTCGCAGGGAATAAGACGCGGTTTAGGACACTGCACCATATTGGTATGGTTTTACTGAGCGCATCCGGCATTCCTAAGTCCGTAAGTCATAGTATATTCAATAGACACAGCCCGCTCACTCTTCCCGCGTCTAGTAGAATCAACAATTATACACCCGTCATTCTTGCTTATTATCTCGAGTAAGTGGAGATTCAACCGGCGGGTGCTAAAGCTCCAGACACCAGTATGTCCGTCCGTACTCTTGAAATACGCGCTACCTCCTTTATTATCTGGGTCGATGTACCAGCTGCCGCACCGTTCATTTGCTACAAGCGGCTTATTGTACGCAGCTTGCACTGACTTTGCGAAGGCTGCATCTTGCTCGATTGATCGAAGACGGTTGTGGATCGAGAGTGCGGATCGCTTGAGCTCGCCGAGAGTTTCAGAGAAATTATGGTTTGCCTGCTCGGAGAATATGAGGTCCGCTGTGGTGGGGATAGGCATTGACTTCGTCTGATTCTGTTAAAGTATCTTCGGTCTTGAAATGCGATTTTGCGGGTGTCTAAAATATCATTAGATACACCGAGATAAATTGACTACTTAGTCATCATTTCCTGCTGGCTTCTTCATGGATCGGGCCACTCATCTCGAGCAATCCATGCCAAACACGTTTACTCGCCGACTCATATTGCATTTTCGACCAGGATCCATACAAACGGTGCTCTTGTCAGGGCTGTACGGTTTGACTGTACTTGTTTGACTGCTGACCAGCTGTGTTGCAACTTGCAAACCAACAGTGTGGCTTTCACTAGAACCTTGAGATGGGAAGACTCAGGCTTCTGTGCGCGTAGGTCCTGTTATTGAAATACCTTTAGCTATTTTCCTGATCTTACTTGGAGCATTAGGTATCAACAAGTATGTCCTATAGGTTCTTGGTTCCGCTTTATTCCACTCGATGGCAGGTGCCTTCAGTGGTGGCAAGACCATTTAACCCATCGACCCGTTATGCCACGCGATCTTCATTTTGGTCATGCTGCAGCAATGTAACTAGAGCACCACCTTTTCATTTCATGCTTCGACCAGTATCGTTGCTGGTCTTGGACTACATATATTTCACCATCAAATGCGGGGATCGCTGTCCCTGCTGAGCTGTTTGTTCAAGGTCCAATACCAACTTTGACTGTTCATCCTCATGGCCGAATAGGTAGCCGATGAGCCTCTTACAATGAGTATGAAGAGTCCAATCATCAAGTTTCTCTACTCTTATTCGGTCAGACTGGCCCCTTGGGAGTCAGATGATACTAGAAGTCATTTCCTAAGTACCTGATTTACGCGTGTCGAAGCCACTGTCTAGCTCTATTTGTCACAGCGGAGGGCGCTCCAGGTACTGCAAAAACCTTATGACCTGCACATATATTAAAAAATCCAAGCTGGAGGTTTTAAGTGTGCAAGGGTTGTTCTCAGTTGTGACTCCGATTGGTGGTCGGCTGCGCCAACATTTATCCTACCCCAGGATTCGGTACTGATTTGCCGGAGAAATGAAGATTCGACTCCGCATCGATTTTGAGAGTTGATCTACTTTGGATAAAATAGATTATCATCAAACGGCGGCAAGGGGGCCCGGTGGCGACCACTTGGCAAAACTGATTCTGGCGACTTAACGAACGCCTAGGGATAGAAGCGGTTCTGAGTCTCATCCTTGCTTGAGCTGAATGGAAAAATTATGTTCCCGTTCAAGAGCAATTCTCTGCATTCAACATACTTTTCATATATCCATGGAGCAGATAGATGAACCTGCGTAACGAGCACGTGGGGCTCTCGGAGGGGAAAAAGACTCGGTTCGTAGCGCCTATTCCTTCCTCAATAGCAGTTCTCTGTTATATCTCAAAGCTTGTTCATCGCGCATGTGAGCCTCCTACATGGCTTGCAGCGCCGCTAGCTAGTGGCTCGTGGTACCATCCATGTTCCTGTCACCCAGATCTCCGCAGGAATGTTTCTCCACGGTTGGCTGGCTCCGACCCGATATCACAGCCCTTCAATGTTGTTTCCCATTAAGATGTCTCTATGTATTGCGTAACCTCATTTGGCTAGTCTGATTGTCTCTCAATTCGACACGACGGGCCTGAACCCGATGTACCTCGTCAGTTCAATTGGGAAACTAGGATCGTCGTAAAGATGTGTTTGCAAGTGCATGTCAATCCTAAGCACCGCCTCATGAATCTACATAAGAAGGCAGATGTTGCCTCAAGATTTGAAGAATCAGAAGGCAGCTCGACAAGCTTGAAAACATAATCATCATGTATTCGAAAATTGCATTGGCTACTGCTCTGTTGAGTGGTGTGCGTGCCCAACAAGCCGGTACCAGTACCACTGAAACACATCCTGCTCTCACCTGGCAGAAGTGTACAGCACCAGGAAGCTGCACAACTCAAAATGGCAAGGTAGTGCTCGATTCCAATTGGCGCTGGGTTCATGATGCGACGAGTGGAAGGTAAGCCGAAGTGCACAGTTGCGGAGATGACCAAAGGGAGCTCTACTGACGCTTCTGCTCAGCTACACCAACTGCTACACAGGCAATACATGGGACGCAACTCTTTGTCCTGATGATAAGACATGCGCTGCCAACTGTGCTCTGGACGGTGCCGATTATACTGGCACTTATGGTGTTACAGCTAGTGGAAGCTCTCTCAAGCTTAACTTCGTCACATCAAGCTCCAACAAGAACATTGGCTCTCGGCTCTACTTGATGGCAGACGATGCTACTTATCAGCAATTCTATCTTCTCAACCAAGAGTTTACCATGGATGTAGATGTTTCCAATCTCCCTTGCGGTCTGAATGGAGCCGTTTACACAGTGAATATGCCGAAAGACGGTGGTCTTTCCAGTACCAACAAGGCTGGTGCCAAGTACGGAACGGGATACTGTGACTCACAATGTCCTCGTGATCTCAAATTCATTAATGGAGAGGTAAGATATACCTCTTATGCACTATTCTGTATTCTGTCTAATTTGGAAACCACAGGCCAATGTGGACGGGTGGGTTCCATCCAGCAACAGCGCCAATTCAGGCGTTGGCAACAATGGCGCTTGCTGTGCGGAAATGGACATTTGGGAAGCCAATTCGATCTCCACGGCCTACACACCGCACCCCGGGCCAGCTAACCTGACCATATGCGAGGGCGATGCATGTGGAGGTACATACTCAAGCGACAGATATGGCGGAGATACCGATCCTGACGGATGTGACTTCAACTCTTATCGCCAAGGCAACAAAACCTTCTATGGACCCGGTATGACCGTCGATACCAGCAAAACCATCACCGTTGTCACGCAATTCGTCTCTAGTGACGGCACTGCTAACGGAAACCTGGCCTCAATCAACCGCTTCTACGTGCAAAACGGAAAAGTGATCCCTAACTCCCAATCCACAATCTCCGGAGTTACTGGCAACTCTGTCAATCCCACTTACTGCACTGCCCAGAAGAAGGCCTTTGGTGACACGGACGATTTCAGTGCTCAGGGCGGCTTCACGTCTATGACCAAAGCCCTGAAGGCTGGTCAGACCCTTGTGCTTAGTATTTGGGATGACTATGCCGCCAACATGCTGTGGCTTGACAGCACTTATCCTACCACTGGTTCCGCGAGCACTCCAGGTATTGGAAGAGGCACTTGCGCTACTACCTCTGGCGTTCCGGCTACTATCGAAGCCGCGAGCCCCAACGCGTATGTTACCTACTCGAACATCAAGACTGGACCAATCAACTCTACCTTTGCAGCTTCTTAGATGAGAGGAGACAGACTGTATCGATGCGATGTAAAGAGACATAGATTAGCCGGGGCTGTATATAGGAAGTGGTAAAATGGGTCAGGATGTTCAGTCGATCATTTCTCATTCTCTTGATATAGTTCTTGTACATATTTCACTTCACTTTTCAAGAATGAATCCCAAGTTTGTTGAGACCCTGGACTATCTTCTGAAAACGTAGACCCTTCTGTTCGGATTTGTATTCCATATCGTGAATAGATAGAACAATGCTTGCATCATGGATCATGTTCCTTCACGAGAAATTTGACTTCCTTGACGGATCACAAAGCACTGAAGGCGACCAGAGTAACATGAACAAAGCCAACCGGCCTGGTCTTGCGGTCAAGAGTCAATCAAGACCGTAGATACTACTGTAGCACAGATCTATATATGTGAAGTCAAGGGTCAATGCTAAGCCTTCCCTCGCCTCAGACTTAGCAAGCACGCCGCGAAGTACAACTATCCATCTTTACGATGTCTACGCCCCCGGAATTAAGACAGAGTTTCTTATGCAGACGCCTGATTTGCCAATAGCTTCATTAGATATCGGAAGGCGTGACTCAAGGCTGGGACAGGGTTCTGCTGGTGCTAGGACTCTTCACCTAGTGACTCAGCCGCTGCGGCGTATAACCACATTGTAAAGCTTGGGTTGTTTCCCCCGTTGACTCATCATAGGGCTCTCTCTATGCACCAAGTAGAAAATATAAATAAGCCTTTGCGCTCCTGTCAATTCGTTCGAGCGTCCCCCATCCTGATTTCATTCTCAAGGATTGAAAAAACATTTCAGTCCAGCCGGCCAAACTCCCCTCTTCTTTCCAACTCCTTCACACCCAGCCAGCTCAGTCTTTAGATTCATGCAGAAATATAAACATAATCATGGCTTCGTCCGACATCCTCTCCCAAACTCTCTCTTCTATCACCGCCATCAAACTTGATGAACTATCCAATCAGCGGGCCAGCTTCGAGGAGGGCAAGGCCACTGTCTTTGCTGCAGTTGAAGCCGAGCCCAATCGGACCAAGAAAGTACAGATCTTGCTAGATCGTATCGGAAAAATACCTTCTATGGGAAAGGTCAATGACAACCCACTCATCTCCCTCGATAATGTTCGACAATTCCTGCGACAAGCAGACAAAGATCCGTCGGTGTCGATCAATATACAAGAAGACTGGCAGAAAAAGCTCCAGGATGAGCTGAATACCCATTCTCTGAGATATGAGTATGCAGATCTATATGGTAGACTAGTCAATGAATGGCTGTCTGCATCTAGTGATGTATCGGCCAGTGGAACTGGTTCATATGAGGAGGTGGGACGCAAGGAGATGCATGAACAGCGTAGGACTTGGGAGAAATATGTGTTCAGAGCCAGAGAGACCGACAGAGTTGCCATTAGGAAGTACCTAGATAAGATGTTCAACTCCACGACTGCAATCAAAGAGGCATATGTTTCCCTGACCGAGCGGGTCAAGGTATTTGAGAAGGAAATGTCGGAGAGCGTGCACTTCGATGATGTCTCACTCAAGTGGTCAATTGAAGGTCTCTTGAGAAGCGATTTAGTGACGGATGAGAAGCGGACGGTTTTGAAAGACTTTCTCAACAACAAAGTTGTATTAGCCGAAGTAGCTGACGTACTCAACATGAGAATGTCTTGCCTTCATAAGTGGAAATGGGATCCAGCAGGTACATTGGTTGAGCAGCGTCGACAATTGAACGGTCGGTATCGGTTCTATCACGATGAGGATCTGCTCCAAGCTATCTTGTTACGGTATATCGGCACCAAATGGTCTGTTTTCTTCAAACTAATGTTAACGTCCTTCACCAACTGGCAGGATGTCTGGATCACCTCCTCAAATCCTGTGCCAGAATCTGAAAAGAGACGACGCGAATTTTTCCTTGGTCGCGGGGCGGAGATTTACATGAACGGCATTGAAAATAAGCGTCACGCTCATTTCCGTGAGGATATATTACTCGAGCAGTTAACTGCTAAGATCGATGAGAAGCGAGGTGGCTATAATTCCGACATGGACAACGATAGGGAGCAGGAGTCTGACAATCGGAAGAGCGGCCAACAGATCACCCAAACACTTCTTCATACCCTAGTTGCAGAGATGATTATCAGAGACCGTCTAGGACAAGAGTCGGTGGTTGTACGATCGGACTTCAAGTGGTTCGGACCTTCGCTACCATATTCTACCATGTTCGTTGTACTAGAAACACTGGGAGTCTCGAAGGAATGGGTCGACTTCTTCAACCGTGCATTGCAGGCACCGATGAAGTTTGTCCAAGATGGTCCGGACGCACCAGTACGAGTCCGTAAGCGTGGGACCCCCATTAGCGGACCCCTCAGCGATGTTCTTGGTGAGGTAGTTTTATTCTGCCTAGACTTCGCGTTCAATCGACAGACTAATGGAGCACGCTTGTATAGACTTCATGACGATATCTGGTTTTGGGGATCCGAAGAGACGTGTGTACGAGGTTGGTCTGTGATGACGGAATTCGCTCAGCTCATGGGTCTGGAGTTCAACGAAGAAAAGACTGGTTGCGTGAAAGTATCAAGAAAAGTTGGACAGCCCGGGAAATTCTCCTCGAAATCGTCTCTACCTGTCGGAGACGTGCGGTGGGGATTTTTGAAGCTTGACTCCGAGAGCGGTCGTTTTCTCATAGACCAGGCCATGGTCGATACCCATATCCAAGAGCTCCGTCATCAGCTTGATGCTTGCAACTCCGTATTTAACTGGATCCAGGTTTGGAATATCTATGGTGCTAGGTTTTTCACGACCAACTTCGGAAGACCTGCTCAGTCCTTTGGCCAGGCTCACATAGATATGTTACTCGCTACATTCGCAAGAATTCAGAAAAAACTTTTCCCTGGAGGTAGCGTGACGACATATCTCAAGGATATGATCACTCAGCGTTTTGGAGTCACCAACATTCCTGAGGGCTACCTGTACTTTCCATCTTCGGTCGGGGGCTTGGAACTTAAAAATCCATTTGTGGACCTCTATCTTGTACGCGACAAAGTTGCAAAGAACCCAGATGGTTACATGGATATATTTGACCAGGAAAAGATTGATTATGGACGTGCAAAGTCAACGTTTGAGAAGGGAGAGGTTCATGGTCGTATTGGTCCTCTGTACGCTTTGGCGAAAGAATTCAAAAATCAGTCGTTCATGTCCTTTAAAGATTATGTCAAGTATCGAGAGCAGACCAGTTTCAGTCTCGGAAGGGCTTATAGTCAGCTAGTTGGGGAGCCGGCGACGGAGAGTGTCTCATATACGGCAGACGTGGCCAGTGCTCTTGAACGCAGCGGCCTCGTCACCAATGGTGTTTACCAGCAGTGGATCATTCAGCTGTATGCACCGGACATGATTTCTCGATTTGGTGGCTTGAATATTGTTGAGAAGGGCTTGCTTCCTACTGGCATGGTCAGCATGTTTAGGGAAAGCCGGTTCAAGTGGCATGGTTGACAGGAAATGGACATCGGCGTTACGGTTACACAGAATTAAATAGATTGATACCCATCTCTACAGACAGTCTGTGGTATTTGAGCTACCAAGAATTGATGCTGTTGGATCAATGTATTGTTCATTTTAGGTATACTACTTCATTGAAAATCTATTGAAATGAAACTTCACGTAGTGTAGTGAGAAAGCCGTCTCACGTGATAATATCGACCGAATCTTGTCGTTAGGGCTCCATCAAAGGTCAATCATATGATGTGACCCGTGTACTTCATTATAAGAGTCAACGCGAATGGGTGGCATACATCTAGCTGCTTTTGTGAGATTCTAGGGCGTGACTTGGTGCAAGCCGGATGACTTAAGGCAACCGCCGGGGCTTCATCCTTCTACCTCCGACAACATCGACGTCCAAACTCATTACGCAACCAGTCTTGACGGTAAGAGCGGTAGTAAACCCAGGATGGATTCTCCAAGTGCTTCATCAGCAACATTGTCATCCCACTCTCTCGAGTGCGAAGAGGAAACAGCAAACTTCCACGTCACAGATATCGACGATTATCACGGTACCTTTAGAGTAGATCTACCGGAAGACTACAGACGAACGGTGACAAAGGACTCACTTTCACCCTCCATGACAGCAGCGTCTGAAGCCAATCCATCCATTCTCAAAGCCGTTTTATCATACGGTTGGGACCTGAGCGAGCATCTAAGATGTGGGCATCCCGATCTCGATCCCAAATCGGATAACCTCATTCAGCCATCCGAATTTAGCTGCGATGCAGTACGCTCTCTCGGCCGTAGCATCTTGGGCATTACAACACCGCTCGTGGAAGCGATCCGCGCGAATCTGCCCGCGAATGTCAGGATCCTACTGGATGCTGGTGCGAATCCGAACGGCGTCCCATACCACTTGATAGAGGACTACGCCGCACTCTTCCTACGATTCAGGCCTAGTATCAGGGGTCTTTTTGACGGGAGTAGAGACGTTGCATCTAGGTCAATGCTGCTGAAGAATAT
Organism: Proliferodiscus dingleyae; assembly: GCA_003988795.1. Taxonomy (NCBI): domain Eukaryota; kingdom Fungi; phylum Ascomycota; class Leotiomycetes; order Helotiales; family Lachnaceae; genus Proliferodiscus; species Proliferodiscus dingleyae. Next base: position 291,411 of record QYAK01000027.1, read on the forward strand.
GGGGCCACCTCAGATCTCAAGTCTCACACGCGATGAAATTGAAGACAGAAAGTATGACGCTATTTTACCGTTCTGGTGCGAGGAGAATTTTACACCTGCCTTTTTCTGGACGCATGGCGACACGATGCATTCTTTAATCGAGGCCGCGAAGTCCGGATCAACCGAGGTCTTTGAGATGTTGCTGGACTCTGGCGCTGATGCGAGTTTCTGGATGACACCACAATGGTATGTTCCTGACCCTGCTACTGCAAGCGCGTTGAGTGTAAGCAGCCCCTTGCACGCTGCGGTTGAGGCGGGGAACGTCGACATGGTAAGATTTCTCTTGCAGCGCGGCTTCGATCCCAATACGATGCCTTTAGCAAATCCGACCAGGTGTGTCACCCCTCTCATGTCAACCCTCGTTCATTGCAGTAGATTCAGGAAAGATGTTTTCGATTCCTTGTCCAGCACACCCAATATCAACTTTGAGATTCGAACACCGATATACGGAATCCATCTTCTCCATTTCGCGGTCGCTAGGTTGGACCCCGAGTTGCTGAAGCATATTGGAAATCATACCAAGCTCACAAATGCAGGAGAGGCGGCGTTGGGCCATACCCTTCTGCATATTGCGTGTCTGCCTGCTAAGACTTCGCATATCCAGAGACATGCACACATTATCTATCAGAGTATTCATGAGACACGTGATCTGAGACCATTTATCGACGAGAATGTGGTAAGTTCGGCAGCTTTTCCCCCCAGGGTCTGCTCAGATATGTTCTCCAAACAGGCTGAAGTTGTCAAATATCTCTGGCGAAACGGTATGAACGATGTCGGTAAGCGCGATATTCATGGTAATACGGCATTGCACTACCTGGCTGGATGTCGTACGATCAATCAGGATCTGTTGCATTGGTGGTTCGATGTTGGTGGTGTAGATCTAGAAGGCATTTGGCATACGTGTAAGAATCTCTATGGTGCCACTCCTAGAGACCTTGAGCTCGCTGGGGAAGAGGAAATATCGAGGACGAGACAGACAATGGACAAGGAGATTGATAGGAGCTGGTCACAAGGCAGGGCTGCGAGGAAAGGGGAAGTATGGAGATGTTTGCTCGAAATGTAGCTCTGCTGGATATGGTAGGTTGCTTTCATATCTCATTTTCTCTGTTCTTGGACTTCACCGCTGTAATGCGCGCAAATTTATTGTCTAGGCTCGTCCGTATAGACTTCTCTGAGCGATCAGGTCCAGCAATTCTGCAGAAGCCTCTAATAGTATAATGCTGCTGCAGCTGCCACGATGTGGCACTTTCATGGCGACGCACTCGGGAGACTGATGTGATGGTCCCCTGGTGATTCTTCCATTATGCCTCGGAGCGGTAGAATAAATCAGATTTCAAAGCTGCCGAGTATGATTAGTCAATGGCGCAGCCTCTCAGCCTGATCAGCCAATCAATTGAGGTTTGTGAGACCGAATCAAACTATCAGGTAAGCCTTTGATAAGCCTCATACATTTCAAAAATCAATACGGTCACCCAAGGTCGATTATCAAGACTTCCCCCACGGCACCACGTGGGGTAAGGCGTTCGTATAGTTGCGGAGTTCCTGATGTCGCGGCCGATCAGCGGCAGAGGCTGCAGAGACGGCAGGGGCTTGCAGCATCGCTGGACAGCATCCTCGCATTAGGCAGGTTCTCGATTATGCTTTCCTTTTTTGGCCCTACTCTCACGGAGCAATGTAATTCCTTAGTGATATCAATCGTATTGGTGCTGTGTAACATGAACAGTATATTGGAGTCTAGCCTACCAGGCCCTTGTCTCAAGAGTCACTAGGTCTAACATACCGACTTCATACTCGATCTTGCTGGAAGAGATACCCTTCCGAAATATCAAGTCCAGCAGTCACAGAGCCTCACTAGCAGTATTGAACTTCATATTTATTATCACAAGTCGAGAGCAAACCTCAATTTTGCAGGGGCATCGCGATCAATGAACTGGGATCCTCGGGTTTAGAGATAGGTAGCAGACACTGCATGCACATCTTATCAAACAAGGCTTGAAGCCTCTGTGATGGCTACGTGGAGTGATAAGGAACAATGATTGGTGACGGGCTCTCGCTGCGGGAAAACTTGTAATGTGAGTACAGTACGGAGATATGTTTTCTTTGAGAGATGCTTACAACGTCTTGAGAATGTACTGGCCTCCGCGCATCATACATCGCAGACATTCTGACTTCAAGATCAATGCTGCCAGCAAAGTACTCCTATACTGCGGTCTGCTCAGGGTTTTGGAGTGTCCGTCTTTGGCTCAATCTTAGCTTACCAACTCGTCACAAACATTCTCGGGCTGGGTTTGGTGCTCAAGTTTCATGGGACTCGAGCAGTGCTAGCTCCGAACTTCTCCTTGCTTACAAATATATATAGAAATCTCTCAGTCTTAGCTCGCTACCGGAGCGGAACAGTCTAGAGGTGTGTATCGAACTCAGGGGGCCTTTCCTCCTGCGTCTTAGGCGAGTTTCTGCGGGGTAAGCTTTCGGACGACTTCGCCTGAAGAAAGGCATATCACTACCATGGCCATGCACGGGTCGACGGGCCTTGCCGAGAGTGGACACCATCTTTGGCCGCGCGCATCAGATCAATGTATAACTCGAGCGTGCTGACTGGAAGCCATCCTACGCCACGCATACTACCGTGCCGCTCAACCTATCACTTTGGACAAATGCAATATGCCTTTGGCAGGGGTTTCCAAGCCATGCACTGCGTCACAACGGAATTGTTGCGCTGGGCCTGGATCGGAGAAGCAAGCCTCGTACCAAATAGCAGTCCCACCGCATCTGCTGTGTATGAAACTCAATTCGGATCTCCAATCTCAAGTTTCGCTCTATAGCTGGAGAACTACATTGACCTCGTGTATCTTTCAGAGCTGAAGCATAGGCTACCAAGAATTCACAAAGTAGCTATGGATATATCCACACCATCTACAGCAAACAATTCGGTCTACGGAGACAAAGCTAGTGACATGTTTTTGGAAAGAAAACAATCGACACAAACTGTCATAATTGAAGGAAGGGCAGTCAAGCTTCGCTCATCATGCGACGAATGCGCCGCTGCTAAAGTTCGATGCAATAAAGCACACCCGGAATGTATCAGATGTCTGACAGGAGGTATGAAATGCATCTACGGTCCATCAAGGAAGTTTGGTAAGCCTCGTAAGAGAGCAACAACGAAGCCAGACCGACGTGAAGAAGAGAAGCCAGACCGAGGCACGAAAACAGCAAACTCCGCCCGTGTATCACCACCAATGTCGCATGCAAACTTCCAGAAGCAGACGACTTGGGATGATCTATTTCCAAATATTGACACTGATAGTGTGCTCACCTCCGCCTGGACTTCCAACACACATAGCAATGATAATGAGGCGATGCCCATACGGCATTCGGCCAGTCATTTGGATACGTTGAACATAGATACCGGTGCGGAGTTCAGCATGAATAAAGACCCTATAGATGTCACACAGATGTTAGATCCTCCTTTATCATCACCTCTTGATATGTATAGCAATTTTCAACATGTATCCTCTCCATTCGACAGCTTTCACGAGCATCCGATCTTGACGGTCCCCAGCGAGACTATCCCGTTTGATCAGATGCAGTCACCAGCAATTTCTGTGTCTTCTGATTTTGGAGGATCAACGAACTTCAAGGATATACCGTCATCAGCTTCCGCTGTTCAGGATCTAAATAAGCACATATGCGACGAACTTGCATACTCGACTATGAAGAGTCTAGAATTCCGCCACGAAAATAAGGGACAATGTGCTGTGCACTCAAGCAGCGAGTTACCGCGGCCTGATCTGGACGAAATACTTGTTCAAAATAGGGAAGCCATCAACGCGGTTCTCAAGCTGCTGGAATGTCCATGTGCGCGTGATCAGCATCTAGCAATGCTCTACGCATCAATAACATCGAAAATCCTCGTCTGGTATCAAATTGCTGCAGGATTCCAGAGCCAGTCGACTTGCCAGGGCAGCATTCCTGACTTCTCAAGTACACCCTTGACTAGTACACCAAATCTCACTATTTCGTACCCGCCAAGCTGTACTGTCCAGCCACCACGAGTTACTCTCGGGTCGATCAATCTCGATGCGAGAGATCAGGAAGCACTAAGAAGATACATGCTGTTGAGTGAGATGAGAAGAATGGGCCAAGTTATCGAGCAGTTTGGGAACACAGGGGCAAAGAAAGGATTTGGAGGTGGCGTGGGCGAATTGTACACTAGCTTGGGAAGATGGCTGAAAAGCGAATTTATGAGGACTCTTAGTGTGTTGAAGGCGGGAATAATAGAGGTAGCTGATGATTTGCTAGCCGTTTAGATCTGTTCAAGACTAGAAATTCTGTACGTCAATAGAAGATACAAATTCTTGTTCTCTTGCACCAACAATGATCTGGATCGCTTATAGAAACAAGCACACAATTACAAAAAGGTTGTCAAATTCAATTCTTGTCGGAAGCCCAGTTATTCAATTGCCAATCTCTACCTTTTCAACTTCTAAGATAACCAAAACTGTACGAATTCCCCTCTTTGCTATTCACCTTCGGTAATACCTGTCAATGAAACGCACGAAGACACATCTTTGATACCAATCTATTCGGTTCACCAGAGGTCCATCAATAACTACCATATCCCAGAGCTAATGGTAGGTACTCAGAAATCATGACAAGTCGATGAAGTACTCACGAGATGTCCGCAGGAGGCATCAACTAATCAGATGGAGGTTAAAGAGTTTGATGTTAAGACTGTCTCGCAGATGCTTGATTTATGTACATGCAGGACTATGGTACTCCTCACCAAATTTCCATAACCAGGACATTCAGCTGATGATCTGATCTTTAAATATAGATACCGATACCTCTTTTTCACTTCCGGGATCGACACCTGTTGACCCTCCACTTCCAGCGACAACATCATCAAAACTCGTTGAACATGCCAGAGTGTATTGCATCGCAGACTATTATAATGTGATAGAGTTGAAGGAACTATCAATGTCGAGAGTCAAGGATATTATTGAGAATAAATGGTCCGCCGCCGGGTTTTCTCATGTCATAAATGAAGTCTTCGGTTCAGAGCAGTATTCAACATTACCAGTCTTACAAGAAATGATTGTTGCAACTGTATCCAAACATATTGAAGAACTCATCGAGCATGAGGATTTCAAGAACGTTAAGGCTGGTATTATGAGTCCTTTTGCCATTGGTGTCATGCGAGGCACACTTGCAGCACGCAAAGCCAGGGAGGATGCCTCTATCCGAAAGCACGAAGAGTTAGCGGCCCGCCTTAACGACGTCAAGGATGAATACGCAACATACAAAATTCGTCACATTGATGAAGTCAACAGATCGGAACGCAACATCAGGGGAATGCAGATGAGTCCCACAACGCTTCGCAAGACCAAGGCTTCTCTTTCTTGCGAGGCCCACTCTGATTGCTATATTAAATGCAGCGGCCGCTATAAGGATCTAGGATATGGCCTTCGTCGCAGAAACTGCCGTACTACGCATAGGGAATCTTAGAACGGATTGGGGTTGATACAGGGTACGAGTAGAGGAATTGTAGATGAAAGATATGCAAGAGCATTCTTGTAAGATGCAATACTGAAAGTATGAGAATGTCTTGAAACATATCAGTCGATCAAACCATCAAATGCCTCCGGATGTCTTTATTTGTGAAGAGAACACTTCGCAATGGGAGGGACAAATGTATGATAGCTTGCGATAATTAGGGCGTTACGGATGAGGTTGGTAACTACAATCAGATAGTTCGCTAGGAGCAGAATACTATCGCATCATCTTTCTTTCAATCACTATGACGAATTGAAAAAATGAATAATTCCATACGTATTGAACGAGGACAATCGCTTATGAAGAAGACTACAGGGCCCACAAAAAAACCTCAAATGCCCAATCACTCAAATGCTCAGTCATTTCTCAGTCATTCCTCAGTCATTTCTACGCTCAGTCATTTCAACGCCCAAACACTCAAACGCTTAAGCGCTCAGACACCCACGAAGAAAACTATTAGCGTTTGCGGAAAAAACTATAAACGCTAACGGAAAAAAAAACCATAGGCGCCCATGAAGAAGATTCATACGTCGAAAGTTTAGAGAGGCCGAACCATGCGATGCGAACGACGTCTTAACATTAAAACCATGAGACTTCTGATATCCAAGCTTATTGAACAACCAACTTATCCATATTTTTGAGGACCATTCAGCAGTAATAGTAAGGCATATAACCCGCACCAATTTAGCGCCCAAACCACAGTAAATATTACGAAACTGCTTCATATCAGACCTTCAATCACCCACTATGTGATTTAAGCCTTTTTGCCGGAAATGAAAGAGTACCAAGTACTGATCCTGCCCGTTTTCCCCTTCAAAACCCAAACCGTTGCAGGAAGGCCACGGAATATTTTTTTTTTTCAAGAATTTCCCATTTCGACAAATTAACAATACTGGTATATAAATGGACGCAACTCGGACTAGGACAACATCGGCTGATGCTTTTGCTGCTCTTTTGAAGCCCGAGAAATACAGCGATTTTACACTCGTCCATCAAGACACAGAAATTCAAAGTCCACAAAGCTGTTGTATGCACATATTCTCCTGTTTTTGCAGTGGTCTTAGATGGAAACTTTCAGGTGAGGTTTCTCTCCCCTCCTCCCCCCAAAAAAGTGAAAAAAAGAAACGAAGGTGGAGAAGAGAAGACGGGGCTTTGACTAAGCTGATTATCCGGTGACTGACGAAGAAACCGTCAAGCAGATTAATCAAATTTCATATACATATAGAGCAAAACGATCACGGACCACCGCACCAACCAGATAGTAATTAAGAGAAAAGAGAAAAGCGGTAAACCTACACCGTCGGCTACGCCACAACAAACCCTAAAGGAGGTCCTCAAACTCCCCCTTCCATCATCCCACATTGAATGTCTCCGATGAAAACCCTCTACTGCTACTGACGATAACGGATAAAGCTAAGAAGGGAGGGAGAGACGTTTAGGAAGTATACTGTACCGTTTACTTCAAGTTTACGTAAACTTGAGGGCTCGGAATAATTAAGTAAGAGTGTAGAAGATATGATATGATATGAGTATGAGTTAGTGCTGATTTTTGAGAAAAAGAAAAAGGGTAGTGTTGAGAGCCAGAGCCAGAGCCAGGTTAGTAGGTCTTTGAGGGGTGTGATGATGATGATGTTTGCTTGATGCAGAGAGAGGCGCGTGTATGTGTGTGTGGGGGAGGGGGAGAGTGAGAGTGTGGGAGTGTGAGAGGTTTTTGAATTGAAAGCGGCGGATTTGGAAGGAATATGGAGATAAGATGTTTGTTTAGCGAATGCATTGGGCTAGATGAATGGGTGGTGGTATGTGGTGTGCCCCGTCTTGTTTTGTTGATGTGGTGTGGAAGTTAGATGAGGTGTGGTCTGTGAGAAGCAGAGGTGGGTGGATTGATGAGGAGGTTGCATTTATGGGGATGTTTTATTTGTTTTGGTTTGCGGGAAGGATGTTGTTGGGGGGCTGAGTAGGCTGAGGGAGAGGGCAATAAGGGGAGAATTGAGTGATAGGGGGAAGTATAGAGGTTTTTTTTTGGTCAGCGGGAGATTGTGAAGGGGGAAGGGGGGAGAATGGGAGAGTTGATGAGTAATGGGGCGACGATCTTGGAATAATTACCGTGTAGTGTGCCTACTTGTGAAGGCGACTGTTTTTGAAAAATATCAGCCTAGGTCACCAATAAAGAACGAAGGGATATGTTCATTGGCCAACAGTAATCAGAAACGAAGCATAGTTCGCAACGTCGCCAAAATAAAAGGGGGGGCGGGGAGAGAACGGAGTTTCCGAGCGCGGCTAGTTATACTATGTAAAAGACATTTCAACGCTGGACTCGTAAGGCTTTTGAGGTTCAAATTTACGTAGAATGAGCTCGTTACCATCTATGGAGGAGGCTCGTTTTGAATCAAGTCTCGTCCTCCTCCTGACTCCTATCTAATTTCTTATGCAGAACATGCTCCCTCATAAAACAGCCCACTACCATTCCCAGACCTGCCACACCCAGAGATGTCAAGAAGACCCCTCGCAATGCCCCTTTATAACTCTCCCTAACACCACTCTCCCAACCAGGCGGAACTTTTCCGGCCCCATCTCTGATACTTCCAATTGCGTCTTCATCGTCGAATCTTTCCCTGAGCCCCTTGAGGAGCAGATTTTGAAAGACGGCCGAGGCGACCGTGACGAAGATTGTACTCCCCGTAGATCGGAAGGCATACGTGGCAGATGTGATGACGGCTTGATGTGTATGCTCTACACTGGCTATGACAGCAAGCAGCGTAACAGTAAGAATACCGCCGTATCCAGAGCCAATCAACAGCATGTATATCCAGACACCCCAGTTCCCATTCTCTATATCCAAATCAAGCGTGGCTAGAAGCCCCGTACCGAGGACGAAGATACTAAGCACGAAGAGAGAAAGGAATTTATATCGACCGGTATAGTTCATGAGCAAACCGCTCAGCAAGGACCCTAGACTTGCACCAAGCGAATGCGGGATTAGTCTCAGACCCGAGGCAGCCGTCGACAAGCCTCCCACTTGGAAGAAAAGCGGTACGTAGAAGACAGTGATGAAGGAAGAACCGGTAGTCAGCCAGTTTGTCATGCAGGCCGCAGCAACAGTGCGGTTCAACAGCAAACCCACCGGAATGATCGGCTCGCTCGCAATCCTCGCCTCTACATAGACAAATGCAAGTAATCCAACTAGCGCCAGAGGGAGTGAAGCAAGCACGAGCGGATGTGTCCACGGCACTACATTCCCACCCGAGTTCAGGCCCATCAGCAGGAGCACGAGCGTGACGACCAGCGTGAACGCGCCCAGGAAGTCAACCCTCGACAGCTTTGGCCTGTCCGACTTCTTCGGCGGGACATTGACGTAGATATACACCAGCACCCCACTGACGACCACCAGCGGCACCTGCGCCAGAAACGCAACTCTCCACCCCCAGACATCGTTCACCCATCCGCCGAAGACGCCGCCCAGCCCCGCACCCGAGCCAAAACACACATTGCCAATGCCCTGGATGAGTCCGCGTCTCCTGAGCGGGACGAGATCGGACGCCACGAAGGTGCTGATGGCCATCAGCCCGCCGCCGCCGACGCCCGCGACCACGCGTCCGAAGATCATGACATGTTCGCTGCCCGCGAGACCGCAGATCAGGTTTCCGGCTGCGAAGAAGACGTTGCTGAAGACGAGGCCGGCGCGGCGGGAGAAGATGTCGGTCAGGCGGCCGGAGAGGGGCTGGCAGGCGGCGTTAGCGATGAGGTAGGCGGTCGCGAGCCAGGAGAGCAGGCTGAGGGAGGAGAAGGAGGTGCTGATGGGTGCGGAGAGGGTGGCGATGATGGTGCTGTCGAGGGCGCCGAGGAAGACGCCGACGTAGAGGGCTGCGAGGGTGATGGTGAGTTCTTTGTTGGAGGGTTGGTCGGGAATGGGTGTTTCTTCTTGTTCTGCTGCTTCTTCTGGTGGAGCGCCATTGAGTTGTGGTTGTGCTGATGGTTGAGGGAGGGGAGCTTCGTTCAGAAGAGGGGTTTCTTCGTCTGCGCTGCGGGCGCGGGAATTGGAACCTTCAGCCATTATAGGAGATGGTGGGGAAAGTAAACATCAAGGATAGAAAGACATAGGAAATATAGAAATGTGTCAACTTGGGAATGTTACATAGTGCATTGCTGTTGAAGAGTGGGATTGTCTCCTCTGAACAGTCACTGTGCTTGGAGCGAAGATGGATATTCTGCGAGGCCTAAGCCTGCGGCATCCAGCAATGACGTTCATTGGGATGGGGGGGAGGGCGAGGGCTAACAGGGGTCCGAAAGGAAGACCTGCCGGAAGCAGAAGAACAACCAGAAGAGGATTCGAGCTATGCACTTGCAGCGTGAAGTATATCTTCGTCCTCGACAATGGGAATAAGATGTGTCTTTTGGATGAAGTTTTGAAAGTACACAAAAAAAGGGTTAACACATTGGTCCATGATGCGAAGTCTGCCTGGTGCTTGTCACAGCCTCCGGCATCTATTTTTATCCGATGATGCTGATGGCTGCTGCTGCTGCTGCTGCTGCTCCACCCGCCCGTCGTCCTGACACCCAGAGCTGAACCTGGAAATCTGGCTGCTGTGCCCGGCCCAGTACGCGTCAAACGGATGAGCCTCCCTCGTCCTCATGACATCGTCTTCGTCTTCGCCTTCGCTGAATCAAACCGAGCCCATCCTTCTTCCATTCATTCATGCACATGACTTCTGATTGAAAAACAACACTTTTCTTGCCTTCTCTACCCCTCTTCTCCTCCTTTGAGGGCTGTCCAAAGTAAACAAATTGACTAGCGACCCCCTCGAATTTTGCCCGTTACGCTCTCCTCCACACATACAATATACGTATACAGCACACCACAACATAAGCCGGGACAGCTGCAAAGATGGTGGAATTCGGAACACAGCATTTCCAGAACATCAAACTGGGCGTCCATATCCTCCAGGGCATCGTCGCCTTCATCTCCTTCTGCCTCGACATCGCTGTCATTCGGTCCAGTGCAAAGATCGATGGCAGGGTCGGCTGGAACATCGGCGTCGTAAGCATCACTCCCCACTCTCTCGAAATTCTCCCAAGGGCTACCCAAGAATACATGCTGATGTTTGCTTGCTCGGATAGTGTTGGCTGACGGTAATACCAATTATCTACCTGACGATGACACCTCGTTTCCCACGCACCCGCAAATTCGCCAACCCGTTCGCACTCGCTGCCGTCGACTGCCTGTTCTGCATCGTATGGTTATCCGCCTTCGCCACCGTTGCAAATTGGAATGGAAGCGGGAAGTGCGGGAATGGGTGTGGGAAGGCGAAAGGCGTTGTCGCTCTGGGCGTGTTCAACTGGTATTTCTCCCCCCCCCCCCTCTCCAAATCCCAACGGACCTCTCCTAAGCATTCTTCCCACAACAAAGAAAGCTGACAGGTGGATGCTATCGTGACAGGTTATTCTGGATCCTGACCTCCTTCATGTCCGTCTACGGCGTCATCTACTACAGACGTGAGGGCTACCTCCCAGGCGCCTCCCGCGCCCCCACAAACGCCCAGATGATCGATCCAGACAAGGAGGCGTTCAGCACCGCACCGCACGACGACGAGTATGCGCCCGTACATAACACCGATGACCATGATCACGACCATGAGGTCTTGCACGATGCCAGTGTGCCCTCGGGCTCACATTACGGAGGAGACTCGCACTATGGGGAGCAGCAGCACGAGGAGAGCCATTACGGGGGTAGCTATGGAGGATACGTACCGCCGGCAGTACACGACGAGCCTACGGGGTATGGAGGGGCGGCGGCTATGGGTGGGAGGGCGCAGTTCCCGAGTGCGAGATATGATGATGTATAAGTTGCGTATGAGGGAAACCATTGGAGTGTTTTTGATAGATTGATTTCACATACGGGGGCGTTTTAGGGGACTACACATACCGGGTCTGGGATAGTTCCAAAACATAGGCGCAATATATACGCAGATTCAGTATATGGCTGGTTCCGAGGAGGCGGAGAAGTTTAGTGTATAAAATCACTCAGCAACTCGAGCTCTGGGCCTGTTGAGTGAGAGCTACTACTTTTTGGGTAGGGAAAGAAAAAGAGTTTTAGGGATTCGGGGAAATACCGTGGAGCTCTAGTCTGTCAAGGAGCCGTACAAAAAGATTATTTCTCCGAGATGATGCCTCGACCACCGTGAAATCACTCTATTCCCCTCGAGTCTCGAGTGTCACAAAACCTTAAAGCCATCTCGACATCTCAACGACCGCTTCTCCAAGGCTGAACCTCTTCCGAATTTACCCATACAACTCTACTTCCCTCTACAAAGCCCTCGGGCCGAACCCTCCTGGTTGACTTTCACATGGGACTAATGCCTTGCTACCCAATGCTTTCTGAAGCCTATCAAGATCACTCACTTCTCAAGCACATGCTTCCGACGCATTGTCTTGTGTGCCTGTGCCTGTGCCTGAGATGTTGAGACTGCTGAGATATCGATGTCGATGTCGATTTCCTCGCCTCTGTGCTGACTGTTGGCCAACTCACGATTGCAGGAACAAACGATTGGTCCGCGGCACGAGCCCGAGACGAGGCCAATCAGTGGATATCAGTGGATCCTAGACCCCCCTCTCCCCCCCAACGGCCCGCACTAGAGCCCGGGCGCGGGGCTCCCCACGCTTTCCTGACCATTTCACGTTGTCTACCTGCTCCCCCTCCTGCCCTTTCTCCCACCGCCTCTTGTCATCCTTCACAAAGAAAATTTTCTGCTCCTGTACAAACCGTAGATATCCTCATCTAGAACGCATTGCTTTATCTGCAAAGACATAGATTGTCCCCACGAGAGATAGATTGCTGGAAAGGCCGAGACTCGGTCTACTACCACATCGAAACGTTCACCAACAGCGTCCCGTCACGGAGAACCTTATCCACCTTCGAGATAGATAGACCCCTTCATATCAGCGGCGACAACACAATCCTACTTCCTTATTAACCAATTCCAATTTCTCACCATGGCTCCTCAAAAGGTCTGCTCCATTCAATCAATCAATCATTCAAAGCTCAACCCCGATCCCTTTTTTATCTTAAACACATACTAACCCAACTCCCTCCAGGTAACAACCCTCCTCTTCGACTGCGACAACACTCTCGTCCTCTCCGAATCTCTCGCCTTCGAAGCCTGCGCCGATCTCGCCAACGAGATCCTCGCCTCCCGCTCCATCCCCGATCGCTACACCGGCCCCCAGCTCCTCAGCGAGTTCGTCGGCCAGAACTTCCGCGGCATGATGGTCTCGCTGAAGGCCAAGTACAAGTACGACATGGCCGACGACGAGCTCGAGGGCTACGTCAAGAAGGAGGAGGACAAGGTCATCGCCAAGCTGAAGGAGAAGCTGCAGCCGTGCGTGGGCGCCGACGCCGAGCTCGAGAAGCTGGCGCAGGGCGGCAAGTACAAGATGAGCGTCGTGAGCAGCAGCGCGCTGCGGCGCGTCGTGGCCAGCATCGAGAAGGTCGGGCAGGACAAGTACTTTGACAAGAACGAGGTCTTCTCGGCCGCCACGTCGCTGCCGAAGCCGACGTCGAAGCCCGACCCGGCCATCTACCTGCACGCGCTGAAGGTGCTGGGCAAGACGGCCGCGGAGTCGGTGGCGGTGGAGGATAGCAAGAGCGGTGCCACGGCTGCGTTCAGGGCCAAGATCCCGACGATAGGCTATGTGGGTAGCTATGAGCCCGAGGAGCAGGAGAAGATGAGGGGTGTCTTGGAGGGGTGTGGATGTGTGTACATCATGAACGACTGGACCGAGTTCCAGGGTGCTCTCGACAAGATCGAGAAAGGGGAGCTCGTTGCGAAATTTGATTAAGGGAAAAAACCCGAGAACCGAGATGGGCAATCATGGTTGGAATTTGGGAATTTTGGGTCCGTCAAGTATGACAGAACAAAGGGGGGGAAATTGGAGCTTTGACTATTTTCCTTTTTTATTTTAAATCATGAACTTGATCAGGTTTTTCTCAGCATAAAAGTTGGATTTTTTTTTTTCGGGGATAAAATTTTCTATTTAGAATAAACGATATTTGGGATATCATGTCAGTTCTGCTTTTGCTTTTACCGTAGAATTCTCTCGTTGCATCGACGTCAATGCCCATTCTGAAGATACAGATACAGACTACCCCTTTAGCGCCCCCATGAAATTTGCTCTTCCCATTTTCTTTTGACACACCCCACCAGCATCAGTGTTCTTTCTTTGGGTTGAAGGTAAATAGACTTGTATGAATCTCTTCAACGAAATCGTTTCTTTTGCCTCCCTTCCCCCTTCCCAAAAAAAACCCCCTATCTCGCCTCACTTCATCTACAGAACATAAATGATCTTCAATTATACACCCACTCAACTACTGTTAACTCACCTCTCACAGTTCCATTCTAAATATGCTCTCTCTACATACGAATGTGAACGCTATCTACCTAGTTAGCAAAGACTTAACACGAAGTAAGTGCTACATCCAAGGTAAAAGCTCGCATTAGATATGCCACCGTATGAGTTTTTTTTAAAAAATAAAAAAAAAATAAAACAATTCATCCACGGGCATCATTGGAGCGAGGGTGGTATCACTGCATAATTAATTATCTCTACATCACGGTTGGGGTTAGTGCTAGTCTTGGTGATATCTACGCAGGAATTGTAATTCTTTGCTCTATTCGTCGCCTCCTCCTCGTATCTCATATTTGGAGAGTCTAGGTTTATTTCCTAGCTGCACTTTCGTAGTTTGTGTGGCGTAAGTTGGTGTGAGGTTCGAGTATTTTAAGGAAAGGAGGTGTGTCTGAGAGATGCCGTTATCCAAAAAAGAAAAACGAGAACGAGCCAGGAGGCATTATGGTGGAGAGACGGAGGGATTTGATGTGAATGCTGAGGCATGAGTGTCACCAATTCACCATATCTCATAGTTTGTCTCATAGTCTATTTCATAAGATTAAGATAGTGAGATTTTTAGTCGAACGGGGAGTTGTTGTCAAGTTGATTCATCCTGTCGTCTGCTCAGTGGTGAATGATTGAACGAGTGAATGTGCGTGGTGAAAGGAATGCGATATGATATTAGACGGCTACAATAGTTTAGAGATAACGGATCCAGTAAGATACGAAAGTGACCTGGGCCGCAAACTTCGTGCGTGGGCTCTGTCAATCCAATTTCGAAACGCCTTGCTAGATGAAAGCTTCTAGTGGTCTATACACACACACATATATATATACAACTTTTGCTTAACCCAAAACAATTGATAGCTAGTGATGGTTCTCTAGATAGCATTGCCTATCGAATTTCGCCTCTGCCCAAGTATCCTATAATATATCGATCCCAACCTCCTCTTAAACTCCATGCAACGTAGGATAGATACAATGTAATGAGCGGCAGTCAGCCGTGATAATGCAACTTCTAGAATACAGTCTGCTGTTGAAATGAACAGATTATTATTATTCCCCGAGAAGGTCTAAAAATAAATCGCCAATCAGCAAACCCTATTTGTGCATGTGCGTCGAGCCCAGAAATTTCGTGATACCCCTCAGCCCCTCAGCGTTGCCCCGCGAACCACCCAACGTCAACAATGCCCCCGCATATGCCACTCACCTAATAGCGATATTTAATAATCGTGAAGCCACAATCCTGTTTTCTGAAGCAGGAGAGTCCCTCTCCTCACTTCCCCCTACACTCATTCCACATCATAGAACAACACCACCCCAAAGTGGGGCCCCCTCAAAAAAAAGGGGAAGAGATGGCCGACGCCACCTTCAGCGAGCCCAAGAAACAACACCCGGGCGAGCGCCTGGCGACTTTCTTCGACAACTTCTTCAAGACGTTCGTTGGTATCGCCACCCTCGGCGCCTCCATCACCTTCTCCAAGCTCGTCCAGTCGCCCGTCGAGCCCCTCTACCCGCCCTTCTCCTTCCACACCACGCAGAAGCTGCTCACGGCCGCATGGCTGCTCTACGTGCTCAACCTGGCGGCGACGTCGTTCGCGACGTGCGCGCTGACGCTGTACCGGCCGCAGGCGATCAAGTATTTCGGGACGCAGGACAGCGAGGATCGGAGGACGGTGATGTGGTATGCTAGTGCAGTCAGCGCGCTGCTGTTTCTGATGCTGGTTGCTGCGTTCTTGTTCTTGAGTCTCGTGGTGGTCAGCTATGGGGGCGGGGGCGGCTGGGCTGCCGTGGCGTTTACGAGCTTTGTGGGTGTGTTGGGAGTTGGAATCATCATCTGGCAGAGCCCGATTGGCAGTGCGGCCATTGGGGGTATTGGGCCCAGCAGGCAGGGCACTGGCTTGGATGATCAGAATGGAGGCCCACCGGGCCAGTGGAAAGTGGAGGGTTTGAGGGAGGAGATCTATGAAGCGGATGTTGGGTATGAGGAGGGAGGATATGCGGTGCCAGATATGTATAATGATGATGGAAGGGCACGGAAGAGCTATGGGGAAGTGAGGCAGGGTAGTGTCACGAGACCGATGGTTGCTGAAGTCCCAAGTTATCTGGCTGACATGCGCAGGATCAGGCAAATCAGAATCTCAGGAGATTCTAGTTACGATGGGCGATATAGGGACTCTGGATATGGCGAGAAGTATTGAATTTGTGCATTCCATAGTTTTGTTGTCGGACGACTTTCTGTATAGTATTGTAGGTAGCGTATACGAATTAGTATCCGTGCAACGATGAGAAGAATTGCCTTATACGATAGCGTGGAAAGCCTCTCATTCCAATATGCATTGACCAGTCTCTTATAAATTCTATAACTTCTGATACAAAGAACTAAAGGAGCCAGTATTACATTATGAGTCACAGACTAAGTAGCATCAAGAAGCGTTTTATGAAAGCTTTACTCCGTGAACAGCTAAAAACTATTCCGATCGGGGTTCAGAGCTATGCCGAAAGGTCTTGGACTACGCCGACCATGCATTTTTCTTTCATTTAAGATCATAAATCCGCTCTGAATGTTATTATCTTGAAACATCTGCTCATCTCAATATGGAATGACTATTCTTCTAAATTCAAAGACAGGCTTCAAACCAACAACCCCACTTTCCTCTTTTGGCTACCCCGCCATCCCTCCTCTATTTTGAACATTTCTCTCTCCATCCATCCACTAAAATCATTGGCCAACCAGGGGTCGACTGATTTCCCAGGGACAAATCGGCCTGTATTTCAATTATATATTTCAAGGACTCAGAATAATCCTTCACTTCGTGTTCACAACACCATTTCTCAAAGATGGCAGCGCGACCGCCTCGGGACATACCGGAAGTCTCAGGAATGGTCCCCAACACCGAGAAAAACCAAGAGCTCATTGCTATTGCGAGGACATATGAGAACGTACCCTGGTGCGAGCAATACGAGCGCATGATTTCCGGCATGCTGTAAGCCAATATTCCCCTGATTAAGAGTTTCACCTGACGAGCATAGCTATGACGCAGTGGTTCCAGAGCTTGAGGAGGGTCGTCTACGCTCCCGGAAACTAATCAAAAAGTTCTCTGACTGCTTAGCGGATGACTGCACTTCTGAGTCTTTGGATACTGAGAGGCAGAAGATTCTGAGGCAGCATCTTGGGAAGGTGGGAAAGGATGCGTGCATCGAACCCCCGTATTTCTTCGACTATGGGTGTAACATCGCTATAGGAGATCGCTTCTACGCTAATACGAAGTAAGTCACCAATCTCACTACGGTTCTCAACTTAATCTCACCCTCTGACTTCAGTATGATAATTCTCGATTGCGGATTGGTGACGATCGGCGACCGAGTCATGTTCGGGCCCTCCGTCAGTATCTACGCAGCTACGCATGAGACAGAAGTGCAGTCAAGGAGAGACTTCATTGAATTTGCCAGGGAGGTGACTATCGGAGACGATTGCTGGATTGGAGGAAATGTTGTCATTCTACCAGGTGTCGTGATCGGGAAGGGATGCACAATTGGAGCTAGTAGTGTGGTGACGAAGAGTATTCCAGACTATTCAGTTGCCATTGGAAGTCCGGCAAAAGTTGTGAAGAAGGTAAAGCCTATAGAATAAAGGAACAAAGCGGTGACCCTATAGATATTATTATAGAATTAAATAGACGAGTTATTTGTACACAAATCGGCTGTATCGGTAGCTACCAGCGAATGATTAGCTCCAACAGAATCTTGAGCCCTCAGCGCTGTTTCCAAACGTATCAAGGGACTTGGTTAGCTAGAAAAACATCTGTTTCAGAATAGAACTGGGATTGGCTCCAAATATCGAATAGGGAAACAGAGACTTCTAACTCGTCTATTTAGGTAACTTCAGGGGTAACTTAACTTGGAGATATAAAGTTACTGGAACGGCTGGCTAGGTAATATGGTGGTTGTATAAGGGCTGTCAGGTGCCTGCCACATGTCCCGCGCTCACGTGAGCTAGGCGTAAGATTTCTTTTGTTTTATATATATACTTACTGAACAACAGTTATTTGATATGCAAATTTATTAATACAGATTTTATATACTCTCTATTTGACTATTACAAATATTCGAGAGCTATAATAATTTTGTTAGTTCAATAGCCGTTCCACCCGACGACGAGTTGTTACCAATCTTACAATTATCTAACCATTGGGTAATAGAATACGATACGGATATTATTTAGATGTCTCCTGGTTATCGGGAAACTTGTTCAGTTACTTGGAACAGAAGTCTTGTTATGTTATAAACAAAATGCAAGGGCTAGGGGAAAAAAAAAAAAAAGCAAACAAATACAAGCAAACCAATTTAACTATCCAAAAATATCATGCTCTTACTCCTGCTTCTCGTACTACCTCCACCCACCCGTGGTACCCCCGAAACCCAAACGCATTGCACACAAAAGTACAAAAGAATCACACAAAGTTGATATGCTTTGTCATACGGATTGCAATCCTGGAGTAGTTCCGTTTGAGCAAAAAAGCGACGGAGCTGTATTATCCAGTGCCGAAAGGCCAACGCAGCCTTCGGGGACGCCAAAACATGACGGGTTACCGCCCGTGCCAAACTGAACGCAGATTTGATTAGGTCCGACGATTGTGTCGGCACTGTTGATTGGTCACTGGCTGTTAGCTCTCGTCACTTTTATGACTGTGGACCGTGGAAAATAGAAAGGAGATAGAAAGAGGGGAATGGACTTACGCAAAGTTGTTTTTGGCAATTTCGTACATGACCTGAGATGCGGTGGCTATATGGGCGTACTCCTTGGGATGGAAGACGGAGGACCGCTGAAACTCGTCCTGCATGCCCCGTGCCTTGAGGCCGTCACCGTTGGGGTCAAGTCCTGGTCCCGCCACTTGGTCATCGGGACCGGGCTTCGGAACCCATAGATCATTGGGATGTACAGGGCCGTTCCATGTTCCTTGCTCGTCGAGCCCGGAGAACAACTCGTGGAACCAGACGTCGACGTCTGTTAGGTAAAGATCAGTTAGTTGTTGTAGTGTAAGAGCTAGACATGAGCTATAAATATAAGTTCAGAATAAGTACCTTTAGCTCCCCAGATGTTCTTTCCTGGCTCGCAGAACCGCTTCCCTTGGAACGATGGGTCAATATCGATAAAGTGAACCCGGCTCTTGTCACCGGTGAATCTGTCGATGACCTCGGACTGAATCTTTTGGTTGACAGACAAAACAAGTGAGTTCATGGTCTGGCGAGTCGTCCACAGCATATTTAGCTGAGCAATCACTTTCCCTATGATATTATTGAAGAAATTGGTCTTGTCACAAGCATCCCCAGTCTTGCCATCTGGCGAGAAGAACTGTGCATAACCGGTTATGTAGATGTGGCCGGTGCTAGACTGTCGCTGCTGGATCGAAGCTAGTCTCTGGCGATAATTGCTCCAGACATCGTCACCATTGATAAGATTCGTCGATTGAGCAAGCACGTTGTTGCAAGTCTGTTGAGGATTTGGATCACTTCCCGTCACTTTTTTAAAAGGATAAACGCAGGATGCCTTTGAAATATTATCAGCTGTCACTACACACAATACTGGAACTTGAACTTCGACTTACGATGACCGTACCAAAAAGGAAATCGTTCCCGCTAATAGACAGAGAAATAGCATCCGGTTGGGTCAAAGCCCCGACCCAACCTAGTTGATTAACAATGTTATCAAGCACATCTCCTGCGCATGCGATGAACTGATATGTTGTTACCCGACGAAGGGTTCCAAGAAAACTGTTGAGGTACTCTGGGTACGACTTAGACATTCGCGCACAAGCATTATTTTTAGGTGGAAAATCTATCGCATCACTGTCACTTAGCAGCAGCCCTGCTCCGATACCTGATGCAAAACTGTCGCCGAGTGCAGTGTAAATGATATCGGGACCATCGCGGGCTTCAACCTGATGTGCAGGTTCCGTCAAGCTTCCAACCGAGTCGAAGGGCTTAGCCTGAGCTAAGGACCAAAGTAGGCCAAATAGTAGCAGAGAAAGCATTTGGGCGCAAACTTTTGAGATATTGAGCTGCAATCAAAAGGAAATGATTACTAACAGGAGTCATGAGACGAAAGTATCTTCTTGATGGGAATTCCTGCATCTTTTATATCTTGAAACCGTTGAAAAAGAACACTCAAATAGCTGCACTGCCCCTCTAGAATTGGGTCTTTCTACTACTCAGGATTTCTGCGTTTTAGGTGAGAATCACTTCAAGTCTTGGTACAGAAAGGCGTTTCACGAATAATATAGGGCAATTTCGCATAATAACACAAGTAGGGTAGGAAATCGAGATTTCATGTAGTAAGCACTAACAGCCGCACAAAGGAATTGAGCTTCTCTGAATCCGAGTTAAAGGACGGTATAAGCAGAGGATCATATTCGTAAACATTTAATTTCTATATATAATAACACGAGCGGGTTGTCAAGATTCCATGGCAGTAAGCACTAGCGGCCGCACAAAGCAATTCAGCTTCCCTGAATGCGAGTTAACAGACGGTGTAAGCAAAGGATGATGTTCGTAAACGTAATCAGAGGAAGAGACTTGATATTATGCTATAAAGTTTACTCAGCCTCAAATGAAACCCTCTTATGAATACCAAAGTCATAAAATTGCTGTAATTGAACTAGAGTAGAAAGAATTTGTATTGCTATATAGAAAAACTATTTATCAAGGAAGCCCTAGAGCGACGACATAGAAAAAATGTTTTTGTAAAAACAGTTGAAAATATTCGGCTATGGTTATGAAACACAATATACACAAGAATAAAAAAAAATATCGACCCGTATACAATGTTTAAAATATTTGAATCAAAGTATCTGTTAATTTTTTTGGCACGTAGGATTTTCGGCACGCAGGCTTTTCGACACGCAGGGATCGACGTTAAGGCTGCAGTTGTATTCCCTAGGCTACAGCTGGCACTCCTGCTTCTCGTAAACCTCAATTCACCATGTCCCAACTTTTTCATTCCTAGCCAGGATCGTCAATCAATCCTGCCTTGACATGCACTACCCGTTGGACCGTGTATAGCTGGCAGATTAGCATGCGCGGGTGCATGTACAGACCTTCAACATTGCACTACAATGCAAGGCTGCGAGCTTCTCTATTCGAAATCTGACCTTAGTATATGATAGAATGCCGTCTCTCAAACTTCCTAGTTTCCGGACCTTCGACCATGGCTGGAAGAAACGCCCTCTTGGCACACCTTATCTCTACTCGCCTCTCGGCAACGACGAAATCAGGCTTCTCACATTACTCCCCGGCTTGTTCTCTTCCAAGATACGAGTTTGTCTAGAATCAACATTATTTACCGAGGATGCTGTCCCAGTATATGAGGCTCTGTCATATGCCTGGGGCACGACAGAAAATCGTACAAATATTCTCGTCGGATCGTCGGGCCATGATGCGCTTGCAGTCACACAAAACCTCGCACAGGCATTGCTTCACCTTCGATATGAAGACAAGCCTCGAGTACTATGGATAGATGCTATATGCGTCAACCAGCATGACCTCCAAGAAAGAAGTGTACAGGTCCAGCGCATGGCGGATCTCTATTCCAGAGCGATGCGGGTAGTTGTTTGGCTCGGTCCTGAATCTAAATATACTACTACTGCGTTGGACTTCCTCGAGCTTCTGGACTCAAAAATAGAAGTCGACTTCATCAAAGCTGATATGCGCCCTACTTCTGATGAAGCTCATTGGGCCGACCGTTCAATTCCTTTGATCATTCCTAATGAAACCCCGGCTCTCGCAGATTTCTTCTTTCGTGCCTGGTTTCAACGGCTCTGGATTTGGCAAGAGATTCGATTGGCGTCGAAGACCTCTATCGTGTTGTGGGGCCACCGTTCAATTCCTTGGAGCAAAATTCGCAGTTCTGTCATTTGCCTGTCTCAGAGGCATACCTTTCTCGGCCAATTGGCGAATGTTATCACTTTGATCTCTAGGCTGACTCTTTACAATATTGAAAGCCCGCAGCATGGCATGGTCGCACTTTTTGGAGCAACGAACTCATGCCTGTGTACGGATCAGCGCGATCGAGTGTTTGCACTCCTCTCTCTGCTCACTCTGCAGGAACGAGGATATGGAATAGTTCCCGACTACTCGAAGACAGTGGCTGAAGTCTATATGCATGCCTTTAGCAGCTATGTTCGAGAAACCAAGGATTTAAACCTCATGGCACCGACCGAACTTCACCCACGACCAGAAGACTTGCCGTCATGGGTTCCAAACTGGTCTCACCAAAAGACTAACTGGCCATATATGAAGTCATACGCTTCTGGACAAAGCAAAGCTAGCTTCAAATTCATGGAGAACGGTATCATGCAAGTCATAGGTGTAAGGATTGCTGCTATTGAGCAAGTGGAAATGTTCAAATCCCTTTTCCCGATAAGCATTGTGGATGACATACGGCGTATGGCTTCAAAAAAGGGTGCTTTCGACACCTTTGTTCTTGAGCCGGAAAGTGTCCGAGCACTTTGTGGAGCTCTATGTGGAGGAATGTTTGGTCATCGTTACCCTGCGGTCGCTGAGAGGCAGCCAAGTATGGGCCAAGCTGAGCAGCAGGTCCGTGTAATATTGGATCTAAAGATACCTAGTCATGCTGTGTACTCTTCAGACCAAGTTAAATTTTGGCGATATTGTGAAAGTAGCTGCAACGGCCGCTCGCTCTTCGTAAGTAACGATGGTCGTGTGGGCCTGGGGCCAGCCATAGCACAAGCTGGCGACCAGATTGTCATCTTCTTGGGTCTTGACATACCCATGATTATTCGAGCAAAGGGAAGTAAGTATGAGGTCGTGGGAGAAGCATACTGCGATGGTATCATGGATGGAGAGGCGATTCTCGGTCCACTCCCCAGCGGCTATGAAGTGTTTGCTCGATTCCATCCTACAAACGAGAACCATTATTGGGTAGCTAAGACTGATGGTGCTCAGGTCGAAGACCCAAGGCTAGGCCCGCTACCAGATGGCTGGCGAGTAATGAGTCATGAAAATGAGGAGTATTACCAGAAGTTTTGGGACGCAAGTCAAGAGCAGGAGACGGATGACGATCCTAGAACCTCTCCGGAAGCTTTGAGAGAAAGAGGTGTGGACTTACAAAATTTCGAGCTGGTCTGATTCAGCAGGAGTCACATTTGAATGACCGCATCAACTGCAGAACCTTAGATATCGTGTACATCGTCATAGCACCATATTATATACATCGAAATTATACACCCTCTCTCCGCTCCCCACAATCATCACCCCGCCAAAGCCTTCTCGATCAGAGCCTTACTCGTATCAGACATCGGAATCTGCAGCGCAAGCTCATGCCCCCTCTCACTCATCTTCCCCCACGTCTTCCTCAGTATCGCCAAAATCTTCCCCTCATCATGCTCCTTCTCAAATGCCTCGAACTGGTCATCCAGAAACACAAGACACGCCACATCCTCCAGGACCTGCGTCTCCTCATTACTCCTTAGATCCTCTTTCCGTATCAGCCCCGCCACCTCCTCTGCCTCGGCCTCGGTGAAGTTGCAGCCTAGACAGATAGCGGACGCGAGATCTGCCTGTCGTTTCTTGAGGAAGGAGCGCCAGGACAGGTAGCCGGCTTTGGTCATGGGGTAGGAGGAGCGGGGGATCTCCCAGCGCCGGAAGTGCTGTGCGCGGATGGCGGTCTTGAGGATGGGGGAGGCGGAGGGGCTGCGTAGGGAGAGGTAGTGTGTCATTTTGCGGGCGTAGTGGAGCTCGTAGGGGACGTCTGTGCCGTCGACGATGGCGATGTTTGGGTCGTGGGAGTGGGCTTCGTCTATGAGGGAGATGGCTGCTTCGTAGTTGCTTGCGGCCATTGTGAGAGAGGTTTTTAGAGGTATGATATGTCTTATTGGATACGATCAAGCTTTTTTTGCGCATAGGATTGTTGGCAGGATCGCGTGTTTCGAGTGTAATGACAGAGATGAAAGTATACATTCCGGAGAAGCTGTTTACTGAGGGGTTGTTGATAAGAAACGATAAGAGAGCTAGCTCTGGCTCTGGGTAGTGAGAAGCAATCAGGCTATAGTGTTAGATTGTTTCGGCACCTATCGATTAGACTTCTATCTAAGCTCATCCTCTCTTCCTTCTAATATCATATTTATCCAGTCTTCAAATATCATCACGGACCCTAGAATTGTTCACACGTGGTGAGTTTTGACGAGATGAGTTTTGTGGCTCTGATTTCTCCGCGGGGTAGCTTGCGCCTTGCCCCACTGTGGTACTCTACTGTACTTTTACTAAGAACCGGATTGTGTCCTATCAGCGGTTGCCATGCTATAAGTAACCTCGAAACTAATCTCAAGGTCTCCAACGCTTTTTAATAAACGGTGGTGTAGTTACTGGTGAGGTCCTTTAGCGTGGTCTCTCAGCTTTCATCTGATGCCTTAATAGGAGCCTTGAGCTTCGCTTAGCCCCTGAATTGAAATCTGGGTCTGGGCTGGGTTCGTGGCATTCAAGCTGATTTGAAGGGGAAATACCTTTGTCCGCTGAACGATCCAGTTCTGCTTTATGGAAGAAGAGGGGACATTAGAGAACAATACGTAGAGTGCTGGTGAAGTGAACAAGTAATTAATGATGCGTTTCCATTTTTTGGTGGTCCGAAAACGAGCTCTTTACATCGAGCTAGTGTAGATGGCGACTGCAGGGCAAGCGCATCCACAGTAAGCAGCACAGGTTGACATCTCACCATTCTCCATCATTGGTCTCCATCTCAACGAAATCACAGACTTCTGCGACTTCGAATTGAGTTGTAAGACATGAATCATTACATCTCTTAAATCGGCCGTCTTACATCCTCCAGGAAAAGGCTGAGTCACTGTCGTGGGAGCACCCAATGCCTCTCGACGCCGCAGAGCCCCTGGTCGAGGCCAACGCGTTGCCGATTTTCGGGTTGGTAGAAATGCCCGACACCTCACTCGGGCGCTGCCGGACCCGACCACACTCTAGCTGACTGCAATTTTGCTGGTCGGACGCTACGTGTTTAGAATGAGCCTCCTTTCTACGCGTCGGTGGCGCATTGTATCATGCAGAATCATCTGGCATTCGAATCTTGATTCAGAAGTACTAGCAGGAAGTGCCGCCTGGTAATGATTCGTTTGAGGCTCTGACGAATAGGCGCGTCGTTCTAGGTGGAAATCTACTTCTAGTCTGGGCTCGTTGTCGCAGATGGGCGTGCAGTGCCTGGCCCAGATCTACGTCAATCTATTAGCGTATTTTGGCTCGTCTCGAATAATACGATCTAACGTGTTCGCATTAGAGATATAAATCGATGAGGTCGCTCAAAGTTGGGATCATGTCAACTGTGGACAAGCACATCTCATCCTTCCATTACCTCATTACCTCTCAATCATGTCCAACCTAAAGGTACTTGTCGTGGGCGCATCGATTGCGGGTCCAAGTGCGGCCTACTGGCTTGCTAAAGCTGGTGCAAACGTAACTGTCATTGAGCGCTTCTCAGCGTTGCGTATAGGTGGACAAGCTATCGACATACGGACTGCTGGTGTCACTGTGATGCGGAAGATCCCAGGAATGGAGGCCACCGTGCGCTCAAAAAGGGTAGACATTGATGGCCTATGTTTCGTCCGTGAAAACGGCAAACCATATGCAACCATAAAAGCTTCAGGAAATCCAGACCAACAGACACTTGTTTCGGAGTACGAGATCTATCGCGGTGATCTTTCCCGGATACTTTATGATATGACCAAGGACAATACGAGGATCAAATATGTCTTTGGAGAACATATCGCCTCTCTACAGCAGAAAGAGGACGGACCCGTGACTGTTACGTTCGCAAACGGCTTCCCCACTTCAGAATATGACCTAGTTGTTGCCTGTGATGGCACGACTTCAAGGACTCGTGGAATAGGCTTTGGCTGTGGTCATCGAGACCACATCAGAGAACTCAATAGCTGGTCTACCTTCTTCTCTATCGACAGAGATCTTGTGAACGGGAGCAAAATGGGTCATTCATGGAGCACAGTCGGAGGCCGCTGGCTCGCTATAGGTGCTGATTCAACACCGGGCGTGAACCGCGTTGTGCTTTCCGGCATCAACCAAAGCCCCGAAGCCATGGTGGAATTTCACGAGGCCTCAAAACTAGGCGATGAGGCGCTCAAAATTTATGTGGCTAAGCGGTTCAGGGGGGCTGGCTGGAAAACCGATGATATTCTCGATGGCATGATGACATCAAAGGACTTCTATGGAGCCGAGATTGCACAGGTCAAGGTCCCAAGTTTCCACAAGGGACGCTTCGTGCTGGTTGGCGATGCGGGCTATGGCCCAGGTCCTACTGGTGGCGGTACTAGTCTTGCGATGACTGGCGCTTACGTGCTGGCAGGTGAGATTGCGAGGCATAAGGGTGACCTGAAAGCAGGACTCAATGCCTATGAGGAACGGATGAGGCCGATCGTGACTGATTTGCAAAAGATCCCGCCTGGAATCCCTGGAATACTTGCGCCACAGACAAAACTAGGGATATATCTGCGCAATATACTGTTCTTTGTCGTTGCTTGGAGTAGCAAGGTGTTGGGGTGGGTAGGTAAATACTTCTCTGCCTCAATGGGGAAGGATAAATACGGTATTCCTGATTATGAATGGGTTGAATGAAGACTGGAGGTGCTGTGCTTGATTTAATGTATGAAATACCCCGCACGTACTGTGCATCATTCTCCTCACTAGAAATTGCTACAAGATTCTCAAGATATTATATACTTAAAAGCATTGTGGTGTCCGCCATGTTATTGGTGACCCGGGAGGATAATGAGCGGCAAGAACGTTGAGAGTGGTGGATGTAAATGCCTACATATATAGGACCCTACTAAAAAGTCAAGCTTCCCAAAAAAGGAACAATGGGCTTAAATGAATCTGCCATGCTCTCCAAAATTGCGAAAAAATCTTCGCTGAGAATCAACGCCACACGCAAATTCTTTGATGGAACGTAGAATACGGCAGCTAAGAGATCTCTACCGCTTTAATCTCCCCTCTACACAGGCACCTGGTACACCTGGGGCTCGCCACACTTCGACCAATTCTAATCCAGCACTTTCAAAGAGCTGTCGGAACCCTGCCTCGGTCCTCTCCTTACCCCCCATCGTCATGACTGCTTGGTCCAAGACCGCGGCAGGAAAATCCGCCTCGCTGACTCGCTGAGGAAGAACCATCTCGCATATCAATATTCGAGAGTCAAGTGACATTGCGATTGCAATTTGTGAGAGAATGCCAACACAGACAGGATCTGCGTAGTCATGTAATATCATACGCAGGAAGTAAGCTTTAGCACCTACAAAATCAAACATTAGCACCCTTTAAGACAAAATTTGTCTTGAAGATTTAGATTTTCAGATGAAGACGCACCTAGGATCGGCTGAGCTTTTTGAAAATCATGCTCCATCATCATCAATTCTGCCGGGATATCTGCCTTAGACTTGGCCATCTCGATGACATCCTTTCGGTCCTGCAGCACACACATCTTCTTATCGAGCACGGGATAAGCGTCTATAATGGTCTTTAGACACGCGCCATGGCCGCCTCCGACATCGACGAGCTCCATGATTCCCTTTTCGCGCTCTTCCGGCGTGCTGGCGAGAATGCTGAAATCGAAGTGGCCGATGACAGGAACCGCGACGTCGATACCAGCCATGCCGACTTGGAAAGTTTGGATCTTCTCGGGGCTCTGGGCCATGATTGCCCAGACGGGTGTCCCTTCTTGCTTGTGGGTCCAGGTGTATGGGTTATGGAGGGGGTCGTCGGGCTCATGAGCGTTAGTCAGCTGGCCTTTCTCGGTCAGATAGTCGTCGAAGTTGATCATGTTCTTCAACCACTCATCGTACCTTTGGAAAAATGTGAGGATATGAGCAGCAGAAGAGGGGACTCTTACATGGCGAGAAAGAGCTGCCCCGGGCCAGGCTTTGAAGTCTGATAACCGAGTGAGTACTTGGTGTGCAGATAGTCGCCGCCATCTGGGCGTGTCTGGTCAAGCAGTCCTGTAGCCACTAGACGATTGAATAGGTATTAGGAGTGCTTTTTTGCATGTCAGTGCACTTTACTTAGAGATTCATACCAAGGATACGACCCATTCGCTCTGTTTCACAGCGTCAGCAGAGGTACCAAGATTCCCCACTCAATCGATTCGAAGAAACTTATAGGGTTCATGAATACCTAAAAGAGAGGCCTGAGCTCCAGTCTTCTCCGATAGCTCCCTTAATGAAATTGAGCCACTTTCGGGCATAGCTTCAAACACCTTCAGTTTAATGAATGTTCGAATAGCAACTACTTCCGCCATCTAATAAGAGATCATTAATTAGGTCATGTGCTACATTTTATTACACTGCATCATACATTGAGCCCATGATAGTAGGGTTTCTGTTCAGGTGGGACAAGTGCCTGCGTAACCTTCTTCGCTTGTTCCAGAACTTTGACACGCGACATGTAGCCATTGAGATCTGGCGCAGTCGAATAAGCTTGTGCGACATCATTCAGGTCAGCGATGAGAACCTGTAGCTCGTGTAATGTTGGGAGGGCCATGTTTGGTCTTGCGGTCCGAACGTTGGATGTCAGATGCGGGTGAGATTAGCAACAGCGATCGGCTCTTTGAGAACATGTAGTGGACCGGCGCTTAGGGCAAGCTTTCTGCAGCGGATAGTGGGCGAGAGGCTGAAGCGGCATGGGGATTGTATCTACTTCAGAAGTGCAGGCCCATGGCACAGGTGATTGGATGCACCGTGTATGATTTGCACTGATAGTTGCGGCCCCGCTGGGATGAAATCACCCCACATTCTAGCTCCGCTCAGCTGCTTCCGAGGACCACGGAGTAGCTCTCATCCAGTTGAGTTTAACACGCGTTGTCAGATTCATCTCTTCTTTAGACAGGGCCGTCATTGCAACTATTATCATGCAGCTAACACCGCGAAGAGGACACGACTACAATTTAGCTAGAGGATACTTGCCACGCCTTCATTTCGATAATTCAGCTTAAATGATTGTCTTAGCGAGCTGACTAGACAAAAATCTGCGACGGTAGCGCAGAATCCTCTTATCTTCCGGGGTTTTTCTTGCCCATATCGAACGTTGAAGTCATATCTTGAAGGAGACACGCAATTCAACAGGGACTTACCACGTGGGGAAGTTAGTCTACTTTCGTGTGCGCTTACTTCCCTGGTCTACCACTACTTATGAGTCCGTTACTTGGTGCAAGCTATGGCGTCCGTGAATACCGTCGATGATGCCGACTTGATATATGGGTCAGATACTGGAACGCCTTCAATAGCATCAACACAGCCTTCAATAGAACCAGATGACTCACTTACTGACGAAGGATATGCCGAATCTACTTCAACTAGTTACATGACCTCCATCGCCTCCGACATCCGCCACGGGATCGAGGAAGACGGCCGTCGGTACGCTGCATACGGACAGTACAAACAATGGGTGCCGATCGATGACTCTGAGGTAAGAAGGCTCGAGATTGTTATCAGTAAATCAATTAACGAATCAAGCTGGATCGAAATGATTTCCAACACTGCAAATTCACGCTACTTATGGGAAACAAGCTTCACTTAGCACCAGTCAAAAGCGATCCCCATCGCATCCTCGACCTGGGTACCGGTTCAGGAATCTGGGCTATGGATATGGCTGAGAAGTACCCGTCCGCATCAGTGCTTGGTATTGACACCGCAGCGGTGCAACCGGATATAGTCCCGCCAAATTTGCAATTCGAGATTGAAGATGCAGAATCAGACTGGCTTTGGGGCCAAAATAGCTTCGACTTCATCCATGCACGGGAACTAATCCTCAGCATCCGCAATTGGCCAAAGCTAATCTCACAATCATTTTCTCACCTCAAGCCTGGTGGCTATCTACAGCTGGCGGGCTCGATACCATTGTTCCAGGCTGATGACGGCTCGTTGCCTGAAGAGACAGCCTATGCAGAAGTCTCTCAGATATATTTTGAAATGGGTAATAGAATTGGCGTCTCCGGGAGGGACCCTATGAAGTGGAAGCAACAGTTGGTAGATGCTGGGTTTGCAGATGTGCAGGAGCATATCTTGAAAATACCCACTAACCCGTGGCCGAAAGACAGACGATTGAAGCAGATTGGGGCCTTTGAGCTAAGTCATTTCCGTGATGGTATTGCAAATATCTTTGCAAGGGGCTATACCCAGATTCTGGGTGGCGACCCGGCGTATTTCGAAGTCTTGATGGCACGGGCGCGGGCTGAGGTCTTGGACAGGACGAGGCACAGTTACCTGCTATTGTGAGTTGCAAAGATGTTTTCCTAAGTTGAGAGCCTGACTCCTGCAGTTATGTCGTTTTCGGTAAACGGCCCGAGGCGGCTGCGTAGACGAAGACGCCTTTCCTGCTCACTAATGCCGGCTCTGGTGTACGAGTAACAGGAAATCACATAATGGCATTCAGTAGAAATGGACTGTATCGCTACGATCATACAGATAGTGGAGAATTAATCTTTGTTTTCCGTGAATCTACTCAACTATGACAGATTCAAGGACGATTGTCAGACATGAGGCAACACCTAAGCCACAATATGTTATACATCTCAAGCAAACCATTAAATAACCCGACCTTTCACTTGCTTGAAATCCTTCACCTTGATATCTCTCCACACAGCAACTGCCGGAATCGAAACAATCAGTATGGTAGTCGCAGCCACCAGCATCCACTTTTGCGCTTCACCGTAAGCATGCGCAATCGCAGTTCTCGTCGCACTCCCTACTGGATACGAGATTTGTGTCGCCAAATCTCCGTATATCGTGGCGAAATCAGCCTGTGACTCAGCAGGCAAATATTCCATCAGCTTCTTGGGGAAGATGCCGGTCCAGATGGCGGCTGCAACTGTAGAGCCAATCGCGCCTCCGACACTAGCGAACATACCTTCGAAGGCGAGAACGACAGCAATGTATTGATGGGAGGTCGCAGCCATGACAGCCATTTGTTCACAGATAACCAAGGTTCCGCCGGCGACGGCTATGAAGATTTGGCACATGGCAATATAGCCTATGTTGACATCTGGTTGACGGAAGCGGATCATGAGGCCGGTGCCCAAGAGTGTCACTGGGACACCGAAGTAGAGGGCTGCCCATTTAAAGCGACCTGTGTAACGGATCAATAGACCAACAACGATGGCCCAGAAACAGGAGCCGATGCTATAGGTGTTCATGACTATGACGATATGTTAGTGTTTGATTTTTCTGTGAATTAAGGGGGCGCTATACGGTAGCTTGCGTGAGTGACGGAAAGATTGTTGACTGCTTGGAGGAAAGAGGAGAAGTAGCTGTCCCATATGTAGAAAGCGATAAAGAGATCCGCAGATAGGATACAAGCTCCCAATACAGTGCGATCCTTGAGAAGTTCATATGGCATGAACGTCTTGGGTGCAATGTACTTCTCGAACAGCACAAAAGCAATAAGAAGCAAGCCTCCGAAAATTATCATGCAGATAATCATTGTCGATCTCCAGCCGTTTCCTTGGTATGAGTAGAGACTGAATGGAAGCAAAAAGAGTGCCAGTCCCGCACAAATTAGGAGGAGACCAAAGACGTCGAACTCGATGAAGTAGTACTTTATTGATTGAAGTGTTGTGCGGCCACTATCGTGGACGGGCATTAGACCCATTTTCTTAGCCTTTCGGTAATTGTAGATGAACAACCCGAAGAGAGGCATGGTCACGACAGGTACAACAATGGAGAAAACTCCAAAGCCCCATCGGAATCCGGACCCCTTAAGAAGTGATGTTGCGATAGGTCCACCAGTCCAGGTGGTAATAAGGTAAGGAGAGGAGGCGAATGCAAACATGAGACCTCGGTTCTTGAGCGCTGATGTATCGGCGATGAAAATAGACAGACTGTAATCCATGCCGTTGTATCTAGACAGATATATGTCAGCCAGTCAAACCGCAACGAAGCGGCCGAATCTGTGCTTACCCAACCCAATAGAAAACTTGCGCTGCTGCATATGTTTTCACATTATTGCAGCCAGCCATCATGACCAGACCAACGGTCATGAAACAGACCATGACAAAGAAACCCTGAGGGCGCCCCCAGATATCAAGGATCTTGGCAAGTGGCAGCTTGAAAAGACCGCCAATAAGACTTGACATAATACTGGTGGCAGCAGTGAGAGAGTGCTGATCGAAAGAGCTGGTGACATAGGGTGTCAAAGAGTTTGTCACGCTTTGCTGTGTTGAATTGACGAAGTTGATGAGCCAGATCCTGCAAAGATATTATTGAGCTGCTCTTTCTCTTTTTCAAAAGCGAATAAAAGAGCTTACAGAACATATGCCGCAATCAAGTGCGAGGTACTCCAAACTTTCGTCGTGGCCTCAATTTTTTGTACGCCATGTTGAGCATCGGCCGAGACACTATCACCATCACTGTCTACACCAATGGGTTGAGCGTCTGAGGCGAGGCCAACTTCCTTGTCGTCGTAGTCCCTGGTTGGCGTCTCGTCTGCCACTACAGGGTCGGCTCGAATCCTGCCCAAGAATGGCTTCATGACGATATGTTTGACGATTTCTTTCTATCTCAGTCTCACCAAGTCAACAATATACAATTGAGATGTTGTAGCCCATTGTATGGGCAGGCTCGAATATTTAACATCCAGGACAAAATTCGACATAGAGTCTCGATCTCAGCTCCTCGTTCCCGCCGTTGCTTTCTGTTCGGCCACACTTACTGAATTGGGAGGTCGACTTTTCAGGAAATAGCGCAAGGTCCCACTATTGGCACGTACTCTACCTACCCAAAGGCTTTCGACCATGGTCGAGGCTACGTTATTAGGTCAAACAAATCCTTGTGAACGATCTGATAAGATCGGTTTTTCATTGGGGAATGATCTGATAAGATAAAATTTTCTCTTGCCAAGGCGGGCTGCTCGGCACTCCCCACTAGAAGCGGGCTTCTTCCCCTGTTTCCATGACCAATTATAAGCCAATTATGTTCGTTCGTGACCCACGAACAACTCATCTGAGTCTAGACGGAGAGAACAGGGCCAACAAGCTGCAAAATTCGGCACGTGGGGATCCAGTCTTCGTTGCTATCTATGCTATCTTGCTTTCGTACAGGCGCACTCGCTTGAATCCGATACCGGGGCCATCGAAGACATAAATCCTATGGACACTCTAGAAGCAATTGCTAACAAAAGTAAAGCTACAAGCTTAGCTGAACATATCAAATATTCGAAATGCTCTAGAACTCTGCTAGATTTTGGATTTTTACTGGATTCGAATTGGCCTTGTAGATTCAGAGAAACGAACAAGACAATTAGAAGATGCGCGAGGATGGAAAGAAAGATCAAAATATTTATTAAGCTTCTATGATGGTCATGCCATATTCATGGCTATGCTTGAGTGCCAACAAATTTTACCTGTTCCCAGCATGGCGCGTAGCCCAGACGACACGTCTTACGGAAGTAGCCGATTATAGACATGATCTAGTGATCAGCTCTTCCCTAGACATGAAGGATCTTGTCACGCGCGGCCTTCTATTGCCATGTTATGCTACGCTTGGGCGAGACTGAATGACCTTTTCGGCTCTAGCCCAGATAGTCGCTAAGAGATTTTCGGATTTCAGCTCATCTTAGCTTCCTAGGTGTCCCGAGGAAGTTGACACTTCCGGACTTTGTCAGCTTCAGATCTTCGACAAACCATAACGATCTATCATCTACACAAGGCCATTGAGACTGAGGCGCTTACGAATGTTATAGCTGAACGAACCCATGCAGCAAACATTTCGACATTAAAAATTTGATTTTATTTTTCTCAGTATCAATTCAGATACTTCAAAGACATACCTTTTTCTCACGCCCAAAATATAATATGATGGGAGTTTGCGCATATATGTAAGTTTAGGCAGGCGTACCTGTAGGAAGAACGCACTTGTTCTTAAACGTGTCTGCGTCCGCCTCATCACTCTCTTCGCGTAGTTTCCAGGCGCCACGTTTCCAGGGAAATGGTCATGCCGCTTCCATTCATCGACATACCATTTCTCGGATAGACTATAGCACATTCCAGGCCGCGGAATATGCCGCGAACGCAAGGGGACTCTTTTTCAAATTGTGGGGAAATATTTCCACGATCTGAAGCAAGGGAGGTTGAGGCGTTCAATAATATGCAAAATTAGCACTTGGTTATTCTCTGAGCACTTCTAGAAGCTTTAAACTTGATATCGAATAGGTCACTTGGGCTTACCTTATACTGTACATACAGGCTAGCTCGAGAGACTTGAAGCTCGTAAGGGCTTGA
Organism: Proliferodiscus dingleyae; assembly: GCA_003988795.1. Classification (NCBI taxonomy): domain Eukaryota; kingdom Fungi; phylum Ascomycota; class Leotiomycetes; order Helotiales; family Lachnaceae; genus Proliferodiscus; species Proliferodiscus dingleyae. The sequence continues at coordinate 325,678 of QYAK01000027.1, forward strand.
GGCTTTCATGCTCACCGTAAAAAGAGCCGAACAGCGTCTCTAGCAGAAGAGTGTCTTTTTAAAGATACGCAGCGGCCAAATTAGGCTATAGCGTCTCATTATCAGTTGTACCAAGTGCTTCCTCCCGTTGCATGTGTACGTTGTGGCGTTAGACTTAACTTCATTCTATATGTCTTAGCATAAGTTGGATATATTTTCCAACCATTATATCATTAATTCTCTCTTCATGGTAATATGACGTTGGGCGAATAAAATATTCTTTGTTCTATTCTTATCCAAGTCATTCATGGGTGACAGGAATGTTACACACGTAGCTTGCATTATCGCCGAATGAAGACTCGGGCTTAGCGGTCATAGCTCCTTTTATGAAAGACAGCAATTATCAAATTTATCCTTGCTCGGTCCTAGCTTGCCAAGGGATCATGGTAGGACCCGAGGCTTAACTTGTCGAGATGAATCAATCAGATGGCTGTCGATTAGCGAGTGGATCTAAAGTAAGGGTTGACCGTGGCGTAATACCAAAGGCTTGGATTACACAAGATCCCCAGCATTTGAGTTATTACCCTAAATCGAGTTTTGGGCGCACGGCTGGGAACTGGAGATTGTCTGTCCAATTCGCTGGCATTAAATTTAGTTATTTGCCCCCAAAAGCTACCAGAGAGACGTCACTTATCATGTTAAACACTCCACAATGTAGGAATTCGACTTGTGCTATGCCGTTCAGGCGTCCGCTGACGATTGAATGGTGCCGACGGAAGCGCCGATAATTGTGAGAGCAAGTACTACAATGCTTCTGTAACAAACGAAATGGAAGTAACAGAGACCAGTAATTTTCAATGTCTTGAATCTGGAATGGTAGTCATCGGCCCAACTTTCGCGTTCTAAATCACAAGTCACAATAAACAATTCACTGTACTCGAGTCTCCAACCCTTCAACAATTGCTGTCAGCACCTAACAACTTCCGTCAGCCTCCAACCACCTCCGTCAGCATTCGGCATTCGGCCTTCAGCAACTTTATGAAACGACGATTACATCGAAATACGGAAGTTGAGCACCAGCACGATGGCCTCTCCGCTGCAAGAATCAGTCACCCGCGCAAACCCTGAGCGAAACCTTCCTCGTCGTGTTCATCTCGTTGGAAGCACTCCTTACTCTACCACCACCGAGGCTTTGCAACGCCTAAGCCGCGCCTTTCCCAGCCGCCTTCGCTATCTTCCCGATGGCGAGGTTGGAAAACGCAATTACTTCGTCTTCTGGCAGCATGAAACCTTCGCCAAGAGCCCGCATATCCTTCTCGACCCCAAGAAAATAGGCGACTATCAGCTTCATGAAAGCGGTTCGACTAAGGCTGAACAGATCAAGTTGTCGGCACCTGGTTACGATGACTTCGCAGTTGAATCTTATGCCGAGTTCTGCAAGTTGAGAGATATCGGCATCATTGAGAAAGATGTACGATTCCAAGTCTCGCTCCCGACTCCAGTCAATCCAATTGGTCTCTTGCTCTTTCCGGAGTATAGAAAGGCTGCTGAGCCTATGTACGAGGAAGCTCTCTTGGCTGCTCTTCGTCGCATTCAGGATGAGATTCCGGCAGCCGATCTTGCTATACAGTGGGATATGGCGTATGAAATTGGAATGCTTGAACTACCCGGTGCTTTCCCATCTTGGTTCGACACTTCTGTCATGCTAGGCATCGTTGAACGTGTCAGTCGCCTGGCCAAGCACGTCGACCAGGGTGTCAAGATGGGATTTCACTTGTGCTACGGTGATGCAGGACACAAGCACTTCATTGAGCCAAAGGACATGAGCATTTTGGTTGATATGGTGAATGTGCTCTCGATCGTCGTTGAGAGAGAGATTGACTGGGTTCATGTTCCGGTACCGAAAAATCGCACGGATGAGGCTTACTTCGCACCCCTGAAGTACCTTAAGTTGAGGCCTGGAATGGAGATCAATCTAGGACTGGCTCACGCCTGGGACCAAGAAGGTACCAAGGAGAGGATTCGTGTCGCGAGCAAATTCCTGGATGACTTCGGTATTGGCACGGAGTGTGGTTTCGGTCGCACCGAGATCGACGAGCTGGACAGCGTCATTGAGATTCTAGCCGAAGCCACCTCACCAGAATCCATTAATGCAAAGCTTTGAGGCTGAATTCTTCCTCAAAGTTGGACACATGTTGCGACATGCGGTATGATATTGTAGGCGTTGCCAGGCAGAAACAGTACAGTGTGTGTAAGGGATTCATGATGGGAATAATCAAGCTCTGGACTTGATGGAAATATTTTGCTTGTATTCAGTATCGCTCACTAGCAGAGAAGCAATTGAAGCAGCCCCTGACTATAGAGTAACATCGTGCTTTAACGACCTTCCCCTTACAAGGATTACAACTCGTATTTCTTCGACTGACAAGTGTCTTAGTCAAGCGGAGATGCTGACATTACTTCGCACTTTCGCTCATTTAGGAAAGAGTGACGAGACGTCTGCTGCGGGAAACACGAAACACCCATGCAGCCCTATCACAGCACCATGAGAGATTACGTTCCCAGCATTGGCGAGATGCAATTAAAGAGAATAAGCTTCTCGTCTATTGGCTTCGTCGCCGGCATGGTAGTAGGGTAAATATATCACGCAGCTCTAGGCTGATGCCGATCCCTCAGTCGGCGGTCAAAACACATTGTCGGTATTCTGAAGACAACAATATTTATATAGTCCTTCTCTTTTTCCATTCAAAGTAATTCAACAGCTTCAACTCTTATCAACAATTGACGAATCAAATGATCCTTCTACTATTCTCCCCTCATTGGGATATCAGTCTCGACCCAGTCCCCGAGCTCTCCTATCCGACACCTCCCCGCCCCACTCCCTCGCCCTCCCTCTCATACTCCCCATCAACGCCTCCAAAATGGAGAAAGACAGCATCGATAACTCCTTCATCGAGTCCCGCACTGCGAAACTAGTAGCCGCATACAATGCGCTAGACGTAGAGACCGCGCTGACTTTCTTCGCCGACGATGGTCTTGACTACAGCGATTACGGTACGCCGTTACAAACCCCTTCCCATATTCCCAGTTAATCGGCCATATCCCCAATTTCAAAACTAACTTCAATCTGTTCGCAAGGAGTTATGGCCCTCCACATGTCGAAACCGGCCTTTGCAGACTTCTTGCGCAGCATGTTCAAAACGCTGCTGAATATGGAATTGAAGACTGTGAGTGTGTCTGGGAATGAGCACTTCCAGGCTTGGGAATGGGAGATGAGCTTTGTGAAGAAGGACGGTCAGACTGAATGGAAGGACTTGGATGATGGTATCACTGGGCAGAATGGTCGGATGCACATGAAGGGTGTGAGTCTGAGTTGGTGGAATGAAAAGGGAGAGAAGATAGTCAGGGAATGTGACTATGCTAGATTCGTTTGATCTTGCTGAGATAAAACCTGGTTGGCATTCTATGTTTAAGATGTTCTAGTCTCTAGTCAATCTCTATCTTGAGAAGATGGATGATGGTTCGGTATGCACAATTCTCTCAATTAGCTTTTCATATATTTAGGGTCATGATACGAACTGCAGGGGTTCCCCAGGGCTGAAGTAGTGTTGTAATCCCGTAAACGTTATTGATCCTCCTGTCCCAAATTAAGCTCGTTGGATAGCTGCCTACAACATCTGACAATCCTTCATGGTCGCCTGGTGTGACATGTATGTTAGAACTTTCGCACACACAATTTTAGACACGTAGACGCTAGTCGCAGTTAATAATATATACAGTGATTTCGTTTGATGAATGTCCCTTTTGATCCTACGGCTAATTGAAAACGTGCTCTCCCGTAAACCAGACTCCAACTTCATTTTCACTGCTGCTCTGATCTGAGCTAGATATGAGCGTAGCTGAGTAGACTTTGCGTCGTGATTAGAAGAATACAGTAGTGAAGCTTTTGGCTCGTACCATTCTTGGAGTCGAGATCATTTCTTGGGAATATTTCCAATACGATAGTATCATAAATCCCATTACTTAAGAAAGCTTTCAAGTATTGCTTATCCAGTGAAATTGCTAATGTAACGGAACATCTCTTTCAATCTATTTAACCCTCTGCAGATCGTAGCGTATTGTTTTTTAGTAGGAGAGAGAGGTTTCAAAATATAGAGTATCACTATTGTGCAAATTCTAGGAGCTTAAAAAGTCGTTCCTTTCATCCTCGCTACTTCAAATAGATGTCCTGGAATTCATTTTTGTCGAAGCCCTTAAAGGCTTCTCCGTACATAAGCCCATGGACATATGCCTGTCCGATAAATTGAAAGTGATTTAGCTTTCCTTCAAGGGGCCGGAGAACGAACGGGGTCAAGGTGTTACGAACGATATAGACCAGATCACCTAATCTCATGCGAGAAGGTCCCAGCCCTATATTTTTGCCCGCTGTAGAAAAGAATAAACGATTGTTGCAAATTTTGTGGACGGTGAACATGTAATCGTTAACTTTGATCCATTGCGAGTCGGTTATCGTAGACATCAGTTCGCTCTCTTCCGGGCTCAATGGCCAGCATTCCGGAGCCTTAACCGCCAGCACAGCCTTCATCAAATGGTAGACGTCTTTCACATCAGACGTGCATTGCTGAGAATCGAGAGTGTTAGCAATCAGCGTCCGAGAATGTGCATCGATAGCCTCGTCTTGAATGCCATATATCTGCTTTGTTGTTTCGAAGCAAGCCGCAATCCATGAGAGTGATTGTCCGGCAGATGATATACCCTCGTATCCCGGCTCATTGTCCCACCATCGCCATGCAAAGTCTTCCATACGTTCAACAGTCTCGACGAAGAGCCCTTGAACAAGAAGCACATTGTCATCCATAACACTAGCATAGACAGGTATGTTCGTGTCCTGATCAAATTGCCCTTTAAACCCGGCGTGAAAGCCAGTCAACACCAGACCCAGACATGTTGTTATCTGACTTTTATTAAGATCTGGACACCACGAAGGCAAGTCTTGGTGATCATCTGTGTCCTCTTCCCTTTCTGTATCATGAAGAATACTCAAAAGCGCATTTGTCTCTACGCTGTACTTTGCAGTCTCGAGGTACACTTCTGCCGGACTTTTACTATAGTCTACTTTGATATAGTCTCGAAATTGATCATTGGCTAATCTAAGAAATCTGTAGACTTTGTCGCGAGGGTCAGTCGTAAGTAGTCTGTCCCCAGCTTTAACAAGCGCCAGTAAGTCGAGCTTTTTTGACTGCTCTCTCCTATGCATTGCAATGAGTTTCAGTGAGAGTACAGCTTGTGTGATCGGTAAAGTGTCCCCCAGGTTTCCCCTTTCGATCAACTCTAAGGCGTTTGAATTTCTCAGTGCCTCAACAAAAGCTAACAGTTCTTGGAAAGGAATAGATATACAACCACACATGACCTGAATCTCCTTAGCAAGCACCGCCTCTTGGTAAACCCATACACGTAGAAACCATTCCCAACTGAACAGATCATAAAGACCACACCAGATATCAGAAAGCTGTTCAGGTAATTGAAACGAAGCTAGTCTTTCGGGGGTTGACCCGAGTCGACCGTCGAAACCTTGGAGTTTCGTCATAAGGTTGGGTATCTCATTCATTCCCTTCCCAATCAGCGAAGTACTCTAGCTGAGCCATACAATGACTTTGACTGCCCCAGCATAGATTTCTCCCATCAGAGGCACTTGTATGCTCTTCTCCGCATTGTCGGTCTGATTAATACAGACTGCATCGATCCAGACCATGTGGTCTCCATTCGTTGTCCACAGCTGCGGTAATACAGTGCGAACGTTGAGAGTAACTTTGAGGGGGTTTCCACCGCAGAGGATTGTCTCGTTGGACTCTTGGCCGCCCCATGTGTACAACAAGGCGACATACGGAGGAGCCTTGCGCAACTCAACATCAAGGAGTTTGTAGGCAGCATCTTCTCCACTCCCAAAGACATGCAACAGACGTATATAACCCAGAGGTAGGTCTTGATACACATGATCGCTAGCCATATTGCCTCATGCTTGTAGAAGGATTTGATATGAAGTATGAAGATACTCAAGTCTAGTGTGACTAATGCAAGCCGTGCTGTAGGTGGCTGGGACCACTCCTCAAGGTCATTGGTGGATCACAATGGTTGCACAACAGCATGAGCGCTCTATCTTGGTCACATATTGATTTTCGGATACAGCCTTGTCCGATGTAAATGGGGAATTTCCACGTTCTCTTGAGTCTGCTCTGCGCGCATGAATCAGGGTGCGATTGGTGCCTGGCTAGAGCACACTTTTCCCATATTCGAATACTATCTCGCAAGATTGGAGGCTTAGAGTTAATATATTAGGATAGCTAGCTTATCATCACCACTAAATCTAGATACTACTAGGAGACAATTACTTCGGAACTTGAAGTGAAACCTAAACGCTACTGCTACTACAGCCAAAGAAATTTCAAATCTCATTCCGAGAATTGACATGTGAGCCAGAACAAATCATCCTTTCTGTATTTGGCATACCGCCCCTACTATAAACAGTATGTAGTGTGAAAATTTTGCCTATGCCTAAACTACTAGGCTGAGCCTTTTTGACCTTGAATGAAGTATGTATTATATAGAATGGCATCTGATATTTTGAAATAGCACGCCCCATAATAGCAAAAGGCTTTGCAAAATTCCAAGCTTTAGGCCATCCGAGTTTCACGTTTTACTGTGCTTGCCTAGCCATAGTCCTACTTCAAGAGTAAGCTTGCTCGGCTGATCGAATTGAACCAAATGCCCCGCTTCCTCGATCACCACCAGCGCCTCAGCATTCAACGCCTTGTTTAGTCTCTTACCTATATCAACAGGTAACCAAGCGTCATCCTTGCCCCAAATAATCTTCGTTGGCACTCGACCTCCCACACTATGATAGTCGTTCTCGACACCACTTGCATCCCTATTGTGAGCCTGAATCATCTCCTGCAGAAACCTTTGAGGCCCTTGACTTCCACCAGCAAGCCAAGGCTCGCATAGCATGTCCTCCAAATCCCGTGACAATGGTTTATATGCCGCAGTCTTCACATAAGCTCGCACAAACCCCTCGATTAGATTCGGTGGTACTGCCGTGAAAACGCTCTCGTTCTCCGCCACGAGTTTGAAAAATGGGAGCCCGAACGGTCCAAGTGCCACGACATCAATCAGGCATAGACTTGCAAAGGAAATGCCATGTTGTAAGAGGAGACGGAGCGATACTAGCCCTCCGTTGTCGTGGGCCACTACATGAGGGCTTTCCAAATTCCAATGCTTGAAGAGAGCGGCACTTGCGTCGGCACGAAGGGTGAGGGAGCCATCTAAATCAATCTTTGCCTCGTCTTCTGCTTTTACCAAACGCTGAGGCTGAGGTGATGAGCCGAATCCTGGATGATCGTAGAGATAGATGCTATAGCGGGATGAAAGATTTGACGCCAGGTCTTGCCATTCGAGACTGGACCACGGCGTGCCGTGTATGAAGATGAGCGATGGTAGATCAGGATCGCCAATACGTGTCCACTGAGTGTGATACTCGTGACTTGAAGTCTTGTGGATGAAGGTTTGATCAAGACTATGCCCAGGCATTTTGCATTTATGATCGAAGCTATAGATTCAAGTTTGCGTTCCTGTCGTTGAGGTTGAAAGTCAATATATCAGAGAGGGTTTCAAATGTTTCAGGATAATTGACTTCTATGAATGGAAAGGTTCGATGTGATTTAATATACTGATCTCTGATAATAGTCCCACTCGCTTATGTCATCGTTTATCGACCTTGGAATCGCATTTGCCACACCTTGAGTCAAGATTTGTTGAGTGAGATCGTGAATCTGTGATCTGCGCTATAAATGCTACTTTTGATCAATATATTCAACTGTATGGTGTATATTTCAGGTCAATGAGTGAAGTGATTGGCCAATTTGAGAGCAATCCTTCATGGTGGGAGCAAAGGGCGCAAATGTCGTTTGCTTTAGTCCCGTGATAGCCTCATCAACTAAAACACTCTAGCTTGAACAAGCGTAGACTGCTATGAAGACATTTGGCATATGAGAATTGCAGCTTTCTACACGTCTATGACATACGACACAATGTCTTTGCAATACAGGTATAGTATGTTTGAGGATGTATTTGATATGTGTAGATTGTGGTGAACCGTCAAAGCAGTACCAAGTCTCGTCTAGCGTTGCGTCATTTGCTATAACATCATCGCTCTTTTAAACGACAAACGAGGCCAGCGGCCACGTACATGACAGTGGCCTACTGATTTTCTCTGTATTTTCATAAACATTATACATTTGATTTCATAAGAATTTAGTCGAAAATTTGCGAGAATGCCAGGAATGACACACATCGGCCATTATGGAGTCGGCTAGATTGGGCCGACGTTTTCGCGGCTAGATGTTCTTGGTCAATAGGCAATATTTATATCCCTTTCCATGATCTTTGAATTGAATTTTGCCATACAACATCTCATTTTCTAATCATTCTCACCAAGATCACTTGAAAGCTAGCAGATATGTCCGTTACCGACAAGACAATCGTTCTGATTACCGGCGCCAATCAAGGTATTGGTGCCACGACTGCAATACGCCTTGCAAAAGAGCACAATTATCATGTCATAGTCGGATCCCGCAGCATCGATAATGGACAAAAGATCGTCGATACAATCAAGTCCGAGGGATTCTCAGCCGACACAGTCCAGCTAGATGTCCAGTCCGACGACTCTATTGCAGCCGCCACAAAGTACCTCACAGAGACCTATGGTCACCTAGACGTCCTGGTCAACAACGCAGGCATCTTATATGACGGTCGTGGCATGCCGGTGCGCGAGCTGTACGACGTAACATTCTCCACGAACGTGACAGGCGCCGCATGCCTGACACATTCCTTGCTGCCTCTGCTTCGCAAGTCTTCGCAGCGCGCGCGCGTCATATTCGTATCGTCGCGCATGGGCTCGATCACCGAGAGTCTTGATTCAAGCCGGCCATGGTACCCAACAGATTACCAAGCATACGATGCCAGCAAAGCGGCTATCAACATCTTGACGGCGAACTTTGCACGCATACTTGGCGACAAGGCGTACGTGAACTCTGCCTGCCCAGGTCTCGTGGCCACAAACATGACTAAGTACACCGGATACGGACACTCGCCAGAGGTCGGGGCGCAGAGGATTCTGGAATTGGCGACTTTGACGGGAAAGGACTGTGAGGTTTCGGGGACGTTCAGTGATAAGGATGGGACTGTACCTTGGTGAACAGACTCAGATCAAGAAGCGGTCCAAGTCATGTATGTAGAGGCCCATCTGTCAATTCTAAGCATGAATTGCGTTCTAGAACGCAGATCAAGCCATGTGCACTGCTAAGTTAAGGACCATGCCCAAGTGATCTAATCCGGCATTCCAGGCCACCCATTTCTCCGACATTTGAGTGCCTGGTACAGATTGATGGGCATCTATCAAGTCGCCAAAGGTATATAGAGAGGCAGTGCATGTGGAAAATTCATGCTCCTTTCTCCACTGCGCCTCTGAACTTGCTTCCCACTCAGCTTTGGGACAAGGCAGCGTAATGTCGCGGAAATGCTCTGCGACGAAACATGATTTACCAGTGCGAATGTGGAAGACCAGTCCCAGGATGTACCAAATGCACCTTCCCCTAGACATTGCTGTCAGATAGTATCTCAAAATTGAACCAAGAACGAAGTTCAGCACTAGGGCAGACCTTCTTATGTGCGAAGGTCCCAGTTGGATGTCTTACCGTGACACGGCTTCCATAAAGATCCAGTCCTTCCACCGCATAGTGCGCGACGTCTCTAGATCAAATGATTGACTCACGAGCTCAATTGTACGATTACATACTTCCTATAGGCATTTGAGATTAAATCATCTTATCTAGGAAGGTTTCAAACTGACCTCGATGATTAGAAGCATCTCATAATCATCCTTCGGGTCTTGTGGAACGTCCTCCACGGCACGCATGATGATATACACTTGGGATGCTTGTAGAGCACTCAAGGCATTGTATCTATTGAAAGTATGCAAACGAGCCCGGAAGCTTCTCATCTCTGCTCGTATTGTTGCCCAGACAAAGGAGCGAGTGTCATTATTCCGTGCCACAAAAAGCTGTGCAATGCCCATACAATTTTTCAGGGGCTCAGGTAATCTGGATTGATCGTCAACAGAATCATCAGCTGGAGAATAAGCATGAATAAACGGTGGAAAGGTCTCGCGGCGCGTCATCATTCGTGGGTAGGCGTAAATCATGTCGATGGTCATTGATGCATGGATCTGTTGAAGACTTGATTTGACAATTTTCTTGGTAAAATGATCCTGAGTAACTAAATTTGATGACGGCGATGTCTCTATTGGTGTCCTTATCATTGCACTCGGCGATTGAGTGGGTGAGAAATTTTGTAGCTGCAACTCCTTCCCGTAGTGGTCATTAGGAGAGAGAATGTCGGCAATGAGGCTTTTTGCTGTAGAGCCTCTTATATCATCACCAAATAGGGTCATAAAGGAGTCATCTTCCACCGGTGATGTTGTAATAGTAGAAAGAAAGTTCCCATCAAAGACTTCTATCGAATGCGATCCGCCATTGGTCGAGCTATACTTTGGCGGGGGAATGTCGTACTCAGGCGCTCTGTTTCGACTGATTCCTTCAGTCAAATCCTCTCCTAGACTATAGTTCAGTCCTTCGACCCTCGAATCAGACTGAGGTGCTACTGAATCGGGAAATGGAGCAGCTGCATAAACGGTGTCGGACACAGAACTAGCCACACCATTCTGGCCAGCTATTCTACGACCCTTTTGCTGGTCAAAAACACATTCGAGCCCCCTACGAATACACTGCTGACAGGGGGAGCAATGGTTGCACTTGATCTTTGACTGGTTACATGCCTGGCAAGACCGAGGGCGTTTCCGGCTTTGGGCCTTACGGCAATACGCTGCATGTCGTTTGTGTTGTTTTTCTATCTCGGAATTACCATTAGTACGGACTTATTGACGAATCGGCTGGGTAGAGCCCCAGCAACGAGGGCACGCACCATTGGTGAAGGGTTTCTCGCATAGCGTACAAAGCAGAATAGTGGAGATGGGAGCCAGCATCGTTGCTGAATCATCAGGTGATCCCATTTTGGTAAGTTCGTTTTGTCTTGAGTGCATGACAGATTGCGGGTTTGGATGTGTCGTAGGTTCCTAACTGCTGAAGAAATGGTCCTCGGCCAATTTGGCCGAGGACAGCAAGTTTTAGTGCTTATGCTGCCACCAGGTTTAGCGTCGACAGCCAAAATCCTCCACTAGCTCTTTAGCATTGAACCCTGTGAGTTATGCGCGGACTTAAGAACCTTCAATTGATTCATGCAGTCAGCCAACTGGGACGTATATGTTCCTTGAGGTCGACGTATACTAAGGTCTGACAAAGGTTTCGAGGAATTATAAGGACCCATGAGATAAGTCCAATTTTCTGATAATGTCCATGGGGACCCGATGCGTAGTCTACTCGTAATAATGTAAGGCCCTCGGAAACTCGAATACCTTCAACTACCCCCTATGGATAGGTAATCAGTCACTATCTCACCCTCAGAAGGAAGTCTTACCAGCAAGTTTTCACTTGCAGTTTAATGTGTGTAAGTAAGGTTATGCTGTGATATATGATAAAGGTTCTGAATATTCTTCCCGAGGAATCAAGAAAAAGTTCCATTAATCGAGTATATATACACCCCCCACCTATAGTAGCTAGATCTCAATGCATAATACATCCTTTGATGCTACCGAATGTCCTAAAACTGAAAAAAATAAAATTACTTATAGCGTCTCATCCCCAATAATCTGGCTTTGCACTAGTCAGTTGATATAACTCCCGCAGTATCGTGAGAATGTAATAGCTTGGGCCAAGCCCAGCGAACTTTGCCAAGTATCAGATGCAACCTCAGGATATATATACCCATGTCACATCATCTCATAGAAGCATAATCAATAGACCAGCCAGCCGGCAGCAGTTCGGATAGGAAGCCGTTATTATCACGTGGCTTCAACAGTCGTGAAGGAGTCCTTCTTCGTCATCGAGTAATAACGTGGCTTCAAGCATACTAAAAATGTACATCAGAAATGGAATACTTATGTAGTTCCATTGATTAGACAAGCGAATAAAGAAAAAGAAAAGGGGGGTCGACGGTTAGAGCTTCTGGGGTAATTGAGAGATCCAAAACATAACAACGGCGTCGAAAAAAGTTCACCGGCTCAATGATTTTCGCTCAATTTCATTACTTTTTTTCAATTTTTTTTTTCTTTCAAGAGACGAGATTCACGCGTGGAGCCGGGCTGTACAGTAACAGTACAGTAACAAATCCTAGATAAAGCATCCATACCCCCCACCTTCCCCTCCTAGTTTATGCTTTGATATAAAAAGAGCCCATCATCAAACCAAACCAAACCAAAAGCTCATACCTTCCCTAACCAAAACTCGAAGGGAAAAAAATCTCTCTCTTCTCGTAAAGTGAAGAAGGTGCATATCGGGAAAGAAGTGCTTATGTACAGGCGCCTTTTTTTTTTACTCTGGCTTTTCGCACACAAGCGATTTGTTGATGAGGGCTGAGTTAGACTGGCTAGCTATCTTGGTCTTGGAATCAGTTATTGATTAGCGTTGGTGGGGGATCAGGGGATGGGGGAATGGGGGGGGTATTTGGAAAAGGGGAAGGGGTTGAGGAAAAGTACTTGGTGAGTTGAGGTATACTTTGCTTGTCTTTGCAAGATTGTATGTATTCATTATAAAGGCGAAGGCGGAAGGGTGTATAGATGGATATGCTCTTCTAGGGAACTAGCGTAAGGTATGATAAAGTGTCAGTGTTGTAGCAGATCGCTCCTGGTGAGGTGGGCTGACTAAGCCAGGAGCACTAAGGTTCCTCACACCGATATATATCACCTCAAACCATCTACTTTGCTACGCTCAATTGAGATATATATATAGCACGGGAAAGAAATCTGTATTTTGCTCCTGAACCAGAGATTGATTCGTCGTCTATGTATGTGAAAAAAAAAATCCCCAAATGGTACTGATGCAATGCACAACAAGCCAAGATCATTCATTCCTTTATTCCTTTGTTCGAGCTATAAGCTCTTCTCCAGCTTCATGACCTCCTCGACCCCACCCCTGATCGCCTCGACCTTGACCTCGTCCAACCTCTTCAGCGGCCGTCTCGGGTGGCCCCCATAGCCGTAGTAGCTTTGAATCGCGCTCTTCGTTCCCGCAATCGCTGCTTTGGTGAGGACCCAGTCACCTTTGCTCAGCACCTTCTGCAGCGCAAACGCCTCCTCTTTCTTGCCCTGTGTATACAGATCCCACACCCTCACACACGTCTTCGGCATGACGTTCGCACCCCCAGCAATGATGCCCGAGCCGCCAGACACGAGCGTCTGCGCTGTGAAGTCGCACATGCCGCCGAACGCCATGTAGCCCGAGCCCTCGCCGAAAGGCGTCTTAGCATTCGTGGCGAGCGCAACGCGAGTGAGCTTCCCTGTGTTCCCGCAGGTGAACTTGGTGCCGATAATCTTGGGGTGCTTGGCGAGGCGGATGAGCAGGTCGGAGTCCATGTCGATGCCCGCCACTGCGCCGGGGTAATTGTACAGGATGATTGGGAGAGCGGCTTCGTCTGCTACTTCGATGAAGTAGTTGTAGACGGCCTCCTCATCCATCAAGCCGCGGAAATAGCTGGGGGGGAGTAAGAGCACATAGTCGCCTCCGGCTTTTTTGCTCTCTGAGATTAGGGAGATGGTACCGCGGACGGAACCCTCGGTAGCCCCGACGATGATGGGGACTTGAGAGAACCCGGCCGAGTCGAGGGCTTCGCGGGTTGCTTGTGTGACGGCTGTTTTCTCGGAGGGTGATAAGTGGACTGCTTCACCGTTTGAGCCCATGGTTACGAGACCGACGAGGCCAGCCTCTGCGAGACGTATAGCGTGACGTTTGATAGCGGGTATGTCGAGGTCTTCCGTATCGGGGTTGAAAAAAGTCATTGTAGGGGCGTATATGCCAGGGAGCAGGGGACGAGCGTTGCTCGCGTGACCGTTGGTTGCCCCATTGTATCCGTTTGTCTCTGTCATCTTGCAAAACTTTTGGCTGACTTTTATGATTGTAATATGAAGACTGTGAGATAGCTTGGAAGTGGGGTATCAGATCTGACAATATGAAGAAGAGACCCGGCGCAGGGCAGGGCCGCCTAGGGAGTGGTTGAGAACACAGCGAAAGTCGAGAGTGGAAGCGAAGTATAGCAATACTCAACAAACAGACGGAAGAAGCACATTATTAAAGGAGTGAGATGTCTCAGATTCTTACATGGAAGTTCCCGGACTCCCGAGAGTTCAAAGAACATGGCCGTACGGTGGGGGGGCCGGTGGCTCTATGTCATTCATTATTCCGAAGAAGTGAACTACTTCATCTAGGCTATCCGCTATCAAATTCCTGAGAAGGTGTGCGAGTAGCGGGAAACACTAGCCAATGTAGATGAGACCATTTAGAATCGTGGTATAAGCTATATATCAGCACTCTAGAAGCGGTTGTTGTGAGGTCCCAGGGCCCCGTTAGGAAGCTGTTAGGGGCATCGACCGCTTGTTTGATGACTAAAAAGCTTCTGTATGTGCTTTGGTGCAGGAGAAAGGGGCAGCAGGTGCCAAAGCCACCCAGCATGGGGGCGCAGGTCTGGGTGTGTTCGTTTATGGTTGTTGGGAGAGACTTTATCGAGACGGAGGAGTTCTTCCACCAGTGAGAGAGGACAGAGAGGGCAGAGAGGGAGGGCCATGCGTGGGGTGAGAGAGAAGCCAAACCTCAGGGGCAGCAAGTATGGGTGAGAGAGAGTGGGGTGGTGGTTCGACTTGGTTCGACTTGGTCGACTTGGTCGACTTGGTCGACATGGTTTGACATGGTTTGACATGGTTTGACATGGTTTGACATGGTGGGCTTGGTGGGCTTGGTGGGCCATTTGTTCAGCCTGTTATCTTGTCAGAGCTTGTATAGTACAGTACGGTAGCAGGAATGCGGGGCATGAGCCTGAAGACGAAGCGGGAGTGCGCACTTCGGATCATCAATATGCAATGCACAGATTGATATGAGAGATAATCTAATCTGCCACCCATCAGACAGGAGATGTCGAGACCAGAATCGTGTGAGGGTTGCGGACCTCGAAACAGGCTCAATAGGAAACTGGAAATCCGGGGAAGTGGCCAGGCAGGAGAATATCAACCTGCATGGAGGGGTAGGCGAGGGGCAGTCGAGGGGCAGTCGAGGGGCAGTCGAGGGGCGCATGGAGGGGCACATTACGAAAAACCCAATTCTCTCCACGTTGCTCCCCCACAAATAAGAAAAATAGCGCAATTAATCAAAGAAAACCTTCGACCTGGGCAACGGAGAGTCTAAGTAATTGCATCGCATCGCCATCCCGAGCGATAATCCACACTCCCATGCGCATTACGACAGCCGCATCTCATCGCATCGCATCGCATGTGCAAGTGCAAGCCCCAAGTCCTGGGCCCGGGATAATTCTGGGCGAGTCTTCGGAAAACGCCCGCTATTTCTCCCGTCTCCCCCTGTCCCGTCAGACACCGGCCCTTGGACAGACACCACAACACCATCATGATATGATGCAGATCACGATGTCGCGTTCCAGAGCATCTTCACTCCACCGGCTCCCAAACCTCCTTGATCAAGGCTGAGACCGACATCCAGATCTCTTCTGTGTCACGACTACCACATATCCCAATCTGACAAGCAGCGATGGTTTCCACAGCAGACAAGCCGCTGGAGGTCCTCATGGTGGGGACGGGGGAGTACACGACTGGCTTTGTGGGAGGAGGAATGTCAGGTTCGGACAAGAAAGTAGGCGTTGTCGGCTTGACAATGTTCGACTTGCGACGACGAGGAAAAGTAGGAAAGCTATCGATGGTGGGAACCTCGGGCCACAAGTTCCCCGCGATTCGTACAATTCCTCGTGCCTCAGCTTTCCTAGCAGCATGCTAACTAAATGCCCAGGTGAGCACTTGACCAAGAACATCACCAATGTCTACAACAACCTCGACACCTCCTTTGAATCCTTTCCCGCAAACGACAAAGTCGATCCCAATGCCTATAAAGCCGCCATCGACGCCCTGGCCCCCGGCTCAGCAATCACGATCTTCACACCAGACACCACGCACTACCCCATCGCCCTCTACGCCATCGAGCGCAAGATCCACGTCCTCATCACCAAGCCCGCCGTCAAGTCCCTGGAGCACCACCTCGCCCTCCTCGCCGCCGCGCGAGAGCACGGCGTCTTCGTCTACATCGAGCACCACAAGCGCTTCGACCCCGCGTACGCCGACGCGCGCTACAAGGCCCAGCAGCTGGGCGACTTCAACTACTTCTACAGCTACATGTCGCAGCCCAAGAGCCAGCTCGAGACCTTCAAGGCGTGGGCGGGCGTCGACTCGGACATCTCGTACTACCTCAACTCGCACCACATCGACGTCTGCGAGTCGATGGTGAGCAGCCAGGGCTTCGTGCCGCTGAAGGTGTCGGCGTCGGCGTCCAGGGGCACGGCGGCGGCGCTGGGCTGCGATCCGCGGACCGAGGACACGATCTCGCTGCTCGTGCAGTGGGCGAAGAAGGGGGACGAGAGCGGGCGCCGCGCGACGGGGGTGTATACGGCGTCTTGGACGGCGCCGCAGAAGGCGGGCGTGCATAGTAATCAGTATTTCCACTATCTGGCGGCGAATGGCGAGATCAGGATTGATCAGGCGAAGCGTGGCTATGATGTCGCCGACGATGCTCTGGGCAATGGGCTGATGTGGTATAATCCGTTCTACATGAAGTATGCGCCGGATGAGGAGGGCAATTTCGCGGGGCAGGGCGGGTATGGATATGTGAGCTTTGAAAAGTTTGTGGATGGGTGTCGATTGGTCAATAGGGAGGGGAGCGGGGCGTTGGAGGTGCTGGATAAGAGGGGATTGCCTACGTTACGGAATACGGTACTCACGACTGCCATTCTAGAGGCGGGGAGGAGGTCGATTGATGAAGGGAGAGAGGTGGAGATCAGAGAGAGTGAGAATGGATGGGAACTGGTTTGAGGAACTTTGAAAAAGCAAAGCAATATTCTTCCGTCAATGATGGTCACAGAAGTGCCGGATCAGTAGCTGGGTATAGCAGAATTCATAGTTTTCACAACTGACTCCCACCTTCTTAGCAAGCTAGCTAGTTAAAATCTCAATCATCACCAGGGGTATCCCACAAGCCTAATGCTCTCCGTTCCATTCTCTCCGTGCCGCTTTCATAGTCATGCCTTAACCTCTACCTTCTCTTCCCCAACCGCCAACTCAGCCAGCACAGCCTTCTCCAGACTCTCCGGCTTCGTGGTACTAGCCCAGCGGTTCTTAACCTTTCCATCTTTGCCAATCAACCTATTGCGTCCCCCAGCCAGTCAGTAAAACAAATTCCACCAAGAAGCCCATCCAAAAATAAAATAACATAAAATAAAATAAAACGGCTGCTGCAAAACTCACCACTTCTCGAAATTCCACTTGACCCTCTTCAGGCCCAACAATCCCGGCTTCTCGTCCTTCAGCCACTCAAAGAGCGGATTCGCCTTGTCGCCATTCACGTCCGTCTTGCCCATGATGGGGAACGAGACGCCGTAGTTGACCAGGCAGAAGCTCTGGATGTCGTCGTCGGTGCCCGGCTCCTGGCCGCCGAACTGGTTGCAGGGGAAGCCGAGAATGGTGAAGTCGTCGCCTGGGTGGTGAAAGAGCTTTTTTTCAGCAGCTGGTTTGAAGTAGGATTGTTCTTAGGGGGGGGAGGGGAGTTATGGGAGAGTATTATGGAGAGGGGGGGGAAAGAACGGGAATTGGTAGAGGGGGAAGGGAGGATGAAGTACCATGCTTCTCCTTGATGGACTTATATAGCTTCTCCAAGCCCTCGTATTGGGGCGTGAAGCCGCATTTCGAGGCCGTGTTTACAATCAGGATGACTTTGCCTTTGTACTGCTCGAGCGCGGTCGGTTGGCCCTTCTCTATATGAGATATCTGATTAGCTTGTGTTAAGTATGGCGGGGTAGCTTCGGAAGCTGTGGGATTTCGCAAGTTGTGTTCGGGAGGGAGGATTGAAGGTGGGAAGAGAGACTGGGTACGAACTGTCAAGAGGCTTGAAATCGTAGAAGCTGGTAGCGGACGCCATTGGTCTTGTTTTTGTGGTGTGAAAATTATATGATGGGGTGTGAGTGTTGTTGGTACGAAGTGGGGAGCGGTTGAGCTGGCTCGATATGGTGCGCAGACTTGGCAATTGAGCTTTGAACAACGTTGGGGGAAGACGAAGACTTTGCATAAACTCGCCTGCGTTTTGAGGTGAAGCAGACTCTGTCGGAGGGAGAAGATGTTTCGTTTATGATGTTTGTGCTCTGAGCTCGATTTGAAACATTTCAAAGCAGCTGCGTTCTAGACTGGAGCTAAGGATCCACCTCGGCATGTGAAGCTTCCGACCTCGACTGGAATGGGAATGGGTCAAGTTGGAACATCACATCATGCCGAGTCAAGCATTTGCTCAAAACGGCCAAATCTCTGCATCTTTTATCGATAAGCGCGAGGAGCATGAACCATGGCCATGACGTGACGGCGCAAGAGGGACGAGAACAAACACGAGAGATTAGGCTCCGCTGAAACAAGCAGCGCAACGCAACGGTCAGCATCATCTATGCGCCTGCGCCCGCGCCTGCGGCTATCCAGACCACAGCGATCCATCCTCACCATGACACAAGAGCCACCGTTGCCGCAGCGCAACATTGTCATTATTGGTACCAACTCCAAAACCGCTTTCTACAAGAGCAGACATTATATCCGATACTGATTGAGGAACAGGAGGTGGAATAATTGGCTGCACCAGCGCCTACTTTCTGACTCGCCACCCCGCATTCAACCCCGCCATCCATTCAGTCACCCTCCTCGAAGCCCAGTCCATCGCGTCTGGAGCCTCCGGAAAAGCCGGCGGTCTCCTTGCCCTCTGGGCATACCCATCATGCATCGTTCCATTATCATACAGCCTCCACGCTGAGCTGGCCAAAGAACACGATGGCCCCAAGAGATGGGGATACCGCGCCGTACATTGCGGATCTATAGACGCAAAGGGAAAGAAGCTAGAAGCTACGGCAAATGGAGAAGCGGGGGAAAGTAAAGGAGAGGAGTGGAAGAAGCTACCAAAGACATATATCAAGCCAGGGAAGAGGATGGGCGTCGAGATGCCGCAGGATCTAGATTGGTTTGACAACGACTCGGTATTGAGCTATTCAGAGATGGGCACTCCGAGCACGACGGCGCAAGTACACCCCTTCCTCTTCACCACCTCGATGGCCGAGCTTGCGAAGGAAAAAGGAGCAAAGATTATCTTAGGGTCGGTCAAAGAGATAGACTACACGGGGCACGGGGTACGGGGTGTAACGTACGAGGACAAGGAGACGAAGGAGGCGCATACGATCCCAGCAACGGACGTGATCGTGGCGGCAGGTCCCTGGTCCCGCACCGTCTTCCCTGATGCTCCCATCGACGCCATCCGCGCGCACTCAGTAGTCATAAAGGCAGACGTGTCGCCATACGCAGTATTCACGGAGATCGAGCTACCAAAGGATTTCAGTATCCCCGGGCAGACGAAGAAGAGGCGACACGGGAAGAATGTCAACCCGGAGATGTACGCCAGGCCCGACGGAACGGTTTATGCTTGTGGTATGTTATCCTCTTTCCCTTTTTTTCTCTTGAAGCTATTTGATTCATGCGAAGTTGATGCTGATGTGTGAGGTGACATAGGCGAAGGCGATCATCTGATCACTCTGCCTACGTCCAGCGACCTTGTCGTATGTGATGAGTCTCGCTGCGATGATATCTACGCCTATATCTCGTCAATCTCGCCCACTCTCCGCTCATCTCCCGTCCTCGTCAAGCAAGCTTGTTACCTACCATTAGTAGAAAGTGGTGGTGGCCCAATCATCGGCGAGACGGGTATCAAGGGACTGTTGTTAGCGAGTGGGCATACGTGCTGGGGTATTCAAAACGGACCCGGGACGGGGAAGCTGGTGAGCGAGTTTGTATTCGATGGCCGTGCTAAGAGTGCTGGAATTGACAGTCTGGATCCGAGGAATGTGATGTAGGCAGCGCAGAGGGGACCGAGCAAGTAGTGGAAAGCCTTTAAGAAAAGGCATGATAATACGATACGTTATGTTACGATACGATACGTTAACGACCTGGCATGGTATCTTTCGCTAGGATCTAGATGAGGCAGAAGACAATATGCTGAATATAGCTCTGAAATACTGTTTTCACTTAGCCATACTTCAGACAAGCTAGGTCAACCACATGACGATTGTCCAAGTGACTACTGTGACCTGAGGGTAAAACGCAGGAATCAGAAGGCGATAGAACGTACAAAAGACAAAGGGCGTTTGATAATGGAGTTAGGATTTAAATAGGCTCGATTGTAGAAGTATGATACGTTCCGGCTTCCAGGATGACTATAGGTAGCCCTTGGTGGTGTGATCAATCAATATTCGAGCTGCGTAGCACGATTGGCTTTTTCAGATGATGAAACTCGTAGATCTTTTCTAAAGGGGCTTATTTTAGTGAAATGAATATGATTGCCTTTGAAAGATGACTGCTGGCGGTGGTGCTGACACAACAGGACCTCTTCCAACACGTGATATAAGCAACATGACTTCATGGAGCGTTAATTAGTATGCTTTTGGGTACTCAAGGTGACTTTCCAACTTTACCCGTCTGCCGTCCACCATGAAATAGTATCCAGCTATGTTTGCACGTATGCGGAGGAGTCTTGAGTTACTCATTCCACAAGTCAGAGATAGCTGAGCCTAATCTTATGAGATGACCAACAACGATAGTCAAGATGCAGACGAAACGTTCGGTCTCCGTAGCCTCTTCTCAATTTGGCCTCGTACGGACGTGGAATCTGATGTCAGCGATAATCAATGCCCTTCTTCGAAAACCCAAGAAGAGTCAAGTGCCACAAGCACCACAGCAAACATTGCGAGCGGGCATGAATCCTCGATTCTTCATGCTAGAGAAACTCAAATACGCGATCGACCCCCTTCTTGCCTTAGTGATTGGAAAATCCACGCTACACAAGAATTTGACGACCGGATACGGATATGGTCAGATGATTGGCATGAAGATAAAGTGCCATCGTACGGCTCGCAGGATTTGATAGTAGGTTTCAGTATCTGCCTAACAGCTAATCACGGCCGTGGCATTCATTTGCCGCTAAAGATCAGTGATCTATGGCAAAACCAAAGACACCTTGATGAACCGCTAGAAGGGATTCTGCTGCCCTGGCAGTCCTGGTCCAGAGAACAAGAAGCACCAGGAGAAGCCCCCGACAACAAGCTGAAGAGATTTCCCTGTGACCTTATTGACTTCAAGCATTGGGAGTTCCGATTGCTCTTCCTGCTGCCAGACCATGGCCAGAAAAACTCGCCTCTACGGGGAAGGCTGGTGAAGTCCAGACTGTGCATGCACAGCTGCTTCACTGCTGTACGAAACACACGTGGATATCCTGGGCTCGTAGAGGAAATGGAAATTGACGGTCAAACTTGGGAGATCACCAAGAATCTTGCAACTTTCCTACACGAGATGCGGCTTCCGAGAAATTGCAGAGTGCTCTGGATTCGAGAATTATGTATTGATAGGTGTAATGTGGAAGAAAACCATTGGTGCTACCACTGGCAATTTCAGAAACTGGTCGAGGATTGCTCCTGCGGCATTCTGCTCATGGATAAGGTTATGGAAGCACTCGAGCGACAGGGAATGATCGAAAGACCATTGAAGCCGCGGCCAAAATTGTGGAACGAGCGATTTCAAGCATATCCTTACCCAAGTCATTTCCCTCGGCATCTTGATCTTCTCCCCAGGAAACACCCTTTGCCATATCGATACCTTCCACTTGATTTGGTGGCCGACGAGATTCGTATACTTGTCTTGCAAAGTGCTTCAGACTATGATGCCCCACTTATTGGATCTCTATCTCACATACCCCTTTATGGTGAGGTTAAGTACCTCGCGTTGTCGTATGCCTGGGGTACGGATTCTGCTGACTGTACGATGTTACTTAATGACCAGACCAAGACCATTACGAAGAACTTAAATGATGCTCTGCGAGCTTTGCGGCCTAGACCTGGAGATAATACACTGTTCGAGGTCTGGATAGATGCCATTTGCATCGATCAGGCAAATATAGACGAGAAAAATCTTCAAATACCTCGCATGCACGACATTTATACTCATGCTGCCGCCGTCTATGCCTGGCCGGGCCCTGATACGGAATCTATCCGAAAAGGAATGGATTTCGCTGAAGAAATGACACGGCCGCCAATTACTATTTATGATACCGACGTAGATGGTTTTATCACCGGACTAAAATGTACCCCTAGGTTAGCACAGGCGTGGGCAGCCCTGTATGAGGTCTTCAGCCAGCCATTCTTCCGTCGACAATGGGTTGTGCAGGAGGTCACATCGGCGAATATTCCTTGCATCATCCCAGCGAGAGGACAGGCATTCCCCTGGCAGAGATTTGATTTTGCCGTATTGGATTTCGAGAAATTTTTTAGAGAAATCTGTGATCTCTGGAGATCACACTATGCGTCGCCGCTCGACGGCGATGGTGCTTTCGAGAAGTTGGAGAGCGCGATGAAGGTTCATGGGCTATGGGATACCAATATTCCTCATGACTCGCCCTTTGAAGCTCACAAAGAGCTTGCTTATGCAGATTGGGAGCAAAGAGATGGCTACGGCGAGGCGGGACTGGACGGTGTCCGGCAAAATCTTCGGGCCATCAGCGTTCTCTCCTATATTCGCCATCAACGTGCCAGTGGAAAGTCTTTGAGCTTCTTATTTCTGCTAGTTCTAACCCAGAACTCTGACTGCACTGATCCCCGAGATAAGATTTATGCACTTTGGAACATGTCGAGCGACTCCAGTTACCTTCACATTACACCAGACTATTCAAAGTCTGTGGCTGAGGTTTACATGGAGTTCGCCAAAGATTACGCCACTCAAATGGGGAGCCTCGACATCATTTGTGCAACTCAATTCTCTTTTAATGCAGCACGAACGCCCCTGGTTCCAGCACCGGGCCCTGATCCGGACCTTCGGGCTTCGTGGTGCCCGGACTGGCGTCAGGATACGGTCCTGAATGCCTTCATTCGCAAGTCTTTGTTTAGCTCTTACTTTGAAAAGGTCGACGACATACCTAGCCTAGATTACCCCCCATATCATGCGAATCGTCTTGAGAAAAACGAACACACTCAACGGAACAACCAAACCCACTCTAGTAGAAGATCGGCAGGGGATTCTCACCCTGGACTACCCTTCTCGTTTGATGGCTCAGACTTATTAGCTACCGGTTTTATCGTCGACACAGTTGAAAGTATCTCCGAGATACCCATACGTTGGGAGACTCTGGGTCGACTTCCTCGAGAATGGGTCGATTTTATTCTAGACAAATATCATCTCCTGGACGGTACCAAAGCACGTATATCTGAGATAGAGCAGGCATTTTTTAGCATGATTATAGGTGAAAACACTGGTACTGCTACAGGATCTATAGCAGATACTGCAAAATACGAGATCATACTCTCATCAGATCCTTCACGAGCACCAATTGATGCGCGAAATAGCATGAAGCAAACAATCAAAGGACGACGCCTTGTAGTAACTGAGAAAGGCCACATGGGTCTCCTGCCATGGTATGTAAGACCAGGCTTCAAGATTGCCATCTTGATGGGCTGCAGCGTCCCTGTCATACTTGAAGATTACCAACCTAATGCCAATAATAAGGGTGAGCCGTCAGGGTGGTACTTTCGTGGAGATTGTTTCGTGCAGGGAATGATGTACGGTGAGATGTTACGTGAATACGGGAACACGAGTGAAGAAGCATGGACCAAGCTTAAGGATTGTAATAAAGTTATCTGCATTCATTAGGCTGAGGTTACTGGAGTGAAGTACCATTAGCATCTATATTTGAGTCCCGCTCGGAATCGAGAACCACGGTGAACCTTGATGTACTTGGAATTCTAGCGCTCCTTGCATGCCATCCTAATTATATACCTCCTAATTCTCCCTTCCATCTAAAAACGCCGTCAGAGATGCTGTTTTATTTTAAAATTCCAAGAACACTCAAGGCGGCTCCCGAAGCTGCTCCTTCTCTTCTGTTGCTACTTGATGTAAGAATACAGTCATGAATGTAAATCATTCCTTGAATACCAGCCTATTTCGATCTGACCATTACATGGTAGGCTGACCATCATTTACCTCGGTCATATTGTCTTCAGCGTCTTCTAAAAGTGTTACAACATCGATTCAAAGGACTCCTGCTATTGCAAGGGTCTTGTCTGTGTATCTAGCTGTGAAGCGCCAAGAAACCCAAGTATTCAATGTCTGAGTCGGTACGACAACTTGGAGACTCTTCCATTCAATCCAATCTACGAGGTCACATCTTACGGAGCTTCTAGCATCTACAATTCTGATGCTAATGGGAATTTTGCCCTGTGCAGCTTTGTGATACAACAGATTCAGGAGCTGTTTGATGAGTGCAAGGCTACGATTGATGTTGTAGCGAAGGTTGAAGGGATGGATACGCAGCAGTGGACGCTATACATGAATTCGTTCTGAACCGAAGCTATTGTCTTTAGAGGCATGCGTGTGCTTTCTTTGGTATCTGTATGGGCTGATAAAGACTCACGTCTCTGCGAAGCGGTTGGTGGGCTTCGGTGTGTGGTATTTCCAATCAGAAATATCAACTTGAGAAAGTTTCCTATCAGAGTTTTGGAATAGCTTCAGTGTTGCAGTCTCGCTAGAAACCCCACCACCCGAAGTCACATTGTGGCTTTCAGCCCTCTCCTTCAGGTAGCAGAGTACCATTCAGTTCGGATGGTCGATGAGTATGTGAGAATGTCCTATTTTCTTAGAAGGCAACAAAATAGGCCTTGATGCTATGGAGTAATAATTGGCAAAAATTTGCAGGGCCACATTCGCCATAATATTCATACCCAACTAGATTACGTAGGGATTCTCTGTATCTGGCTTTTCCCAATGTAAATCATGTGTTTCACTTCGCCAGAAACGTTCTTTCTTTTCATTGAGATTGATAGAGCAGTCCCGTCGGGAAGGGTCAATGAGACTCGGTCTTGAGCGGTGATGGTTCCTCTCATCTTTTCAAACCTAGCCATACCAGCTGACCAAACTGAGGGCTCAATTTTTGCAAGGTCTGTAGAATAAATTGCGTCTATGAACAGTTCGCGAGAACGGTTCCACCCTACTAGAACAATCAAAGTCGAATTCTTCTTGCTCGAAGATAAAACTATAGCTGGCGTTGTAGGCTTCACTATTGGAGGACACCGCGACGGCGGTATGAAGTGTTCTAAGCTTTCCTGACTATCCCCACCGTATATATCGGCCAACTGTGCCTCGGACCAGAGCTCGTGATTCCCAAGACCAGTTCCAGCCAAGTCGAGGTGAATACTGAATATTAGTCCACGATTTTCAAAAAAATCCATCCTTCGTTTGGTAGAATATTGTTTGACATAAATCAGCTGTCTATCAAAAGTTCCTGGAACGGGTCGTATCGGAAATGCCAGTTTATGTGATCTTTCAAATCTTGCGTTCCGTTCTTGTAATTTGAGAGCAACAAAGCCGGACTTATTCTTCTTGTAGCAGTTCAAGGGAGCCAGAAACTCGCGCGTGGGATCTGTAGCTCCTTCATGTAACACTATCATAAGCATATCCAACCGTATCCCACGGTTTGTCATAGTAATAGATGGGCGTTCTCGATCAAAATTTGCTCTCCGGATATCTCCAGAATCAACAAATGCCTGTGGCGAATCTGCAAGCAGTCCTAGTCTAAAGCCACCCGGTAAAGCCCAAGCGAAGATTGATTCGTCATCAGACCTGGCCAGAATCTCAAGCTGAAGTCTAACAAATGCGTTACTTCCCTCGCCATAGAGAGGTGCCATATTCACTCCAAAAAGGCCCATCAAAGAATAGGCCTCGTCTTCCAACCTTGTGGTCTGCCTCTTCGCAGCCCAAGAAAACTTTTGAGCTATAGAAGCATTGTCGAAATCGTGTAGATGAGTGATTCCAGTGATTCGCTACAGGATGTCTGCAATACTGGTTCTTGTGCCAAGGTCCAACCAAGTCTTATCATAGAACTCGACATGGCGTGAAGCAAGGAGCTCCTGAAGCGTCCATCCTCGAGTGAACCATTTACTGTCACTCAGCGCCACCTCGAGGACATCCAGAAGACCAGCATCTGTATCTGGGACATGTACATCTGATAGGTAGACGTAGCAAACCTCTGATTTCCGATACCATTGGAACATAGAATTTATAGCCTCCGATAGTTCCGCACTACTTGACTTATCAATGCAGCAGGAGTCAATCCACTAGAAAAAGCATTAACACAATAGTGACACACATTGTGAACGTGTATATAGTAATGTGAAGTACTTACAACGTATTCCCATCCATGAGAAGCTGCTTGACGACAACAGCCTCTGATCTTCTCGAAGCCGTGCATAGTCTTCGCCTTTTCACTATCCTGCATATCTTTGAATGTGACCTCAGCTTCTTCCCAACGATGTGAGAGTATTGCATATGAGGGGATCGTCTTGCCAAAGAACTCTTCGAGCTCTAAGGTTGCAGTATTTACGAGACGCATGGTTGAATCCGTAGCCTGATGATCCGAGAGGCGTGCGATAGGAGCTCGATTGAGCTTGAGCCTGATAAAACTGTATGTATCAAGTTGTAAATGATTTTAGGGGCCGTTTTACGCATCGATCCCCTAGAGGAGGAGCTCTAGTCTCGTAGAGTGAAAAGGATGGGAAAGAAACCTGCTGGCAATGTCGTGCCTTGACGATGCCTAACTTTGGGCTCGAGGCTGGATATGGCTTGTAAGGCTCGAAGAGCTGCGCACGCGAGAATGGCATGTCAGCGCATCCAAGTCAGCTTAGAGCCAGAACTATCCAGTATCATCGATTTCCTGCTGCCAAATTCAACGCTCCTAGTGCTCTACAGCGAGTGCCCCACTACAAGCTATTGCTCTGTAATTTAAGACCTGCCAACATAGACCAGAATACTTGCCTAAGATTGCATTATGTGCAAGATAGCCGTGTGTTAAGTACACTTTAGGACATTCCTAAGGCCTCAAACTGTTAGGGAGGGACTTGAGCTGAATATCACAACCATAAGAGCTATAAAGGAGAGACGAAGGTAGAGGGGCAGTGCACGGACCTCATACGTAGCTTCCACCAGCACCAGTTCCTCCCCGCTGATAAACTTCGTCGCAGCAGTTAACGAAAAGCTACCTCGCTCACACTCGACCTCGACTTCTGAAGCCTATGTCTCGAGGCCCACAGGATCATCTGATCCATCATCTTCACATGCCAGTCGGACTGACTGATCTTCCTTACGAACTCCGCATTCAGATCTTCGAGCTCGTCATACAGGACAATCTCCGACCCCGCGTCGTGGAAGTTTTTCGTAAGGGAGACGCGTTATACTCCAAGAGCCCGCCGCCACCCCTCATCCACGTCTGCCGCGAGTCAAGGCACGCCGTATTGAAGTTCTATAAGCCGTGGCTGTCTCAATTCAAGGGAACGTCAGCTTACGAACAATGGTGGAATTCAATGAAATTCAAGGGCCGTAACGACGCGTTCCATCTTGACAACGTCTGTATTAATCTAGACAGCGACACACTCTTGATGAGAGAGGACAAAAATCCTTCAGTTCGGTATATTACACAACGCGTCTGGACCCTACGACCGATAGAAGGTTATCACCTGCGTGAATTGGCTATCAATATTACTGGATACGTGGATTTCAGATCACTTCGTTCACAATTACGGTCTTTCAAACAGCTAGATCGGCTCTACGTTTTCGATACAAGGCAGAGTGGAGGGGTTGAACTTAAGATTGAACGTCTACGACATCATCTTGAACTGGAAGAAGCGAAAGACGTGAAAACCCCTAAGCAAAGGGTTCCCAATTATCAGGCACCGAAAGTCTTGCTCACCCACGTTCCTCCGTCATTAGATCCCTGGGGAATGAGTAGCCGTTGGACTTCCTATAAGTACCCCAAGGGGTACCAAGCACTTCAGAGCTATTTGGACGCTGATTCAGACGCTGAGACCGGTACTCCAGAAATGCCACCACGGAAGAAACATAAAGGCGAGACAAATGAGCAAAGACTGCCTAAAAATGCAGTGCCAACATCAGCCGTATGGAAACAGAATTACGTTCGGGAAGAGGTTATGAAGGAAGTCGAGATAACTACAACCAAAAGGAATTCTTTGACGCATATTGAACATTCATCTGGTCCAAGGCAAGGTCAAAGACACTCGAAACCAGCTCTTGGATCAGAGCCGTCAGATATATCTAACCCAAGCTCTGTAGCTACGTCTGACGAGATTTTCAAGCAGCTCCATGAAGATATAGACAAAACAAGGACTGCAGCATCCTTCAGAAAAGCTGTCGAAGGCGAGAAAAAGAGTGAAGGCTTGATACGGGAGGGCGAGATCAAGTCTTTGGCGAGCGAGGCCGACAGCTCGGAAGATGAGAATGACGGAGCAAATGCTGGTGAAGAAGATGCATCAGACTCTGATATATACGCAGTGGAGAAATTTGTGGCTGAACGTCAGACACCAAGTGGGCTTGAGATCTTGGTTCAATGGGAAGGTTATCCCGATGAAAAAGATCGAACATGGGAGCGAGCAGAGTCTCTAGCTGCGAGTGTTCCAGACATGGTTAAGGAATGGAAGACTGGAGTTGATAAGGACCGTGTAGAAGATATGAGTGAAGAAGAGATCGAGGAAGTCGAGAAGATAATCACCCGACGCATGTTCGATGGCGTGCCATACTACTTGGTCAAATGGGTTGGCTATGACGAGGTGAAAGATAGGACTTGGGAACCATGTGAGAGGCTCCGAATCGATGTGCCCTTCGTTGTAGAGGAGTATGAGCAGAGATTCAAGAAGAAGAAATGAGTGCGGTGACCAGCAACTAATGGAGCAATTCAGTGGGCTTTTCAGCTTAGTCATTTTCGGAGCGTTTCTAGATACCCTAGCTTTGCATTTCAAATAGCCTTTTAGTTAGCTTTTCAATCAGCTCTCCAAGGCCGTCTTTGCACAACGCTCTCCTTGGCTATTCAAGCTCCGTAACCCTGGACAATATCATCGACCTGCCTCCTCTTGACAAATTCCACAAATTCCGGATCTGTCACACCCAAATTAGCCTCAATTTCTATCTAACCTGCGATATAAGGGAAGAAGTCCGCTTACAGCTAATCCCATCCTTAACGACATCCTCCACCTCCCCATCACTCAACGTCTCCCCTATCACAGCCATCACCTTCTTGAACTCCTCAGGCCCGATTCTTTTCTCAAGACTTGGATCGACATCTTTCCACGCTGACTTGCAAGCCAGGTCTAGAATCGCATCTGACTTTTCTTTACCTTGAGCTTCTGGTGGAGGTGCTCGTTTCCCGCCCTGGCAGTAGCCTTTCAGTAAAGTCACCTGACTAGGAAATAGAATAGTGGTTACTTACGCCGGTCATCATGGCGATGAACTCTGAAGGTGATGTGATCAGTAAAGAAAGGGTAGGGAATAGAGATTGAGAGCCAGGAGAGGGGTCAATTTATACCATCAAAATTTATAGTTCCGTCGCCATCAAGGTCTACCTCCTTGATTATCTGAGCGAGTTCTGCATCTGTTGGGTTTTGACCAGACTTTTTCATGACCTGGCCAAATTCTTCGACCGAGATATTGCCTTTGCAGTCTCGTTAGTTCTTCCCATGATGGGAGTTCGGGATTCATGAGCTTTTCAGGTGGAAGCTTCTTGTCTGACCTCCTTTATCTGTATCCTATAATTAGGTCAGTAAGAGATACACCTTAAAGCTAACGGCAGTATACTTACATATTGGTCAAACTCATGCTTTAGGATAGCAATCTCTTCGTCGCTCAGATACCGTCCCTAATTCGAAATCATTAGTCGTGTGTTCACCGCTGCTTGGCGATGAACAAACCATTTTGGATTTGCTAAAATTATGACTGATTTGACTCTCGGGAAGTGAGGATGTTTATTTCTTCAGATGATGAGAACGCGTGCGCTGGGGGAAACTAGAGAGAGTTTTGAAGTTGGAGCTGGTGGTGTAAAACGTCTTAAAACGACCCCTGAGGACTCCTTGTTGCAGGTCGGCCATCACGTCTAGGAGAAACTTCGGCCTTTGAAACAAGGGGGTCAGGCACGTGCATGAGACCTAGTTTGGAGGATCTGCATCAATTGTTGACTTTTAGCGCATACATAGGCCTAACGAACAAGCAATTATCTTCCAAATGTTGTGTTGCTGTAACACGCATATCCTGTCTTTGCCTGAGCGTCTGAAAAGTATGTCCCGGTGCTCCCAGGTGTGACCAACCCTGCCAACCAGGAGTAGTTGAACAGACAACTTCCGTTACTCGGAGTATAGCTATAGGAGATACATCCTTCTATTTTGTTGCACTGTTCCTGACACCCCAATACGCTGGCATAGGTGTAGCTTCCCTCACCACCGTAGGGACCAGAAGTCCCCTCAATCGAGCAATCGGTCACGCCAGTGTTAACATAGACACCCTTTTCAGGAGGGAAAAGCGCGCTGCTTGTTTTGTTCTCTGGCGCGACCTGCCAGCAATTTGCGTGTCCCGTCGAGTCGTACTTGGTCGAATAGAACATGCCTGTACCGTTGCTCTGTGTCACATTGACGGAATAGAGAGAGCCATACCAAATACCACAGTTCGTGCCGGCGTCGTACGCTTCCTTAGTATCGTTCCAGGAATACGATTGGCAAGGAGTTGTAACCTGACACGCATACATACAACTTAGGGGAGAATACATAAAGCCAAAGCCATGCTGCGGCGTATCAGGAGTGACGACCACGCTGCCTTCAAGATTGCAGTTCGGCTTGCTGACTCTAGTGACGGTTGGCAAGCCTAATACGTTTGTTGGTGCGTATCGGCGAACTTTGGTTGCGGCAAAAGGTCGTGGTGAATTTGGCAGCGCTGTGATGGCTTGTTGCCATATGGCGGAAAGCAAAAGGCAAAGTTTTATAACTTTTAGAGACATATTGGAGGATAAGCCTTCGAATATTGAACATTAAACTGTTAACGCTCTTGGGAGTTCGCAGGTCGAGAAGCGAAAAGTCCGCTATATTTGAGCCCTCCTAGATGGCTTAAGGAAGGTAGACTTCTTGCTATGCAGAAAAGCCTATAGCCATATGCCGGAAGTAATTTGGAGATCCCAATGAAAGTTCGCTGAATGAAGTATTGTAATGTTGTATGGCCATCGGCGCTGCATATAGCCTGATTGAGAAATGTAACGAGGTATGAATTTAACGGACTACACATTCCGCGCCAAGAGTAGTATTGAATGACATTCGTATTTTATGTCAAATTCCTGGTGTATTCAGACACTTCCACAGCGATCTTTATTGTATTTGCTGTAGACACGTCTGAGACACTTTGCGGTTGAATTTAACGCGGGGCTGCAGAAAATCAACAAGGATAATGCCTACGGGAGAGACCGAGAACTAGTACCTGTACATCTCCCGGTGTTACGCAAGCTACTGCGAGGATGCTCTCGAGATGCAATGTAGTTGGTTGCACGACGTGAGGGGTAAGGCTGAAAGATGCCGATCTTCTTTGCACCTAAGAACATAGGTGACAAAGGCTCCACGTATTGAATAAAGCAATTCCCGGTGTATAAAAGGGTGTCTGTAAAGTAGAGAGACATTCGCAACTATCAGAATATACTTATATTCTTTCTTCGACAGCAGGCAAAAGTAGATCGACCAAAGTCACACAGACACCAGGTAATCAAGCCTAGTAGATGAGTTGATCCTGACATACTGCTAATTTAAGCCTTTTGCTATCTTGTGTTGAGCTCTTGATTGCTCTTGGCTTTCAATCTCAGCATAGGGGCTTCTTCACCACTAGGTAAACGCAGTCATAGAAGTCAAGAAAAGAGATGAAGTTGTAGGCTGACAAAGCAGATATATCATAATTGATGTAGAAGTGAGCAAATTCATCCGAACGAGAGAGCAGCGGTTCTACTTTGATGGCAATGTATCATCTTTAGTGTTATGTTCAATGGAGATCATGTTCTCATCGCCGTCTTCAACGGGAATGTCGATCTGGGGATAGCCGACCTTTTAACGCCTTTGAGACCAAATCGGGAGCACAGTCTCCTGGCTCTTCCATTTGCCAACAAAACAGACCCATTCCGTTAACACCTGTCAAATTCTGCGAACTCATAAGTTATGTGAAACATGTATACAAATTAAAAAGACACCATCCCATCTATTTATTGTGGCTTGCTAGGCTGTGGCTCTAGTTCCGCAGCACTTTCCTTAGGCCTGACGATATGACTCGTCGAATCAACTTTGCTTTCATCCGCACTGCTTCGCGAGATCGGAGATAATTCTTGTGGCACGGGAGATTCGCGGTCAAGCGAGTAAGACTTGATGAAGAATGAAGCAATCGTCCCGGCAATGGCAAACCCCATCAATGTGAGCCAGATAACCCTAAGCGAGTCAACATAACTTTGTATGATATGGTCTTTCTCGACACTTTCTGGCATAAGCTTCACAAGAGGAACCAGTCCCGCAGCATCTTTGGAAAGGATGGACGCCTGGCCTGCCAGCTCTGGATACCTCTTCAACTTAATTTCCATTTGGTTTTGGAAGATAGAGCCAGATATAGCAACTCCAACTGCCTGGCCAAATAAACGGAAAAAGGTGTATAGTGCGGCAGCGGTAGGCAGGTCATTGTCAGAGGCAGTAGCCTGGACACCAATTGATCCAGCGCTCATTGTCATGCCAACTCCGATAACAGAGAACATACCAATGAAAACCCATCCAACGGTAGGCGTGTCTCTGTCCAGGATGTACAACAGGCCACAGCCCATAATCGTAAGGGCCCAACCAATCCAAAGGGCCCAGCGGTACTTTCCAGTTCGAGTAATTGAGATACCAGTGAAGATACTGGACGGACACGTTGCGAACGATTGAGGTACAAGTGCAACTCCAGATAGAAGAGGAGAAAAGCCTTTTGCGACTTGGAAATATAGAGGAAGGTAGTAAAGACAGCTGAACATCTAAGTCACAACGAAAGTCAGCGTTGTACTCTTTTAAGAAAGGAAAGATTAGAGCGCCAAGAGCATACAATAATGCCAACAAGAACACTTCCAAAGTAGATAGAGGCAGCAGTTTTGTTAGCGACAATTCGTGGAGCAATGACAGCTTCCTTTGGCACCCGGCTCTCGTAGAATGCGAAGCCAAGTAGGCCAAATACGCCCAGAATTAGCGGTACCAGGACGCGCCAGCTGTCCCACGGATACTCAACCCCGCCCTTTGAACTATTAGCCATGATTCAAGTTGGATGTGAGTTAGGTCGTACCCAAGTGATTGGGATTATCACCGAAGTGGAGGCCGAGACGATCAAAAATTGACCAACCCAGTCCACTCTTTTCATCTTCTCAGCGATGGTCTCGGGTTGTCGATGAGGCTCGTTGATTATGAAAACCATAAAGAAAGCTAGCCCACAAATTGGGAGAACCACCCAGAATATCCAGCGCTAGGGATATTTGGTCAGTCGCAACTCATTCATGACAATAGAACGCTTTACCCAAGAACTGCTTTGTATAAATGCACCACCGATAATGGGACCTAATAACGTCCCAACAGCATATTGCATTAGAATAATTCCCATCCATTTTCCTCGTTCTCGTATCGTAACAATGTCAGTCATTACCACCAGTATCATAGCCAATATCCCCCCTGATCCAGTACCTTGGATACATCTTCCGAGCAATAAGATCGTGATTGAGTGTGCAACGCCGCTTACTATTGTCCCAACAGTGAAAAGTAGTAGGACTAGGAAAAGAAGTGGCTTCCTGCCAAAGACCTGGGATAGTGAAGCAACAGTGGGCTGGAAGACGGTCGCACATAGTAAAAAGGCAGTGCCAGTCCAGAAACCCTCAAGTGCGGTGCCATGAAGCTTCTCCGTAATTTCCTATAAAGAAGATATCAAACGGTATGTTCACTATATTTACCGCTTAAGTGATTCATACCGGTATTGCTGGTGCGAGTGAGGTAGTCGCCAGTCCATCTAACCACGCTATGACACTTAGGCTCGTCAGGGCCAACCAGAACGTTTTCCCCCTCATAACCTTTTCCGCACTCGCCATTGCCGGTGTGGCTGAAGGTACTGGCGATGACCCCATGTTGAACAGCGCCGCAAGCTCAGGAGCGGTATCTGATAAGAACTATGTTCGAGGTGAAGCAAGGACATAAGCATTAGACAACAGCCTGGTGAGCTTTTGACCCTTCTATCAAACCGATTTGACTAGGCTAGTAGCACAGGTATTGGTGTGAGCGGCAAAGAGGGGAGTATCTGAACCGAGGTACAAGTGTAGATAATAGGTACACCTAAGCATGATGCATGGTGTTGGCTGCCATGGACATGGTGGGAGGCAGCAAGAATGCATAGGATCACGAACTATTGGCGTTCCGCCAAGTCTTGGGCCCTATGGCTGCGCGTGGGGAACCGGGGGAGGCGAGGAAAAGTGGTCTTGGAGGATGTTGGGGCTCCTCGGGGTCGCGGCCGCCGAACTGATTACTCACTCACAAGATCAAGCAGCTTTCTGGGCAGTGTAGCCAATGTAGCTTGCATGATATCCAATCAGAGATCTCCACCATGGGAAACCAATTGGGTAGAGCCGCCTCGTCCCGGCGGCACAGCTAGGTCCTCGTACAGGATAGTCTTTCACTTCTCACTGTGACTCGGCTATCAGCTATACGCCACGCCGCATGTAATGTAACGGGTGGTCTACCGTGCAGGGTCCTGAGCCGTAGAACCTCGCGCATTAGACTCTTATTTGCGAATGCCAGAGGCCCTAATGTAATCGTGCGGACCGCCGACATTATCTTGACAAAGAGGAAAAAGCCACATTTAACGAGAGTGATCTACAAACCTCTGAGCCAAGGCCAAGATCGTTATGTCTGCGCTCAACAGGGTGGCAATCCTCCAGCTCCGTTACTCTGCAGCAAAATCAGCGCTAGATAAAATATTGTTGGAACGCCAACATCTGCTACCCGACCGTGCCGTGCCTTACATATCTATCCATTTGTTGAATTCATCATCGCCAGCATGTGAAGGCGAGGTTCATCCTCTCAGCTTTTTAGGAGATCCTACTTGGATCCCCCCATCTTGAGTGGAGACAGCCACAGCAACTATTTCTCTCATAGATTATCTCATATATTCATATAACTTTAGCAACTCTTAAAGATATTGCGAAATAATCAGGAAGCCCTACAGAATCTAAATTCAACATAAATGAGTTCAATGGCTGGCTTACTGACGGCTCGATCCGGCGGCACAGACTGGACCTTGAGGTTAAATCTTTCGTGCATTTTGCGCCTCGTTGTATTTAGTCCAACACCGCGTATTCAGTGTCAGACGGTACGCAAAATAGATATTTAGTAACTATCCTGCGTACAAGTGTAGGATTCAGCGCATCCTCGTGGATTACAGGCATACTAGCCTTAGTCTATACAGCTAACTCGTGCCTGGCCTGATGGTTTTGGCTGGACAGCACAATAACCTCTTTTGGTAATGTCTTCACCGTGCAGCAATGATTTTCTTCAGCTCATTATATGTCTCTATTCGACTTCCTTGGGTTCATGCTCAGGTTTCCCCTGCATGATCACCAATCAAATCATTCTACTCGTATTATGACGAAGCCTTATGTCTGTGGAGCTCACCTATGAGAACTAATCCATAAAGGCTGACCTTTGCGAAGGGTACACTGTAGCCTTATCGTCCTCATATCTATCAGAGAGACTTCGTTAATTCGTAGGTTCAGCTTGACACAGTCTGTCTCTCATGCCTACATCGTCATAGCTTCAGCAACCAAAGCACTGCCAGCTCTCAGCATGAGTTCCATTCAAGAATTAGTCCGATTGAACTCAACAGTCTATCTTCATCACCCTACTTCTTACGTCAACTTATCACCAACCTTCATCTTGGCTATGTGGATGAACGCTTCCCCGAGACATGTTATGTTCTACGTTGATGCTTACCGGCGATACTTTCCAAGTGCAAGGATATTCATTCTCATTGGCATACCATCAAATATGATACACCGCTCTGAGACTACCCAGAAGCAAAATCTGGATCCTGTTATCAGAGCTCTTCGGGATGGAAGCGAAGGACCCTTGTTCTTACATGCATTCTCAAACTCCGGTGCACAGCAGATTGGCTTACTCTTACGAACCTACAAATCAGCCACAAACGGCAGTATGCTGCCAGCGCAAGGGTTAATACTTGACAGCACGCCATCAAGAGGCATTTTTTCACGTGCGTTTGTCGGCCTTGCCTATCAGATCCCCCGGCAGTGGTACATCAGACTGCCAGGTCTTGGTCTCTTATTCCTGTTGGTCACGGTTGGCTGGTTCGTCGAAAAGATAACTGGAAAGTTGAATGTGCTCTCGCAATCGAATTCTGATCTACTCAACACTGATCTCCTAGCTAAGGGTACCTTGAGACAATACATGTATTCGAAGCTTGACAAATTAGTTACATGGGAAGATATTGAATGGCATACTGCGGTGGCCGAGAGCCAAGGCTATGAAACTGGCAGGGAGATGTTTGAAGGGACTGGACACTGCCGTCATGCCAAAGGCTTAGGAGAAGAGAAATATTGGTCAATCGTTAGAGATATGGTGAAAGAAGGCAGCCGCAGACAGGAGAGAACGTTGAAACTATGACACCAAGCGATCCAGCAATGTCATGCATACAAGTTTGTGCTCAGGCTCCAAAATATTGATCCATAGGCTTTAAGTACTGAGGTTTTCAAAATGTATAAAATCGTTTCGTAATGTCTATGGTGCTCAATTTCATATTCGCCGTACTTCCGCCCATCATCTTTCAATCACGTAGACGCCTAACCATAGAGACCAGCTCAAAAGACTGTCTTTTCCATTTTAGACTTCTGGTCTCGAGGATGGAAAATGCAGTAAGTCTTGTATGCCATCTTTGTGTTAAGTTCCAGCCGGATCGCTTGTTCTTTGGGAGACACGAGCTCGATGCGACTGAACTCTTGGTAGAGGCGAACCAGCAAATACAATATTTGTTGTTGACCAAAGTTACGGCCCAGGCAGACACGGACGCCATGATTGAATGGGATGAAGTCCCAAGTGTTTACCTGGCGGTCCAGCCATCGCTCAGGAATCCATTTTTCGGCATCCGGGCCCCAGATATCCTTGCGCCGCTGAAGACCGAGCGTTGAGAAGACTAGTAGGCAAGTATTAGAGTTCAGAATTTGGTGAATTAATGATCAATAGTAACATACCGCACTGAGTATCTTCAAGCACGCCAATAGGCTCAGTACCATTTGGACCGCCCCCAACCGGCAATGATGTGTCTTGCGAGCAGGTCCGAATATTAAAACCCACTTATAGAGTCAGATCGTCAGCTTCAGGCAAGGAAAATATCGATATCTCAGGAAACTTACGTGATGCATATAACCGGAGCGACTCTTTCATGATGCATTTCGCATATGTCATCTCATTCAACTGGGTTGCTGTTGGTGGGGTCGTAAAACTGCCGACGACAGAGAGGATTTCTTCTTGCAGTTTCTTGGCCACTTGAGGGTTCCGTGATAGTTCAAAAAGATTCCATCCCATAGAGATAGCTGATGGATCTTTTGCTGCAGTCAAAACAGCCAGCAGCTGATCTCTGATAGCCTTAGAACTCTTTCCCTGCATGATCATTCCGTGTACGAGGTTTTGTTCATTCTCCGGGATGGCCTCGATATCTGCTTTGGACATTGCCCTCACTCGCTCTTCGAAGATTTTGACGTATGCATTAACAGTCTTTAGTGCTTCCCCGGCGACCCAAGTCATTGGTACCTTTGTTCCCAGTGGCCTGTCAAGAAGTGATTAGCGGGCGATGTGAGGTAGACCAGGCCTGACTTACCCTAACAGAATTCTCCTGGTGTTCCAATCGAAGAGCTTTTCCATTGCAGTTCTGAACTCCTGTTTGGTCGCGGGGAGAGAATCAGAGGACTTGCCAAGATATACAGTCGTGACAACATCTAGCTGATAACGATCAACCAGATCGTAAACATCTTGCGGTTCCCGCTTCATGAAATGTTTCAATAATTGCTGGAAATGGCCCTCTGTCACCTCCAAATCGTTCGGACGCTGCTTTGCAACCTAAAACCGGGTGAGATATGTCCTTTACCAGCATATGTCTCGGCTGTACTTACATAAGGTCGTAACAAATTCTTGCTCTCAAGCCAAGCATGTCCATCAGCTATGATAATTGGTAAGAAGTCACTATTCTTGTTACCAGGTGAAAGACTTACTGGTGAAGATGGAGTCGCCTAGGGCGACATCCCAGATTTCACGCATGTGATGACCTTTGGGCCAGATGGAGAACTGAAGATCGTCAACATATTTTGAAACAACCATTATGGTGGTATCATACATTCGTAGCCATAATTGTCTTAATATTCTCCGGGGCGTCGGTGAAGATGATGCGCCTGCCGAAGATGTTGAACTCGACGGCATGATTTGGAGAGTCCAGAAGCCCCTGCGTCCACTGAAAAAAAGTGTTGTTCAAAAGATGTTTAATGGCTATGAACAAGAGATCAAGTTCTGAGTGAGCCTTGTCAGTTCGGAGTCTACTGTAATTGTTTTCCAATGTGGTTCAGACCTAACGGGG
Source organism: Proliferodiscus dingleyae (assembly GCA_003988795.1). NCBI lineage: Eukaryota > Fungi > Ascomycota > Leotiomycetes > Helotiales > Lachnaceae > Proliferodiscus > Proliferodiscus dingleyae. The sequence continues at coordinate 364,469 of QYAK01000027.1, forward strand.
CCCAAGAGGGAGCTCGTGGGGCAAAAGAGCCAACAGCTTTAATTCTTCGCTTCTTTGAGCTGGCTACGATATATGATCGAACTACCAGAAAAAGTACAAAGACTGGTACGAGATAGAGGAAAACCGAAGTTCTCTCGAGTGCCACCGAGGGCAACTTCTCAACAATTGCGCCCAGAGCCATGACTTTGCTTTGACCGTAGAGAGGAAGTGCGAGTGTTTACATCCAAGTTTTGGTGAGCAGAGAGATGACGAGTGAGAAGGCTTCAACCCTCTCAATTCTTAGAATTATAACCTGGAATGAAGGAATGATGCCTCGGCCTACGCCACGGAGCGAAAGATTCCACTAGCATGTTTTGTGAAGGAATTTGTAGACCTAGAGGGTAAAATTAGTCGAGCTGGAGAATCCGAGCGTGCGAACCTACCAATGGCGGGTACTTTTGTATCGCATGCTCAGGGGATAACAGAATTGTGGCAGTGACATGGATGCTGTCTAAAGGTACTTGTTAACCAAAGCTTATTCGACGTGTAATTCGACAGCCATTCATTCCTGCTTCGGCATAAGCCGCAGGATACATACGTGTAGCCAACTGATTTACGAAGCACCGCTATGCCGTCCTCACTACATCTAGCCTTCAAGTACACTGTCCACACCAATACAAGTGCGTCAGGCGTGAGATGGTCCCGATGCAGAGCGGCATAATTACTAGATCATGTTTAAGCTGTCAAAAACATTAGCCAAATCCTTGTCTGGAATTGTTTGTCAATTTTTTCAGGACTTGCTTCCGCTCAAACCGGTTCGGGCATGGCCCATTTGACGACTTCCCACGGTGGATGGTAGGATTGGGAACGTACGTAAGCTTAAATCTGGTGGGGCTGAAAACACATGGCCAAATCCCTGACCAGCACTTGGCTTATTAAAGATCCAACGTGCGTGAGTGCGGCACAAGCAGACTCCACGCACTAGCTGAAATTTTATGACGATGTCGTCGTACTTCGTATAATACAGCGGTAGATTACACTTTCCCAAGACAGGGTCTGCAGTTGCTGGCACCCGAATTCTCCACACTCAGGATTATTAACGTGTAGCTCAGCCATGAGCCGTCTAGACCCTGCTCCCGAGACTAGTACACATACCGCCTCATTCTACAAAGAGCAACATTCTTGGCAGTGCCCACTTGCTCCACAAGGGCTGATAGGTCATAGTAAGACGGATACAATACAACTTGATAGCCCTAGAATTGCTTCTAGGCTCCAAGCAAGACTGCCGTACCGTAATCCTCCCGAATTGTCCAGTCGTCTATCATCTAGCCGAAGAAAATGGCACATTCTTTTTTAAGCTAATGCCGCGCGTTGAGATGCATACGCCTCACGAGTGAGACCATTCAATTGTTGACAGTGGTGATTTCAGATAATTTTTTTGGGCATTTTAGACAGTAAACTATACCCCAGACTTCTCCAGGATTTATCTTTTTCCCACTTGAAACCCTAAATTCGGTGGTATGCTGAACCTGGTGGATGGATTCGATCCTCCCCGTACTTACTAGACAGGGACGAGAGCCCATGCCCACTCACTGACACAGTGGAGGAGACTACATTAGCTAAGAATATCATTATGAGGCTGTACAACGTGGAGAAGGATGGAACAAAATTCTCCTAAGGGGACAAGGTGGGGGTCCGGCCTGGATACAGTTGCAGCTGATACGGAGCAGTGCTGACACCAAATATGGAGCTGCTACACAAGGATCTAATTTGGCTAGATTAGGTTTGGGCGAGTTCAAACTAGTGTTGAGAAATTGTAGGAGACACAAGCTCTGAGGGCTGAGCTGGCTTGTAATATGTGTTGACATCTAGGGTCTCGTTCCCTCGTGGTCGACTACATGCCGAACTGGTGCGAGGTAACGAGCTTGCAGGAGCTCGGAACCTAGACGCATGCAGAGTACAGGAGCTCCATCCACGCCTACAAGGTTGACGACTTTCGGAGTCTGGGAATTACTAGGATACGGTTGCCACGTTCCTGCCATGACAGCGAGTAAGACGAAGTTCCTCTGCCGTTGTTCTGATTTCGAATATAAGACGGAGGTGGGGATATGCATTTGCACATGTCAAGACTTTCTACCTCTCATTCTCTCTCAAATACATAGTTCAGGGAGGACTTCTTACCTCGGAGGCATCTGAACTACTCAACTATAGACTTTGTTAGAGGCCTTCAACACAACATGGCCCCCTCTGCCCCCACCAATGGTCATACCAATGGATTTCATTCTTCCAGTTCAGACAGTGGTAACACCTCTCCTGAGAGGAATGGTACCAATGGTTACACCAATGGATATACCAATGGCTACACCGACCAACTCAACGGTGGAGCTGAGCCCATTGCTATACTCGGCATGGGGATGAGGCTCCCGGGTGGCGTACATGATTCAGAAGCTTTCTGGAATCTTCTCGTTGAGAAGAGAGAAGCAAGAACGCTCGTTCCTAGTGATCGATACAATGTAGATGCATTCTACAGCAAAGTAAAAAAGCCACAAAGCGTTGCTACAGATTCCGGATTCTTTCTGCAAGGTGTCAACCTGGATGATTTTGACTCCGGGTTCTTTAGCATGGGGAAGAAGGAAGTAGACAGGCTCGATCCACAACAGCGACTTCTGATGGAAGTTGTCTATGAAACACTAGAGAACGCCGGAGAGACTAATTGGAGAGGAGAGAATGTTGGGTGCTGGATTGGTGTTTTTGGAGAAGACTGGCTTGAGACACAACTCCGTGAGACACATGAGACGGGTAACTACAGAATCACAGGTCACGGTGATTATGTACTTGCAAACCGAGTCTCATATGAATTCGATTTCAAAGGGCCCAGGTAGGTGTTGCCATTAGCTTTGTTATCTAGCAAGTGTCGCTGACCTAGTCACAGTTTGGTTGTCAAGACTGGGTGCTCCTCCGCGCTGTACGGCCTTCACATGGCATGTGACGCGTTACGGAATGGAGACTGCACAGCAGCGGTCATTGCTGGTACCAATCTAATAATGACACCCACCATGACGGTCGCCATGACAGAACAAGGCGTTACATCGCCGACTGGCACGTGCAAGTCGTTTGACGCAAGTGCTGATGGCTACGCCAGAGGAGAAGCTGTCAACTGTGTCTACATCAAAAAGCTGAAAGACGCAGTTCGTGACGGTGACCCTATTCGTGGGGTCATTCGATCAACAGCCATCAACTCAGATGGTAAGACAACAGGTATCTCATATCCTAGCACAGAGGCCCATGAGGCTCTGATGAGAAGAGCATACGATGTGGCCGGCATTAAAGACTTCTCGGAAACTGGGATGGTTGAATGCCACGGAACGGGAACTCCTATTGGAGATCCAATTGAGACAAATGCAGTCGCAAGAGTCTTTGGCAAGGACGGTGTCATCATTGGAGCAGTAAGTTTTGAGCTTCTCATCAAGACCTTAGTCAGCTGACTTTTGGAAGGTCAAACCAAACGTTGGACACTCTGAGGGCGCGTCGGGTTTAACGAGTGCTTTCAAAATGCTCCTAGCCATGGAAAAGAGGTTAATTCCTCCGAATATGCGTTTCCAGAATGGAAATCCAAAAAGTATGTCAGAACAAGTAAACCTACACTACAATTGCTAACACGCAACAAGTCCCATTCAAGGAGGCCAAGCTTACGGTCCCACTGGAGACAATGAAATGGCCCACAGACCGTAAGGAAAGAGCGAGCGTTAACTCGTTCGGTATCGGAGGTTCAAATGCTCACGTGAGCACCTTGTCTCTCCCAGAAATTCGATCATAGCTAACAGATGCCAGGTCGTCATTGATTCAGCTGCGGCCTGGAATGTTGCACCTCGTGCTGCTTTGCCTTCCAGTGCTAACGCCACGCCTCAGCTGCTCGTTTTCTCTGCCAACCACCAGGAGTCTCTCAAGAAGATTCAGCAAAACTATGAGAAGTATATCGAGGAGAAGAAACCAGATCTCAATGCACTTGCACATACCCTAGCAGCAAGACGAACACACATGCAGTATAGATCATTTGCTGTCGCAGGTCTCGACGAGCCAATGACGTTTGCTGCTCCCATCAGATTAGGCAATCCTCGAGTACTAGTCTTCGTCTTTACCGGCCAGGGCGCCCAGTGGGCAGGCATGGGTAAAGAGTTAATTGCTGATTATCCTTCTTTCCGAGATGACATCAGAGCAATGGATAAGACACTTGCACATTGCCCACATCCTCCATCATGGTCTATTGAAGGTAAGGAGCTGCAATACCGTATGAGTCAGAACACTAATATGCCATAGAGGAGCTGTTGAAGCCTGCTGCAACCAGCTCAATTGGTCGACCAGAATTGTCCCAGCCACTCTGTTCTGCTGTTCAGATTGCTGTGGTGAATCTGCTTCGATCATGGGATGTCAAGCCACAAGCGGTAGTGGGACATTCGAGTGGTGAAATCGGGGGCGCATATGCCTCTGGAGCACTCGATATGACCGAGGCCATTCTAATGGCCTATTACCGTGGCAAGGTCATGAAAGAACAAACACGGCCTGGAGGCATGGCCGCCATCGGCGTTGGACGCGAGGAAGCTGCGCCTTTCCTGATCCCAGGTGTCGTGATTGCTTGCGAGAACAGCCCGGATAGCGTCACACTATCTGGCGATGTTGACAAGCTGCAGGAAGTCATGGCAGCTATTGAGAAAGCCAAGCCTGACAAGCTTGTGCGAAGACTCAAAGTCGATATGGCCTACCATTCCCGTAAGTTTCACTGCGTTCTTTCTCCTGGATAGGACTGACCAAACTTCAGACCACATGGCGGAAATTGGAGACAAATATCAGGCCTTGATCCAAGACAAGGTCTCCAGCAAGAAGCCAACGATCCCATTCTTCTCCAGTGTTACCGGTAAGGTCATCAGAGAAGCCGGAAAGCTTGATGCGTCTTACTGGAGAGCAAATCTGGAATCACCTGTGCTTTTCAACACTGCCGTCAAGGCTATCCTAGGCCCTGCAGTCCAGAACAGCTTGTTCATGGAGATCGGTCCTCACTCGGCGCTTGCGGGTCCATTGCGCCAGATCTTTGCCACAGCAAGCGGCAATCATGCTTACCTGTCCGCCTTACAGAGAAGTGTGAATGGCACCAAGGCCTTCCTCTCCGCTGTTGGACAGCTTCACTGCCACGGAACAAAGCTGGACTTCTCGATCATGAACCCAAGTCAAACCGTTCTTACCGACTTGCCAAACTACCCTTGGCATTACGCGGGCAAGTTCTGGAATGAGTCTCGTGTGTCGAAGGCATACAGATTCATGCAGTTCCCTCACCATGATATTTTGGGTTCCCGTCTCATCGAGACCAATGAGTTCGAGCCAACTTGGAGAAATATCCTAAAATTGGCCAACGTCCCTTGGATCGTAGACCACAAGATCTCTACTGATATTGTTTTCCCTGCTGCCGGATACATTTCAATGGTCGGCGAGGCCATCCGCCAGTTAACAGGCTCTGAAGACTTCACCGTCAGGAACGTTACACTTACCTCAGCCATGGTGCTCGAGGACTCTAAAGAGACAGAACTGATGACCAGTCTGCGCCCCAGTAGACTCACTGTGGCTCTTGACTCCACCTGGTATGACTTTACCGTCACATCATATAGCAATGGAGGTTGGACGAAGCACATCCTTGGCCAGGTCCGAGCTGGCTTCGAGACAGACACCTCGGATAACAAGCTCCTTGATGTCCTTCCTCGCCAAGTCTCCACCCATCATTGGTAGGAAATTACCCCATATCGTCCACAAACTTGAAGACTAACATCACAAAGGTATCAAGCTATGCGCAACGTTGGCTTAAATTACGGCCCTCTGTTCAGTGGCTTGGACAAGATCTCCGCTGGTGTCAACGAGCATACCGCCGTTTCCAACGTTGCCAACTTCGAACGTGAGGACGAGTCACCATACTCAATGCACCCAGCAACACTTGACCCATGTTTCCAGTTGGTCAGTGCCGCTCTATGCTATGGCCAGACACGCAAGCTGGACGCAATGTGCTTGCCTACATCCATCGACTTCCTCTCCATCAGAAAGAGCGATTCAGAGGTTCGTATGTTCGCCGAGACCGTCTCAAGACGTAAAGGCGTTGTGATCGGCAACGCCTACGGTGCACAAGACGGCAAGCCAGTGATGCGGTTGAGAGGCTTGAGACTCTCACCAGTGGCCAACGATGTCGGAAGCGACTCGGATCCACATGCGGCTATCCAGCTAGAGTGGAAGCCAGATATTGACTTCCTCCAAAACAAAGACCTGATCAAGGTTGTCAAGAGCGTCAAGGATACCCACAAGCTTGGTGAGAAGTTGACTGCTCTGTGCATTCTCGAGACTAGCGCTCGCGTTGCCAACATGAAATCCGAACAGCCACATCTCAACCAGTTCATTGCCTGGATTGCTAAGCAGAAGGCCCGCATCGAGGCTGGCGATTATGCCCTTGTAGATGACCCCAAGGCTCTTGCGCGACTTGATCAGAAGGCTCGGATGAGTCTCATCGAGGAGACCTCAACAGCATTGAAAGCCACAGACTCACCTGCAGCTGGAACGGCCTTGCAAAGAATTGTAGACAACATTCAAGCCATCGTCGACGGAAAGGTAGATCCGCTTGAGCTGCTCATGAAGGATGATATCTTGACCGAAATCTACAACTTTGCGGGCCAGTGGGACTACTCGGCTTTCTTCAGCTCGCTGACACACAACAAGCCACATTTGAAGATCCTAGAAATCGGTGCCGGAACAGGTGGTACGACCGATATCATCTTAAAGAACCTCTCTTCGGGATTCGGCGAGCGGATGTATGGCAAGTACACGTTCACGGATATCTCCGCTGGTTTCTTTGGCGCAGCCAAGGAACGTTTCCACGATTATGCTGCGATCGACTATGCTGTCCTAGATGTCAGCAAGGATCCTCTCGCCCAGGGCTTCGAAGCCAACTCATTTGACCTCATTGTAGCCACCAATGTCATTCACGCAACGCCCATCCTCCATGAGTCTCTCTCTAATATCCATAAATTACTCCATCCTCAAGGTCAATTGTTCCTCCAGGAGCTTTGCCCCGACTCCAAATGGGTCAATTACATCATGGGTTTGTTCTCAGGTTGGTGGCTGGGTGAAGCCGACAACCGTGTCGAGCAACCCTTCGTATCGCCCCAGCGTTGGGACGAGGAGTTGAAGAAGGCTGGTTTCACCGGAGCTGAAACAGTCCTGCTCGACGATGTCAAGCCTTACCAGAACAACGCCAATATTCTTGCAAGGCCCGCAGTTGAATACAACACTAGTAAAGCAGTGACACTCCTGACCGAGAAATCAACTCAGGCCGCGGCCACCGAATTGGAATCCGTGTTGAAGAGCAAAGGTTTCAAGGTGGATGTGATTGAGTATCCACAACTGCCTCCTGCCAACCAAGACATCATCTCGGTGGTGGACCTGGAAAAGCCATTCTTCACGGATATCGCGGCCGAGAAGCTCAAGAGCTTCCAGGACTACGCTCTCCATCTCCAGAGCGAGAACATCGGAATGCTCTGGGTGACGCACGCCTCCCAGATCCTGTGCCAAGACCCGCGCTATGCTCAAGCAATCGGAGTCTGCAGAACCGCTCGCTCGGAGCTGGGTGTCTCGATCGCGACCGTGGAACTTGACAAGGTCACTTCTGGCAACTGGGGCAAGGTAGTGGATGTCTTTGGCAAACTCCAGCGCCGGACCAAGGAGGAGGAAGTGGACTCTGACATGGAGTTCGCAATTGCTGAGGATGTGGTGTACACCAGTCGTTTCCACTGGATCTCTGTCAACAAGGAGCTTTCTCAGAAGGCCGTCGTCGAACTGCCAAAGAGACTTGATGTTGAGAAGAAGGGTATCATCGACACGCTTCACTGGATGCAATTTGCTGAGCCGGAGTTGAAGCCTGATGAGGTCATTGTTGAGACTCGTGCTATCGGCATGAACTTCAAGGTATGCTTATCTCTTTCCACCTACTCGAAGGATACAGACTGACGAAAATAGGATATCCTGATCTCCATGGGCATCGTGGATGCTCAGAGAAGCGATAGCAGCGGTCTTGGCTGCGAATGTGCAGGTTTCATCCGTAAAGTCGGTTCTGGAGTCAAGCGTCTTGCCCCAGGAGATAGGGTCGTTGTTCAAGCTACAGGGACCTTGGAGACTCGCGTCAAGGCAAACTCCAAGCTCTGTGTCAAGATGCCCGATGATCTCAGCTTTGAGGATGCTGCAACCATGCCAGTGGTGTACGGTACAGTCGTTCACTCCGTCATGGATCTAGGTCACCTCGAGAAGGGCCAAGTAAGTCAAAATCATTATAACGTGTCAGTGCATTGCTAATTCTCGTAGTCAATTCTCATCCACTCCGCCGCGGGTGGTGTCGGTATCGCCGCCATTCAAGTCGCCCGATGGGTTGGCGCCGAGGTATGTTATCTATGAGAATATCATAGAATCGCACTAACAAAAAGCTAGATCTACTTGACTGTCGGTAATGAGGATAAGGCCAAGTATCTCATGGATACTTACGGCGTACCTCGCGACCACATCTTCCATTCGAGAGACGCGTCCTTCTTGCCCGACGTCATGAAAGCGACCAACGGCAGGGGAGTGGACATGGTCCTCAACTCTCTGTCGGGAGACTTGCTTCACGCATCCTGGCAGTGCGTGGCAGAGTATGGTAAGATGCTTGAGATCGGAAAGCGTGATTTTATCGGCCAAGGAAAGCTGGGCATGTCGCTCTTCGAGGCCAACCGCTCGTTCTTCGGTATCGATCTTGCTGTCATGGCTGAGGAGCGCCCAGACACGATCCACAGGTCAGTTTCTCCCCCAAGGCGCATATCTGTGACTGTAGCTGACTCTGTTTTTCAGGCTACTCAACAAGGTTCTTCAACTATATATCGCTGGTGCCATCAAGCCGATTAGACCCATCAAGGTATTCGAAGCAACCAAGATCAAGGAAGCGTTCCGCTACATGCAACAGGGCTCCCACATGGGCAAGATTGTGCTCGCGATGCCCCAAGACCCTGTAGAGTTGACGGGTGTATCCTCGGCGAAGAAGCTCTCTCTTCGTCCCGACAGGTCGTATCTGATGATCGGAGGCCTCGGTGGTCTCGGACAGGCCATATCAACCTGGATGGCGGAGAATGGCGCGAAGAACTTGATCTTCTTGTCGCGATCAGCCGGGAAGTCGGAGGCTCACCAGACGTACTTCAAAGAACTCAAGGAGATGGGTTGTAATGCGCAGGCATTTGCTGGAAGCGTAGCTGTCCTGGCTGACGTTGAGAATGTGGTCAAGAATGCCGCAATGCCAATTGGAGGAGTCATGCAAATGTCTATGGTTTTGAGAGTAAGTGATCTGATCTTCAAAGTTGCGTATACCTGACTAAATAATCGTCTTGTAGGATCAAGCGTTTGCAAAGATGTCCATTGATGAATGGAACGCAGCTGTCGCTCCCAAGGTCGACGGTACCTGGAACCTACACAAGGCACTCGAAAAGGAGAATCCCGACTTCCTCATCCTATTCTCCTCCTTCTCAGGCCTTGTCGGTCAATGGGGCCAAGTCAACTACAACTCCGGCAACACCTTCCTCGACGCCTTCGTGCAGTACCGCCACAAGCTGGGGCTCCCCGCCTCCGTCCTGGACATCGGCTGTGTCGTCGACGCAGGCTTCGTCAGCGAGAACCAAGGCGTCCTCGACACGCTACTCTCGACCTCGCTCCACGGCCTGCACGAGCAAGACGTCCTCGAGTCGCTGCAGATGATGATGGGCCGCTCCGCGCCCGCGCCCGCCTCCCCGGCCGGCACCTTCACGAACCCAGGCCAGGTGGGCATCGGCCTGCGCTCGACCATGCCCCTCGCCGCCCCCGGAAACCGCAGCATCTGGAAGCGCGACCCCCGCATGGCCGTCTACCGCAACCTGGAGAAGACCTCGTCCGACAGCGCCGCCTCCGACAACGAGCCCCTGCGTCTCTTCCTCGCCGACGCAAGCGCCAAGCCCGCGCTGCTGGCCGAGAAGTCCAGCATCGACTTCCTGGCGCGGGAGATCGGTCTGCGGCTGTTCATCAGCCTGATGAAGCCGGAGGAGGATCTCGATGTGGCGCTGGCGCCCACCGCGCTGGGGCTGGACTCGCTGATTGCTATTGACCTGCGCAACTGGTGGCGCGAGAGCTTCGGGTTCCCGGTGACGGTGCTGGAGCTGATGAATGCGAAGACTATCCTGGAGCTGGGAGAGTTGGCGGCGAAGAAGACGTTGGAGAAATTGCAGCCGTCGGAAGACAAGGCGTGATGAGATTGAGGCCCCTCTTTTCTTCTGTTGGTTTTTTTGGGTGATGTGATGCGCACATGATGGATATATATGTATAGAAATGCTTGTTTTGTGTTTGTTGTTGTTTTTTTTTCCTTCGGGGTTAAGTTAGACTAAGGATTTTTGGAATTGTTTTCTTTGATCTCGTAGCTGATAGGATAGCTTTCATTATAACCAAGTACTGAAGACTTTTTTCTCGCGCTTATCTGAGAAGAGCTCTATTGATGTGGCTGTGGTATGGTGTATTTTGTTGATGAGATGTTTCTTGATGTTGTTGTGCACACACACGCGCAGCCCACCCCGCGTTTATCCAAGTCTCGATTTTCTCACAAACCTCGGCTTGCACTTTAACTTACCAGCTATAATCCACCAAGCCACTTTTTGCAGCTTATATATCTTCTCCTCTTCCTTTCTCTCTCTGTAGGTCCAAACACTTTATCCCTACCTACCTACCTACCTACATATACCAGGCCCCGAAAATACACACACACGATCGTCGTAACTTATCCAACTTCCCCACCTTCCCTCCTCAAAATTTCCATCTGCTCTTTTCTTGCAGCGCGAGAGACCAAAAGGTATATATATTTATTTAGCAGAAGAAGAAAGCTCTGAAAGACCAAAGGACTGCTCTAGGGGGGGAAAACGGACTTTATGTCTATATGTCTATATGTATGTATGTTGTTGATTGAGCTTTTTACCCGGGGGGGGGGGGGGGGGGGGGGGGGG